>PVKB01000209.1:395960-520965 GCA_004027205.1 Ctenodactylus gundi | reverse complement strand
CAGTCTCTGCCATCTGAATGCACCAAACTGAACAGACAAAGGTCTGGCTCCCCGGTGGGACGATGGGTGTTCCCCAGACCGCAAAGGGGACGCGCAATTCCAGGCCTCATGACCACTAGGTGGCGCTGGGGCCGTCGTGCTGGTCCCACTTAGGGGCAGTCCCAGCAGCATTCCAGGCTCCCGGAGGAGCTCGGAAGTGGGCTGTTGTGATGTCAGGTGCCCTCTGAAACACCCACAGAGGGGAGGAGGGGGAGGAGAAGCTAGCGTTCATGCACCCCTTCATTGTTCCATTTACACATTCCCAAACAACCAGACAGCTGGACAGACGTACAGTTACACATCATCCTCTTGAAGGCCTAAATACCCTTGTCCTCAAGATCCTCAGAGCAATTAAGATACACACAGGAAATGTTCCTCCCAGGTAATCTATCCCAACAGCCAAGGAAAAGGCACAGCCAGTGCTCTGCATTTGGAAACAATGGAGAAAGAAGATAGCAGGGACTCTGAAATTGACTATCTGGCCATTCTACTCAGATGGCAGGGAGTCACTCATTCCTGCCAGTGCCAGGCCCTGGGCAAGGCCCCGAGCATTCCATATGACCAGGCAGACACAGTCTCCCTTCCCAGGAGTTTATGGACTAGGGAGGGGGAAAGACAGCCGGCAGATAACTACACAAATAATTACCTAGCTCCAGTTGCCAGGTAAGTGTACGGAACACCTGGGGCCGCCTGCCCTGGCCCTATCCTGGGTTGGCAGTAGCAAAGTCTGCATCACGAAAAACATGAGCCCGCCTCCTCTCAGTGCCACGTGTAAATAAGAAAGGGCTGCCTACCACCCAGGGCACCATCGAGGACAACATGATTATCTTCCTCCAGGTAAGCAAGAGGAAGAGAGCCAATACTTTCTGAGGCTCACTCAATGCTAGGTGGCAGGTACGGTGGGTGCCTCTTTATTGAATCATTACTCCAGAGCTGGAATTGGAACCCATGACCACCTGACATTCAAACCTCTTCTGCTACAATGTGTTCTCCTTGGCACCAAGTTTGCATGCTCTCTGGGGACAGGAGCAGGAGAGAAAGAGAGAGATCAGAAAGAAAAAGAAGCCAGGCAGGCTAAGACGCTTCTAGATGAAGGACTTGCGATCTCCTCCAGCTCAGCCCAGGCAGCCTTTCTCAGTATCTCCTGACGGAACCACTACTCACTTAGCATTCCGCTCAGTTTCCTCTCTGCTCCAACTCCAAATGTTTATCAACACATGCTGTAATGTAATCAGCTCCTGGGAAAATACACACCAGGTAACGGATGCTGACAAGAGTGTCAAACAGATGTCCCCTCCCTGCCCCTCCCTCCTCGCAGCCTCCCAGGCGGAGCTGGCACACCCAGGAGGGCACCTCCCAGTCTTGGCAGTGGAGGCATTCCCCAGGAAGCTGCCAGGGCAGGGGACACCCTGACACCGTGGAGTCCAGCAGTGTGCCAGGCACCATGTGTGGGCTTTGTACACCTGCTCTCACGTGTCCTCATAGCAGCACTGCAAAGTTCAGTATCACTTTGCACAAGCAGAAACTAAGACCCACAGTTGACGCTGACACCAGCATGGAATAACAAAAGGAGAGCTGATCACAGCCCCTGTCCTTCCGCCATCACACCACCTCTCAACAGGGCATAAGCCTGGGGAAAGATCTGTTCCCTTCAGATTTACTGGCTCGGAGAGTCTGACCTCTGAGGGTGTGGCAGGCTATGTATAAAGGGACTTACAGTCTGCTCTCCATACCTGCCCAGGACCACAGGAAATGGGATTCAGTAGAAGAGAAATGCTCCTGCTTCGAGTATGTGAGGACAGAGGGGCTATGAGGGAGTGGACAGTCCTTCTTTGTCCTTTTCTCCTTCCTTCTCCTGAACCAGGGCATAAGGATGCACAGACCAACCAGGACAGAGGGAAGAAGAAAGGCACAGAGCTAGAGAGAGCCCAGATGGGACAGAACATTCCCCCACCCCCACCCCAGGACCTTGCGGGCCCTCCTGGGATCAAGAATCAGTTGTCTGAGGCTGGGCTGTCCTGAAGGAAATCAGTATTTGCTTTTCTCTCCAACACATTCAATTGTTCCTTTCATCTGACAGGGAGCTGTAAATGAGACTTTATGGGATTTCTAATGATGGCAGTTTCCCTTTATCAGCCTCCAATTCCCACTTCTCATTCAGAGTTGACTCCAGAAAATGTTTTGACCAGGAATCATGGGTCCAGCAGAACTCTGCTGCTTCCATCGTGAGGGCTGGAGGTTGTCAAATTGACATCCAAGGTCCATGGACAGTCACTACCAAGTCAGTTAAGGGTTCCAAGCCACCTTCCACATGGCACAGTTCAAATCCTCAACCTCTGGTTCTTCCATCATAAACCTGGGACAATAATGCCTACTCCACCCACCTATCCCGCAGGGCTGCTGTGAGGATCAAACGAGATTACAGGTCTGAAAGGCTTTGGGAAACACAGAAGGCAATCACCCAACCTGATTTGCTATGAAATGTTATTGTTGTTGTGATTGTGTGTAGGCACAACTGGGAGAGCAAACTGTGGCAAGCTGCAAGTTTGAGGATGTGCTTGCTCATGAACCAGACTGTGGAGGGGTGAAATTCTGGTGTTTGCACCTGCTTTCCTAGGCACCTGTAGGCAAGGTATGTGTGTCTATGAGTGTATCAATATGTGTACATATATTAATATAATCATACATAATGTTATATTAAGCTCTAAGACAAAAGTCTTAGGTGCCAGGCATTGAGCTAAATGCTTAATACAGATGTTCCTTTTTAATCCTCATGACGTATCTGTGGGACAGCACAGGTGTGTAGGCAACTCTGTGAGGCTGTGTAGACAGCCTGTGTGTCAGTACTAGAAGAGGCATGTCTGGGATAAATGTAATGTCATGTTTATGCATCTCATTCGGGTAGCAGGGAGTGTACGTGAGCTTGCCTGAGCTTCACTGAAAGTGTGGGTACAAATGTCAGTGAGTCTACACGGGTAATGTGTGTGTGTGTGTGTGTGTGTGTGTGTGTGTGTGTGTGTGTGTGTACACACTCACACACCTGGATGTGGGTGTGTACTCACCTTATTGTACCTGGGCAGGGTGGTGTTAACTGTTCATTATTTACAGTTTGCCTGGGCTGTGTGAGCACCCGGCACACTCTGAGTGCCATCGTTGTGCACCCATCAAGCCCACATAGACACACTGTGTTGACAGCAGTGTGCTTGGGAAAGGGTGCCACTCGGCTCTGGGGAGCCACAGAGTCTGAGCCAGGCAGCTGGGCTCTTGCCAGGGGAATGTACAGATGGGTATACCAGGTTGGGAGCTGCAGGGGTGCTCAGCAGATGGGCTCCATCAGGGGCCCTCAGGAGGGGACAGCTAGATAGTCACCTTCAGATCAGAAGACCTGGACTTTACAGATCATGTCCAGAACAACCTGGCCAGGACCACCAGCTGAGCATAGTATGGGAGGGCGCTGCTGAATGGACAGGTGTGAAATCCTCCTCCTCTGCTCCAGCCCTACCATAGCTTCTAGCTGCTGTGGGAATCCAGTCCATGAAAGCAGCGTGCAAGACCCACACAGTGGGAGTACACATCTCTCATGCTCTTCTCTTGCACGGCCCAACCACACCAAACCACTCTGTCCTTCAATGTGCCCAGGCCCTGGGCCTTTGACTTCTTTTCCTTCTGCCTCTTTTCCCCACAACTCAACATCCCTGGCTCATTGGTCCCACCCTCTGGAGCTTTGTTATCAGTTCCAGCCCTTGAGGCTCTGCTCATCTCCACAGGAACACTTGCTGACCCTTCCCAACCCCTTAGACTAAGGAAAAGTCCTTGAACACCTGACATTCCCCCAGGCTCCTAATTTCCCTATGACCCCACTTTCTCATGGATCCCTGCCTATCCCAGTGGACTTTGGTCCCAGGAAGGGCAGGATCACAATATGTTCACACCTTAATCCAAGTGCCTGGGCACAAGTGATTTATAAATACTTTTTTTTTTCAGGGCTGAGGATCAAATTCAGGGCCTCATATGTGCTAGGCAAGTGCTATACCACTGAGGTGTACCTCTATTCCCCATAAATATTTCTTGAATTATTGTTTGACGTCTATTGTGAGTGACTAGTTGCCTTAAGCCCTATGTATACAAATCAACTGTGTATCAACAGACAATCAACTGACAAGCTGTTGGTATTTCAGGCCAGAGGACTAAGGAGGACCACCTTTCCTCTCTTCCCTCTTCTGTTTCACCCTACCAGCAATAATCACCAACCCAACAGGTGTGAAGCCAGTGGAACTTGCAGAGGTCCTAAACGTCATCAACACCATCTTATAAGTGAGGAAACGGAGGTTCAGAAAGTCAAATAGCTCATCAATAGGTGGTTGACTTGTCTCAATTTTCCCAGGACCTTCTGCGCACACACGAGCGCACTCATACGTGCACACACCCACACCTACACCCACCCACACACACACACACACACACACACACACACACACACACAACCATGTCATTGGACCCTCTCAGTCACAGGTAATCTGGGAAAGTTGGTCATCCTTCTTGTCTTAGGTCTCACAATTAACAAAAGGCTAGTTCTTCTGACCTCAAATACTAATACCCGCTCCATTTCTCCACCCTCCACTCAGCTCTCCTGAGCAACACTTAGCCTCAGTTCCAAAAACTCAATTGTCTGCAAGGACAATCTCTCCCCAAAAGCATGTGCCCAACAAATGCAGGACATTAATATCAACCTAACTCAAATATATTTCAGAAGTTCATTTCTGCAGGGAAAGTGCTTTACATAATATACAAAAATAATTAAATTCGTTATTAAAGTAACCTCATGATGATATTAAATTTTTAAACAAAACTAAAATCAGAAATCTTTACCTATAAATTATTTTCAATTCTCCATGTTGCCTTCCCCATCTCTCTCTCTCTCTCTTATGTATCTATCTTTACAAAATTGTAATGTAGAATATGTATTAAGTTTGCTCTTTCCACTTCACATTATAGAAACCAGATTTGGGCTTTCCTCATTCATGATTCTCTATATCACTAACGTCTCTCATCAACCTAAATTCCATGGAGCCTGGGCTCAGGGATGCCTCCTCGCCAAAGGACTCCTTCATTAGCAGAGACTCCCAACTCAGAACTCCAGTTGGGCCTCAGCAGGTGGCCATGAAAACACCATTCCTGTGCACACTTGCTAGTTTTAGGGCACAGTGACACAGCTTTCATCAGATCTCTCCTAAAAAGGGCAGAGGCCTAACAAGGCAAAGCTCCACAACTCTATGGCCCCAGCCTCCACTCCGCACTGCCTAGCTGGCATCCATAATGCACTTTCTCTTCTGTACTTGAGCTACCAGGAAACTCTGCTTGCCATAGTTTGGATCTGGAGTGTCCCTCAAAAGCTTCATGTATTTGGATGCAGTGGGATATCTACGGAACCAAGTGCTATTGGGAGATAGGGCCTGGATGGAAGGGGTAGATGCTTGGAGCTTGACCTGGAGGGACTGTGTCAACTTGTTGGGATTGACGAGGGGGTGGAGGGAGTGCACCAGAGCAGAGACTCTTAGGTGTGTGTTGTTAATTTGTAGGCCAAGAAGAAAGGGAGGTGCAACCACGCTGGGTATGCAGGGCACAATTGACAGTTTGAACTTGGTAAAGGAAAGAAGAAGAAACATTAAAGCTTCTTCCTGGAAACACTCTAGGCTGGCCTTAGTCTCCCAAGAGCAACTTGCCTACTTCACTTGACTTTCTGTCTGAAATGCCATAAGAAGCTCTCCAGCTTCTGCCATGTGCTTCTACCATTGCTACCTGCCCATGAACAGACTCTATGAGACCTGAGACTGTGAGCTGAAATAAATCTTTCCTCCCTTAAGGTGTAGGCATCAGGCATTTATCCCAGCAACAAATAAGCATCTAAGACACTGCTCTTCCCTTACAACAGAGGCCAGCTCTCAACTTCCATATGATTTTCAAAAGATTTTGGTTCCTTCAGACGAGTAGTCCACCCTGAAAACTCTCCTGACTGCAATACCCCCCTAAATATAAGGGTAACAACTAAAGGAGAGAGCGGGGGTGGGAGGATAACTGTCCTCTTCCTTTCTCAAAGCTTCCCTTCTTTCCTTTCTCCTCCATCAGCGAAGTTTTAGAGGAAGTTCTGCCCAGCCCTACCTATCATTATGACTTAGATTCCTTGTGAATTCACATGAAGCCCTCTGACTTAGGATGACCGGAAGTTGGCAGGAATGCTACTTCCACTCACATGGAGAATTCTTTCAGCTTCAGATATGGTGGCTCACAGGAATATCAGGAGGACCTTTTGACAAGAGGCAGGATCCAGATCCCTTCTTTCTGGAGAATTGAGGGACTGTGGACTTCCTATATGGCTTGGAACTCTAATCTCAACAGCTTTAGGGACTCTGGGACACAGAGCTCACAACGGAGAAGCTGGCTGTCTGTTAGCCACCTTGGTTCCACTTTGTTGCACTACATCATTGGACCTGAAGATAGGGTGCAGCTGCGTTTAGCAGAACCATCCCCAAGAGCAATGGCAGCCATGGCAATAGGAAGGCAGCAGCCATCTCTGTGGAAATAACAATAATTAAATGTTGCTGAGCACTGTGGGATACAGAGGCACCATCATAATCACCACAGCCACCATGGGGATGATGACAGTGATTAGAGACTGTGCTTTTCCAACTGCCCCCAGGAGCACTGCCTGAGGAGATGGTGGCCTCACAGGTTAGGAAAGAGGATGCTCATGCCAGGTGGACCATCTCTGGGACTGGCAGAGCTTTAGACATACCTCCCCCATAGGATACTTCCTCCTCTACTCTTGCCCTCAGCCTCAACTGACCTCAGATTGAGGGCTGGGGACACAAGAGGAGGTGATCCCCCATTCAGCATACCAATCCAATACGTTATATGTCTATCAACAGATTTTTCTGATCCTGTCAACAGATTTCAGAGGGCTGGAGTATCTTGGGGACTTCTTCACAGGGTTCCCCTTACATCAAAGAGAGCTTTATTAGCCAATTACTGAATGACAGAGAGGGTCTGGGATACGCCTGGGAGGGGAAGTCATTATGGTGTTGACTTTGAGCCTTTTCCAAGCCCCCAGCTGCCTGTCTGGAAGAGCCTGAGGAAGCCAAGGGAGGAACTCAGAGTGTCCTAGGGATGACCCCCTCCCTCAGGACTACTCTCTGTCTGTTCTCCCTCACTGCCTCCAGCTCTGAGGCAAGTAGGAAGTGAGCCCAGCCACCAGGTATTTGAGTGGATTGTCAGACATCTTGGCAACTGTCAAGTTGGGTGGGCCACCTTTTCTCATCTTTGTGCCAGGGCAAGGAGCCCATTGGTAGCATCCCTGATAAATGGATCTGCAACTTCTATCCAAAAAGTGACTGAGAGAGCTAGGTCTAGTGATGCAGGCCTATAATCCCACCATTCCAAGAGGGTGAGGCAGAAGGATCCCAAGTTCAAGCCAGGCTGGGAAACTTAGTGATTTAATGAGACCCTACCTCAAAATCAAAACTAAGAGATATATAATACTGCAAAGGCCCTCGGTTCCATGCCCAGCCCTGAAAAATAAGTGAGTAGTTCTTCCATTGACAATCAGATCCAAACTCTACAGTCTTCCCCAGACTAAAGTAAAATCTGCTTCCCCAAAGCATACGTCTATAGGTCCTGATTCTTTTCCATGAAAGCACATAGATTCCATGTGCTTCTTTCCCCAGCAGGGGGTGGAATATGGCTAATCACACTCTCTTCTGCTCTTTTTGGCTTTCCCACTTGTGAAATCTGAAGCTACCCTCTGACCTCTCTCTGCAGGTAACTTCAGCTTCCACTCCACTGCAATGACCTTATTACTAATTTCCTCATTTTTCTACCCCAAACCTCCACTTCTACTGTTCTCTTCACCTTCCCTCCAGACTCAGAGATAGATGCATCTCCTCCTTTTCCTTGCTGACCTCTTTCAGTCCCAGCACCCACCATTCTCCAGGGCCTGCTCCTTAAATGACACCCTCCCTCCCTTCTTTGATTGCTTCTTCAATCCTTAGCCATACACTCGCACCTTCCCTCTGACTACAAGACGCTCAGTAGCATTTGATTTCCCATCAAAAAGGAATATGTAAGTGCTTCAGCTGGTCTTGCTAGCCCTCTCCAAATTTCTCCGACACAGGGAGGACCCCTGCCACCCCTGCTTCCATTTGCTCATACTTTCCCTTTGCTTTGAGTTCTGCCCTGCTTAGCCACCAACGTCCCTCTCTTAGGGGTTACCAGTGTTTTTGCCACTGTTCCCCTTCTGATAGCTACCTGCCTTCCACAGCATCATATACTGGTGGCAACCTCCTCTTCCTCCTCGGTTAAAACCTCTTCTCGCCAGCTTCCATGACAACCCACTCTTCTCACACCTCTCCTACTCATTGACCAATCATCCTCTATCTACTGTACTCATGTTACTACCAGATTCGCCTCCTGATAGCACAGCTCAAAGAGCTCCCAAGAAGTGCCTCTCTGTTCAGAAACCTTCAGTGGCTCACCATTGTCTGTAGAAAGAAAGAGAGAAAGAAAGAAAAAAAAGAAAGAATTATGGTTTGAATCTGGAATGTCCCCAAAAAGTCTCATGTATTTGAATGTTATAGATTATCTATGGACCCACATGCTCTTGGGAGATTGGGGCCTGGTCTGGAGGGGTGGATTGCCAGCATGTAGACTGGATTATATGCATGTAGTTGAGGCTTACCACACCTTCCACACCTAGAAGGGACAGAACACTGGAAGTACATACATGCTGCTACCTTCCTCCCGAGGAGATTGGACTTAACAGGACTTGCCTTCCTGTTTGTAATGTCACGAGGAGCTGCCTCCACTTCTGCCATGTACTTCTACTACTGGCAGCCACTCCCGAGTGGACTGAGACCTTCTGAAACTGTGAACTAATATAAACCTTTCCTCCCCTAAATTTGTGGGTATCAGGTATTGAGTCACAGCAATGAAAAAATAACTAAGATAGAAATTGGTACCAGAGAAATTGGGTTGTTGCTGTGACTTTACCTGATCATGTGGTTTAAAAGCATTCTAAACCAGCTTGCAGGAGGAGTTTGGAAAGGTTTGAGGATATTGATTGGAGAAGCCTTTGAGTGCTCTGAGCTGAGCTTGATGGGAGATTCTGGTCAGGGATCAGAAGACCAGAATGATGATAAAAGTGAAAATCAGAAAGGCCAGGCTCATGAAATTTTAGGTGAGAAGGAGAACTTACGGGTTAAGTGGTCTAAAAATCACGCATGCCTTGCTCTGGCAGAAAGTTAGCTATTTTGTCCTTGACTGGAGACTCTGCCTGAAACTGAGATTAAGGCCAGTGGACTACTTAATCCAGCAGAGGAAATCTCAAGGCAACTCAATAATACTCAGGCTGCCACTTGAGTACTGTTTTTGGCTTTTGCCAACTCTATGGTGAAAGACAGGAGAAAATGGCAGAGAGAAGAGATGTAAAAAGCTTGCAGTCTGGAGCCAAAAAGCATGTGGTTGTTAAAGAGACTAACATTGAACAGAAGCCAAGTCCTTGGAATCAGGACTGTAAAAACAGAGGCCTTCAGGGTGTCTCAGAAATCAGCAAGATCTCAACCAATTAAAGTGTGGAAAGGTAAACGACTTTGCTTTGAGAAGAGTACCCCAGGCTCCATGGAGGCAAAGAAGGAAATGTTTGCCAGAGTGCAACTCCCTCAAGTCCCGCCATCCAGGCATCCAGAAGCTGCCGCCGCCATGGCTCAAGGGAGCCAGACTACTGTTCAAGCCAGTGATGAATGTTGGTGACAGCCACATGGTCCTGGATTTATAGGCTTGCACAGTAGAAGAGTTGTGAGTTCATCGAGGCTTCCACTCATATTTCAGAGGAAGGCCTTGGAATTCAAGCAGTGTGTCCCTGGGAGGGCAGTGAGTGTGTGAAGTTGTGGAGGAGGAGATGAAATGGAGAGCACAAAAATTTGGAGAAGCTAGGAGCATGGATCATCATCTGAGAAAAGCTGCAGGCCATGAGTGGATACAGCCCAAAGTAGAAAAGATGGAGGCTGCAAGACCATAGGGATGGGGCCACCCAAGCCCTTTGGAGTTCACACCCCACCACAACTTACCCCCCAGTTGCTGGACATGGAGCTACAGGATTTAGCCCTTTCCCTGCTTGGTTTAGCCCTTGTTTTGATCCGATTACTTTCTATCCTCCTATTTTCCCCTTTTGAATCGGGAATTGTTATCCTATGTCATCGTATGTTGGAGGTATTTAACCATTCTTTGGTTTTCACAGGAGCTCACAGATGAGTTTCTGCCTTGCACCTCAGAGGTGACTTTGGACTTGGACTTTTTTTTAGCAGTGCTGGAGTTATTAAGACTTTGGCAACTCTTAGACAAAGAGTAAATGCGTTTTGCATAGTGAGAAGCATAAGTCTTTTGGGGATCAGGGATGGAATATTGTGGTGTGGATCTGGAATGTTCCCTAAAAGTCTCATGTATTTGAACGTTATAGATTATCTATGGACCCACATGCTGTTGGGAGATTAGAGCCTGGTCTGGAGGGGTGGATTGCCAGCATGTAGCTTGGATTACAGGTGTGTAGTGGGGGCTTACCACCCCTTCCATGCCTGGAAGGGACAGAACACTGAAATAGGACCTGGAAGTATATACATGCTGCTAGCTTCCTCTCAAGGAGATTGTACTTGACAGGATTTGACAGTGAGGAGCTGCCTCCACCTCTGCCTCTGCCATGTACTTCCACTGCTGTCAGCCACCCGAGTGGACTGTAACCTTCTGAAACTGTGAGCTAAAATAAACCTTTCCTCCCCTATATTTGTAGATGCCAGGCATTGAGTCACAGCAACAAAAAAGTAACTAAGACAGGAAGGAAGGAAGGAAAAGAAATCATGGAATGGTAAAATCATGCAACTCCTTGCAATACATAATATATAATATATAATACAATAATTCATCTAGAGTTTCAAACTTTTAAGAGAATCTTCAAGTTCTACTAAAAAGTATCCAAGAAAGCCAATGTTTAAGGTGCATGCAAACAACATTTTTTAAAAAAAAACAGTTTCTATTAAAGTTAAGAGAGAAGTATGGTAGTGCACACCCATAATCCTAGCAACCTGGGAGGTTGAAGCAAGAAGATTGCAAGTTCAAGGCCTGTCTCAAAATTTATAATAATAACAAAAGAACATCAGGGGGGTGCTGAGAAGAAAAGCCACGGGTTTAATCCCCAGTACAATAATTAAATAAATAAAATGTAAAAATAAAAATGAAGTGGTAGGACAAGAAATTCTAATTCTAATTCTAATTCTAATTCTAATTCCAAAACCTGTGAACACATTCAATTCCTCAGTCTGCAAGTGGGAAAATTGAGGCCCAGCAAAGGGAAGTGACTGGCAAAAAGTGGAGTTGGATGTGAGTCAATCCACATGATCTTGCAATTGCTTACTAGGTACCAGGCATGTTCTAGGTCCTAGGGATACACTAGAGAACAAATCTGATACCATCTCTGTGTTGGAGGAGCTGATAGCCTAGCAGGAAGCGAACTAACCATTTTAAAGGATTACTGAAGTAGTTGTGAGTATGCAAAGGAGCCATGGAGGGACAGAGGAGGGGGTTCATCTGGTCCACCATGAGGAAGTGATACTTGCAAAGTGAGGAAGTAATACATGTAAGTTGAGCCCTAAGGGAAATGTAGCTGGCCAAAAAGAAGGGAAAGAGTGTTGGTGCTGAGTGCAAGGGAGCCACGTTTGGTGGTTAGAATGTAAGGAAAGCCCAGAGGCTCCTACTCAAAGCCCTGGAGGAGGCTGCAGAAGCAGCAGGGAGCCCATAGTCCTTGCTCAGTGTTTGACACTGGCCTCCAAGTCCAGCAAACCAGGGAGGAGTTCCAGATACTCCACCAATCATTTACATTAGAAGACAATCAGCTGCTACACACAATTGGGTCCCAGAACAAAAAATAAACATTAGTGGAAAACATGGAGAAATCCAAATAAATTCTGTAGTCCTTTTAATACTATCATACTAACACTAATTTCTTAGCTACGACGAATATGGCATAGTTTTATAAGACACTAACAATTGGGGAAGCTGGATAAAGGGGCTATACAAACTCTGAATTGCTTTTCCAACTCTTTTATGTATAAAATTTTTTCAAATTAAAAAAATTTTAAAAGTATGTATCTTTCTGGCAGAGAGGAACAAAATTGGATGCAGGAAAACAGATTACAGTAACAATGATGACTAACACATAGACAATTTTCCCTGTACACCAGCCATTGTCCTGAGCAACATGTTTAACTCATTTAATCCTCACAAAAATTCCCTCAGGTAGGTACTATTATTTTTCCCATTTTGCTGATGATGAGCCTGAGCAAAACATTGTTAAATCACTTGCCCAAGGATACGTGGCAATGGAGGATCACAACTGGTTTTAAGAATTGAAATCTAAGCACTCTAGTTCCAGAGTCACACGTGTTTCATCAGAGTGTCACTCTCTCCTTGGTGAGTACTGGCCATACTGCCAGATGGTATTGTAACAGGCACACAGAAACCATGAACATGGACCAGGGTAATAAGTGGAGCAATGTCGTAAGATTTAAAATGTAGACTGGAGGCAAAATCAACAAGCTTTGCTTTAACATGGAATATAATCAGTAACAAAGAAGATGCAAGAATTGCTCCCGAACTTTGAGATAAAGAGTGAGGACTAAAGCCTGTTCTCCCGATGTTAGGTCCTATGCTTCTTCTGGAGCAAATCTCCCAGACCCTTCAAAATCTAACTATACCTACCTATCCCTTTCTCCTGCACGTCCTCAGAATGCAAAACAAACAAAACCATCTGCTGTTTCCACATTCCACACAGGCAGAACCTCTCCCTCTACCGCACTCCTCTATGTCCTTGTACAATCTGTTCTTTCCTCTTCTGCCACCTTTGATCCAAATCTGATCCATCTTTCAAGGCCTCTGTCAAATGTCACTACTTTCAGCAGCCTTCTCTGATTATTTAAAGATGATGAATGTACTCTGGGAGGCTGAGGCAGGAGGAAGTCATGTTCTAGCCCAGGCTAAGCAACTTAGCCACTTCAGCAGTTCTTGTCTCAAAATAAAAATAAATAAATAAGTAAATAAATAAGAAGAGCTGGAGATGGAGCTCAGTGTTCAGTGTGAATGTCCTGGATTTGATTCCCAGTACTACTACTGAAAAAAAAAAAAAAGATGGCCACTCAACTACACTATCTCACATGCTTCCATTGTCTCTACGAGGAAGTCCATTTAGCCCGTCTCTCAGCAAGTCCATTTAGGAGCAGCTAATCCAAGTATCCTCGGCCCAAGAATGGAGAGAGCAGGAGAACAAAGACAAGGAATTGGCAGAATTGGTGCATCTGGAACTGCCCCTCTAACCCATCCATTCAGCTCCTTGATGTGTCTGGCACATCATTTAAGGCCACAAGCAAGGAATCCAGTTCAGCCCTGGCCCACAAGCACTTGCCAGCCAGATGAGAGATTCCTGGCTGCTGCAATGCCTACCACAAACTGAATTTGACAGGGCATTCCCCAGTTAAAACCCTCCCTGTGGCTAACAGGCACAATTCAGGGATCTGTACACCAATCTCCTCCTCAAGCTTAGGCTCAGGTAGCACCAATCACTCGGGGTCCCTAACCCCAGACCCCATGTTGTTGTTCACCTCCCTACCTTCCCTCAAGCTGACCCTTGACCTAGATCCAACCTCCTAAATGCCCTCCTACCTTCATCTAACAGATGAATGGCTCAGCTCCTACTCCCTTCCCAGAGACAAGGTTCTCAGTGTGCACCCCAGCTCAGGCTAAACCCTGAATCCCTTCTCTGTGACCCCCCCCCCACAAGGCCCCACCACATCATAGCCAGGTTCTTCACAACAAGTATTTCTGTGCCTAATTTCCAGCCCCTACACTTAGCTCCTCAAGGACAAGGACAGTGAAATGACCATATCTGTGTATCCTCAAGTGGGGCACAGTGTTTTGGTACAAGGACAGCCCAGGTCCCATGTGACACATGGGAAAGGCTACAGCAAGTAGAAGAGTGTTCACGTGAGTGCCAAACTTGACTTCTGGTTCAGGGGGTCACTCCCAGGCCAGAGCCCCAACAGTGGGAAAGTGGCGTCCTCCTCAGCCTTCCGCCCTCGGATTCTTATCGGAAACACGGTTTCCTCTGCTCCTGCCTGCCTGAAGATTGGGCAAAGGGCAAAGGGACCATTGTCTAGCCAGGCCTCTGGCAACAGCTGGGCTCTCTTTAGTGAGAAGGCCTGTCTGTCTGCCCTCCCCAGGCCAGGGATGGGGACAAGAGGTCGGGAGGACCGGGGAGAGGGACAGCTTTTGGCAGCCCAGGGCCCAGAGGGAGCAGTTGCTTTGGCAGGAGGCCGACCACACCCGGATGTGGTGGGCAGCAACGGGACGGGGCAAAGAGTCCTTGCCCTGCCAGGGACACTGACTGGATGTCACTTTGGTAAAAACCCCGCAAATCGGAACAGAGGTGTGGGCCAGGGGAGCCAAGCTCGGTTTCAGGCGGGCTCTTCGGGATAAGGAGAGTGCTTCAATTTTCGGAACTGGAAAGAACCTCGGATTGACGTGGGTTACAAAAGAAACCCTGGTGAAACCTGAGGGCCCGGTCTCCCGCCACTAAAGCCCCCACCCGCTTGTCGGCAGCGGTGCCCGGCCCGCGCCTCCGGAGAGGGGGCGCCGGCTCCCGGTTCTAGTCCGAGCTCCGGCACGTCTGCCCTGACGAGTCGCCTTACCCTCTTCTGCTTTTGTCTCATCTGTGAAATGGGCCCAGCGTCGGGCGCGAAGCCCCGTCAGCCCGGATCCCGCGCGCCCCAGCGCGGCCCGCACGCCTCAGCCTCAGCCGCCGGCCCCATCTTGGCTCCACCCCCGGAGCGGCTCCGCCCGCGCTGGCCGCTAGGGGTCACTGCCTCCCTTTGTCTGGGCCCGCGGCGGGCGGCTCCCCGCCCCCTCCGGCCCTCGCCCGGGCTGAACGGCGACGGGGCAGCGGCCGAGCCAGGGGCCGGAGCGCGACCCCGGCGGCTCTCGCAGCCTCCTGGGCCGGAGCGGCGGGCGGGCGGGGCCGGCAGGCGGCGCGCGGCGGGGAGGGCGGGGCCAGCGGAGGCCCCGCCCCCGGCTGACATCACGGCGAGCGCTGAGAGCCGGAGCCGCGAGTGAGAGAAAGGGGTGAGCAGCGAGCGCGGCTCGCCTCGGCGCCGGGCAGCTCCACATTGTCGCGGGTCGCCGGCCCTCGGCGGAGACGCGGCGGCGGACACGCACGGCTGGCTCTTCAGGCGCCCGGCCGCTCGGCCCGAGCCGCTCCGGCCGCCGAGCCGCACCCCCGCCGCCTGGGCCCGGAGCCCTCCGCCCGCCGGGCGCGTCCCGCCGTCCCCGGAGGACGGCCGGCCATGGACGCCTGCAAGTTGGAGCCGAGCGGTCGGGTGTGAGCGCGCCGGGGCCGGGAGCCCGTGCCGCGCAGCCGGGCCGCCGGGCGCGCCGGGGGTGGGTCCGTCTCCCCAGCCCGGCGCTGCGTGGAAGAAGAGGGCGGGGACCGGCGCAGGGAGGAGAGCGGAGGAGGCGAAGGGGCATGACTCGTGCAACTTGCGGCGGGCATCTGCCGAGCCTCTGAGCCGGCGTCGGCCCGGGCCCGAATCGCGGCCGCGCGGAACCCACCCAGCCCACCCCGCCCCGGCCGACGGCTGCGGCTGACCTGGATCCTCCGAGCGCCCGCCGACCGCCAGCGATCCGCCCTCGTCTTCCGGGCTGGTTTGTGGAGCGAGAGGAGCGCCCTCCTCGCCGCCCCTCTGTCCGCACCCCCGGACCCCGATGGCGCGGATGGGGCTTGCGAGCGCCGCCGGACGCTGGTGGGGACTCGCGCTGGGCTTGGCCGCGTTCTTCCTCCCAGGTAAGCGCGTTCGTCTCTGCCTTCCCCGCCCACCCCCACTCATCCAGGGCTTCCCTGGGGCTAGGAGCTGGATGGCGGGCACTGCCGAGCTGCCGGGAGTGATCGGAGCCAGAAAAGTTGGGTCAGGGCTTGGGTAAGGGGGGCAGAGAGTGGCACGCCGGAGAAAGAGGTGGAGAAGCCGAGCAGCCTGCCCTGCAGGGAAGCGGTCGGATGCACGTCTCTCCGTAGCCAGAAAGCACTTTCTCCGCTCAGTTCTTCACAAAAATAATATGTAATAGCGTTCTATTTATTTAATAACCAGTTCTTAGCTTGAGGAGCAGTTTGGAAACACTGCGTGTTACATAAATGAAAAATAATCACCGTAATCACCGTATCGGGGTATGAGACAACAGCCCCAAGGGGAGGGCGACAGTCTCCGAGCCGGTGGGCTGTGGGTTTGCAGGGTGGCAGGGGGCTTCGTTTCTCTCGTCGGCCCCTTGCCAGACGGTTTCAGGCACTCGCTCGGGCTTTCTCCCGCCCCACACCGCCCCACAGCGGGCGCCGGGAGCCCGCTCCTGCGGCAGAGGCGGGTTCTCGCTCACCTGCGGTTTGCGTTCCCGGAGCCCCGGGGATCGCAAAATCCCGGCCATGCGCGGGACTGGGCTGGGCCTTGGAACTCGGCTTCTAACCCAGGAGTCTCTCTCGGGAGGAGACGCCACGGGCTTTGTGACTGCCAGGTGGCTCAATGACCCACTTTCCCGAGGGGCCCCAGGGTACCCCGCATGTCCTTCCTCGAGGTGCGGGCTGCCGGCACCCAAGGGGTTAACCCCATGCGCGACCCTGGGGTAGCCCTCAGTGGCCCGTTCTGGTGAGTGGGGTGGGGGCGGAGGCGGGGATGGCCCAAGCATATTGTGCTGGGGAATGAACTGGAAAATGCGTTTAGGAGGTAAATCCTACTGAGTCCCCTCGCTTGGATTTAACCCTTTGTGTCCCTGGGGAATCTACTGGACTCCCAGTGGGACGCTCAGTTCAGTTCAAGGTGGAGGCAGGATCCCTTTAGCTCCCGGGAAGAAACCTGAGATCACCTCTGGCCTTGCCAGTAGGTTTAAGGGGAATAAGGTGGCACTTGACTCGGAGCACGTGGTCCTCTCCTTGCTGGGGTAGAGAGAGGGGGGGGGGGGGGGAGTCTTGGAGTACAGAGACCGGCTTCTGCTGGGGAGAGAATACCAGCTTCCCCGCCGGTGGCCGGTGGTGTGCTAGGCAGGGACGGCCTGGCTGTCCAGCTGTGGGGTTTGGGTGCAGTGCTGGAAGGCAAGAACCTGGCCCCTTTCACTTCTCTACCCCTTATCCCAGCCAGCCTACCGCTGGGGCTTTGTGAATCTTCCTCTGGGGTCCATACCAGGGAGAGCAGTTTGGGAAAGCATGTGGGGGGAGTCCTCACCCCTGCAGCCCAGAGGTGCCAACTCCCCCCACACACACACACAGTGGAGGAAGGGACAAGTTCCCAGGGCTCACTGGAGTCACTGCCCCCTTCCCAGGGGCATGCCTGAGCTCCTCCCACAGGGCTGCCTCTGTGAGAGCTAGAGGTCTGCATCTCACACTGGATGGTCTGGGAGGCCAGCAGGGCTTACCTGAACACCAGGATGTGGGCTTCTGGGAATCCTTTGATTCCAGCTGTCTATATTCCAGAACCCAAAGAAAGGAGCTTTGGTTGTTTCTAGCACTCTAGGGGTTAACCTCATCCTGGAATGGACAAAGGGCGGGAAGGTTTGGGGAGGGGGAAGCAGCTCACCCCTGCTTCACTCCTTTTGTTACTGTCTTTCCCTGGCTTTGTGTTAGACTGGTTAATTCTGTCTGTGGTTTTTTGGAAGGCTAGAGGCCTGCCACCCAGTCAGGGGGTGGAGACCAAGACTGACACTCACCTGGCTCAAGGTGGATGCTCCCCTCACCAAAAATCCACATAAAGGGGTGGGATGCTTAGAAGGGAAGAAGCACAGCTGAGATCGCACTTAATAAGCGCTGTTTGATTGATTATGACTGATGGGCAGGCAGCATCCTAGGCCGCGGAGGCTCCTAGACTTGCAAGGCTCCTTGACCCAGTGCCTGTGTGACAGGTGCCTCCTTGCTTGCTTACTCTCAGGTCCAAAGTAGAGGCACCCAGACTGACTTGGGTACAGGAGGCCACAGGCCCAGAGGTTGCTAGTTCACCCCTACTTTGTACCATCCCCTGGCGTCCTCCTGCTTGCGCACTCCTGCTTGCCTCAGGGGACCTGCCAGTCTGCTGTTCTTTTCTTTTTCTCCTGGGCCCTGACAGGGAGTGATGAGACGGCAGGGAGGGAGGAGCCTCTGGTGTGATGTGTGTGATGGCCCCTGACTTCAAAACACTCCCCATCTGGCAACTGAGGTGTCACATAGAAGTATGTTTTGACCAGGCAGGGTGCTCAAGGCCCACCAGCCTCTCTATGTTTTCTAAGATAATAATTTGTGGGGTTCCTTCCTGCTAACTTAGAGGAGAGGTTCAGTAGGTCATTGGGCCACAGCTCAAGGAGGGACCAGGCAGGCTGAAAAGGAAGAAGAGACTAGAACCTGCATGAGAAGCAGGTGTCCCATCCACACCACACCCTCCCTAATTGGCTTCCCCACACCTTTTGTCTGGAAAGAGAACACACACCCCAGGTGCCATGCACACCCTGGAAGACCTGTCAGGCTACCACATACCCCTCTGCAGCCAGAGCACAGCTCAGGGTCGTGGCAGTTTCTTTTGATACTTCTAGTGTAGGAGCTGTTAGGTTCTATTCCTCTCTCCCCAATTCTCTCAGACTGTAGTGTACTCAGACTTGCTGGGGAGCATTGTGGCAAAGCCAGTGCTGCTGGATGAGGCTTGCAGCGTATAGCCACAGCAGTCTCCAGGACTGGTTATGAGGCGGCACTATAGAGCAGAATCAGATTCAAGGCCCCATTGTCAAGGCTGGAGGAGGAGAAGAGACACTGCAGCAGAGCCAATGCCTGGCGGCCAAGAAAGTGCCTCTGAACATGGACTTCTGATCATAGGGGACAGGTGGCCCTTGGGTATCTGGTGCTGGCTAAGAACAGGAGCTTTGTCAGGTCCTTCTGTGGCCACTTGGCTTTTTGCACAATGACTACCTCATCCTCCGCCTGAGCTACCTGACCTGCAGGCGGAATTGTACGCTGCCAACAAGCTCGTGCCAGCCAAGACCCTAGTGCTGACAGCTGAGCCAGTGGGCCAGGCTGCAGGGACAGAGGGTGGGCTCCAGTTGCTGTTTTATGGTGCTGCTATTGTTTAGCAGCTGACTAATGTTCATTGTTCAGCACAAATAGAAAACACCCAGGGGAAGTGTGAATGTATCTTCGATTTTTCTGATTCTGTCTTTCCTGGTTAACCTGGTAAATTGAATGCCTCCTACCTGGGAGAGGAGCATCTGGAAAAGTATCTGCATATTCACTTGTTTGCCTTAAAAAAAAAAAAAAAAACTTCAAACATGAGCCTCCATGCCAGCCTAGAATGGACATTAGGCTGTATGGAACTTAGTATTTAACATTTCTGACACCCGCACCTTAGACTGGGCATATGCGCACACACACATGTGGGGCTTTGTGTGTTTGTGTTGTTAATCTGCAGTACACTATTGCAAGTTCAGATCTGGGGGCACTGGGATTAGAAGGTGTGCACACCCATCTCTCTAGGTCACCATGGGACTGGGACCATAAGTATATAATATTGCTCACCTACAACTAATTTTTTTTTTTTTTTTGGTGTTCTGATAGATTTTTTGAGTGCTTCTGAGTCTTCGTGATTCTTGTGCCTATGTCAGAGTGAGTGTGGGTGACTTAGGGAGGAGACCTCAGAATTGCCCTTAGCTGCTTTAGTCCTTAAGACAGGCTGCCAGGTCTGGGTCCTTTGGCGGGGGGTGGGGAAGGCTTCAGATGGAGCCTCTCCATCCTCCCAGGGAGGTACCCAACACCTTGACAGTACCACAGAGACCCCTCTCTTGTCAGCCTTCACTGTCTCCTTGGCTCACGGAAACCCTGGAACCAGGTGTCAACTGGAGCCTGGCTTGCTTGCTTCATGGGCTCTCGTGCTCCTCGAGTGGCTGGGAGGAGCCCAGGAAATAGTTTTTTAGTTCCTAATTTGGCATCTTTGGTTTCTGCCTGAGTACTTGGGAAAGGGAATTGTGAGAGGGGTTAGCATGCTCTGGATTTCTCTTTTTTTTTTTAAGTTTATGATTGTAGGCCCTGGTCCTTCATGTGAAGAGGCCTACGGGGGCCCGAGCAACAATATGTGTGCCTAGGACCATCCTGAGTTTGAGCCGCAGAAAATGAAAGTCTACCTGCTAGAAAGAAAATCAGAAAAGGGGCAGGAAGTGGGGAGACGGCAGCCTCTGCACCCTACGCCCAAGGCCAGCTGGGAAATGTACCCCCGTGATGCCCACCCTGCTCTGTGGAGACCAGGTCTGCAGCAGAGCCAGCAGCAGATGTGCTGGCGGGGGCAGGAGGTAACTTAAGATCCAGGCAGGGATCACCTTGCAGAGGGAATGCCCTGAGCTAGAGATAACACCCCCTTAGTCCAGTTAACCCTGTCAGCTCAGGGTTCTCTGGTGCTGTTTGGAGCTGAGAGATAGGGAAAGGGAAGAGATGAGAAAAGATATCACACGTATTATGACCCGTTCCACAGGGAGAGATGAGCTCAGCATGACCGAGGGACCCAGGAAGGATACAAGAAATGCTTTCTGACAGCAGAGTGTAAGATCATCAAGGCAATGGATAATCCCAAATTTATGTTGGGCAGAGATTGGCAAAGGCCATAGGTATTATGTTCTTTCAGGCTCATGGGAGCTATGCTTTTCATGATCCAGGGGGACAGCAAGTAGCAGACAGCTTCTTGCACTCTGGTAGTGACCTCATCTTGGCAGCCCAGTCCAGTGAGACTGGACTGGGTTGAAATCCCAAGCTCTCTTGAGAGCTGGCTGAGTAACTGGTGAAAAATCCAGGCAGACCTCAGCTTTCCCATCTGTAAAATGGGATTTCCATGGAGGTTTGTGAAGATAAGGTTGAGAATAATGAATGAAGAATACTTAGCACATTTCCAGGCATGTGATAGACATAAGTAAAGAGGGGTGATGTCATCTGTCCCTGTGCCTTTCCTGTAAATGGTCCTGTTCCCTCAGAGCCTGCTCATTGGGCAGAACCACCATTCCCTTGAGAAAGAATCACTCGGGTACCTGCTTACTGCCAGGCTGACTTCTCTTGTCCCTAATCTGGTACTGTTCAGGAAGTGAGTCCCTGCCCCCATTTGGAGAGGAGGGGCCATGCACAGCTTCTGGGCCAGGTGGGGGTCTCAAGTGGCCTAGCTGGATGCAGGCACCTGCTGGCCCGGCCCTGTGGTGGCCGAGTACTACACAGGCGGCAGGTGCCGTGCGTCTTTTGTTTTGCAGCATGTTGCCCAGGGTCCTCCCAGCACCCGCCTTGCTCCCTGGCTGGAGCCCAGCTGGGACACCATTGCCCATCTGGAGCGCCTGCTGGGGCAGTAGCTCAGGGACAGCAGGGAGGCCTGAGTCTATGCCCCTGCCTTCCTGCACACACCCACACTTGAGGAGAGGGTGGGCAGCAGGACCCTCCCTCCAGAAGTGAGATGGTGCCAGCCAGAGAGCAGAGAATCCCTTCCGGGGGTGGGCACATCCTTCTGTCATGGGGATCCTGTTGCAAATTCATTTCTATTGCAGTGTTCTAATAACAGTGTCAGTGGCTGTGTGTGTGTGTGTGTGTGTGTGTGTGTGTGTGTGTGTGTGTGTGTGTGTGTTTTCTAGGTAGGGATTGAACCTAGGGCCTTTTACACTGAGCAAAGCCCAGCCCGTTTTTTAATTTCTCTTTTTTGTTGCTAAATTGCCCAGGCTAGGCTCAAATTTGTAATCTTCCTGCCTCATCTTCCCAGAATACTGGAATTAAAGGCCAGTGCCACTGGGCAGGTTTGTGGCTCTCTTCACAGTACAGTTTCAGCAGATCAGTGTCTCCGTAACCACCCTCTCCTCACCCTGTGAATGGTACTGATAGTAGTATCACTTCCATTTCACAGATGAGAAGAGTGAGGCTTAGGTCTGGTAACTTGCTGCCCATTTCATACCCATGTGGCCAGCTTAGTCACCAAGGCTTCTCACTGCAAACCAAGTAGATCATGAAGAGGCAGTGAGCTGGGACAGACACACAGAAGAGGCTGAGCCGGGCCACCATACACTGTGTCCCTGATGTGGTCAGTCCCTGTGCCAGCCACCATTGTCTTCCACTTGCCCTGCGCAGCGAGCCAAGCATGGCAGCTCCCCGGGGAAGCGAGGGATAAGCTGAGGATGTGGTTGGAGAGGAGTCCAGCTAGAGCTGACCTCGGCGGCCAGATTGGAAGGGAGTGTGGAGTGCTGAACAACAGAGGAGCGGGGGGCAGGGGGAGCAGAGTCCTCAGACACCGCAGCAGCTCCTCTCCCGGAGAAGTAGACTGAGGCAGACAGAACGCTGAGGTGTGAGCAGGGAGTCTCACACAAGGGTAAGGAAGGGGCCTGCCTCAGAAACTACCATGGACTAGATGGAGCAGCCCAGAGGAGCCGAAGGACAAGATTTGGCAGAATCAATCCTGTCTCTCGGGCTATCCCCACCCCTTCTGGTCTAGCAGACCCCAATTTCATTCCCAGTTTATGAGGAGTCTCATTACCAAGCCACAGACAATAAAACCCGCCTGACCACTCTGGCCCGAATCTCATTAGAGGACATTAGTTCCGCTGGCTGGTGGCTCCATTGGGACACAGCTGCGGGCGTGGCCAGGCATCAAAACAGGCCATTGGCCATGGATACAAGAGTGTCCCATTGGGAGTCTGAGTTCACTCTATGGACTTAAATGGAGTTCCTCCTTCCCAAGTCCTGGACACATGCTTCCCAAAGCTGGAGACACTGTGTTTCTCCTACCCACTTGGATTCTCTGTTCTGCCCTCTACCTAAAAGGGGGACTCAGCTTCTTCTCAGCCTGTTGCAAGTCTGCCTTCTCCGAGAGGGGCTGGCTGCGAAGCTCCCCACAGCACTGCATGGAGGGCCTGTGGGGATGGGGACAGCACCCCAGAGGAGTCTGGAGTCTTCACAGTGGCCTTGGCCTGAATCTTGGCCTTTTGGAGGGAAGGGCCTTGGAGACACTATGGAAGAAGCATTATCCCCACTTAGAAATGGAATTTCACCTGTATAGTCTTGGCAGGGGCTTCCTGGTCCCGCCTCCTCCCTGGTCTGTCTCGTGGGGCGTGGACTCTCCTGGGCTCCTCCCACCAGGGATGGTGTCATTTCTTCCTTAGCAGATCCTCGTCCCTTTCGGCATTCAGTCTTCACTCTGCCTGAACCCTTCCCTCTCTGTGTTTTTCTTCCTCGTGACCCACTGTACCAGAGCACCACTGTGGCCCAGTGGGCATCACCATGGAAAGCAAGATGAGAGCAAAGGAAGTCCCATCCCCCTCTTGGTGCCTCTGACTCGCGAGGCGAAGTGCAGGCCAGGCCCACGTAACTGTTCTGAGTGCACCCAGCTCCCTCAGTCGGCTCCCAAGGGGTGGTCACGCGGGTCAGCCCACGCTTTGGCAGGTGAGCTTGTGTTCCCGCCAAGTGAGTCAGTGGAGATGGGAGTGCCGATCTGTTAGGGCAACTCAAGTCAGCTCTCTGCTGAGAATGGGAACTGGGGCCCGTGTCTGGACTAGGGTTCCTCTGGGCACAAGCCCCATGCAGGGTGGGGAAGGTGGCCACCCAGAGCTTCCTCCTCTATACCCTGAAATGCACTCTAGGTGGCCCGGCCCTCTCCCCACTGTCTCGTGTCCTGTGTGCAAATGTGTCAGCTTCCAGGACAAGAGTAGTAGAGAAGATGCCTCAGAGCCAAGCCAGCCCTGTAACTGCTTCACGCAGGTCCCACGGAAGGTGAAGCTATTGCCAACATCCTTGTTAGTGGCAATGTTGCTGTAGCCCTTGACTTAGATCTTGCTCTGACTTCTGACTCCAGTATATCCACACTGCCACTTAGATAAATATGCGTGGAAAAGGACGCTCATCGGGTCAGGAGCATGTGATGGCTGTCCCCTCCCTTCCTTACTTAGCTCCCACTGCCCTCCCCCATTCTGCTCTGTTCACATCCTGTGCTTTCCTACCCCAGTGACTTGGCACATGCTGTTCCCTCACATACTCCTTTATTTCCCATAAATACTAAGTCTAAACACTGAGGTCAAAAGCTATTTCTGTCATGAAGCCTTTAGGAACCTACCCACCCTACCCCCAGCGTAGGACATTCCTCTCCCCCCCCATTTCAAAGCCCCAGCATCTTATCCGTGCTACCCTGTGACACTCATTACTTTCTATCTTGCCAGATAGATATTTGAGCCTGGGATTTATCTTCTCCATAAAACTGAAGGCTCCGCTGCTGACAAGGCTTGGTTTCCCTAGGGAAAATAGTGGTCAAGTCGTGCCTTCTGGGTGGGTAGATGGCTACTTGTGTGGATTGTGGGTAACACTAAGAAGAATCGCAAATTATTATTGAGGGCCCTTGGGTGCCAGGCATTGTTGGAAACGTCTTCCATGTAATGTGATACCCTGTGTTTACATATAGGAAAGCAAGTTTTTAGTTAATAGCTGGCCTATGGTGACACAGCTGGTAAGCAGCAAAGCCAGGATACAGTTGGGAAGTCAGGCCCAGGGCCCGTGATCCCATCACTTGGCCTGTCTTCTGCGGGTGGTGGCTGAGTGATGGAGGGGACAGTTTCTTCAGCCAAAGCTCCTCGCAAGGCTTGCTTCCACAGTTGTCCACCACCTCCATGTAGCAGCTGATTACACTCGTGTCCCTTTGATCATACAGGGATAAACTGGCACTGCAGTTGTCGGTCCCTGGAGCATTTGGAGAGTTGTTAGTGATGTCTCTTCTGAGAATCTTGGTAGTATCACTTCCATTCTTTAGAAGTATTAGATGTACAGTTGTGATGTTCCTGGTGTAGCTTGCCACAGTCACCACTGTGCCTCAGGAAGATCCGCATGGCTGTGCTGTTGTAGCATGTCTTGATGTTGTCAGTCTCTCATGCCACAAATCTGTGGACACCACTGATGATGCTATTATTGGGACCTCCCACCATGTTGCACATGAGACTGGTGGCAGGTGTCATGGCTTCTCCAAGGGAACCTGCCTGGGACTGCCCCCAGCCTGTGTTCCCAGGCTGGCCCTGGGTCCTGGGTGGGTCCCGGGCTCAGCAAGCTGATCCTGTGCCAGAGCCCATCCAAAGCTAAGTGAGGGCAGGGGAGGATTTAGGGTGTTCACCTGCGCCGCCACTTTGATCTCCTGGGATGAAAGGGCTGGTGCTTCCTCTGCCCCAGGCATTCTGGGGACAGGAAACTGGAATAGAGGCACTTGATCCTGGGGCCAGGCATCCTAGCCTTGCAGCAAAGAGGTGGGGGAAGAGGGGGTGTGAGAGAACTCTCCCAGAAGCAAGAAAACCAAAATCCTTCCCTGGTGTCATCACTAGGGCTAAGATACAACTCTGGACAGTATACACAAAGATTGTCCTGTCAGAGTTACTTGTGGCCAAAGCTCCTTCTAGCACCCCTTGACCCAGCAGGTCACCAGGACTTACAGACTCCCTTACTTAATTAGGAAGGTAAGTTGGCCTCAGAACAGTCATCTGATCTATTTCGACGCCAAAGAGAAATTCCTCCTAGAGTCTCTGCTGTTGCAGATTATCCATGCTCTGTTAGCTTGAATTACCACACTGCCTCTGGCCAGACACCAGCCAGAGCCAGGCGATGGGCACCCGCAGCTGGAACCTGCCCTGCACCCAGGAAGTGCTTGGAAGCCTGAGGAGAAAGGTCAGCTTAGGACCTGCCTGAGTCCCTCCACCAAACCCAAGGATTGTCCAGCAAGCACAAAGGATCCCCATGCCCAGGGTCTGCGGATGACTGCTCTCTGCTCCTGGGCCCAATTGCCCCTATGCCCTCTTGGGCTGTGTCTCCTTAGAGGGGTTTGAATCCATGGCCAAAGTGTTCTGCAGCAACTCCCAGATCTTAAATTGGAGCAGAGGCAGAAACAGGCATCTCCTAGAGTGTAAATAAGATCAGAACAGAGCAGCCACACTGCTGGATGATTTTATTATGATTGCTGACCTCCCCCACCCCACCCCCAAACCATCTCGATCTCATTGGCTTGGATTGCAGTATCTCTCAGAGTGATGGATGGGCGTCCTCTCCCTTCCCAGGCAGGGTGGCCAGCCTTGCTACTGAGACACCATCCTCCCCTCCCCTTCCTAGATTTATTCCCTGTGTTTATGGTGCCCAGAGAGTCATCAGTGTCCTGGGCCGGCTGAGCACTCTGATTATCTCCCCTGGCTTGATGGATGGGCCTTTGGGAGAACTTGGGCAACAGGCCCCTGCCCTCTGTTCCCCTGCACCCCCTCTGCTGTGGTCGCAGCACCCTCCTCAACCCTCCAGGGAGTCAGATAATGGCTGGGGTCAGGGCTGAAAGGAAGCAGTGGCGATGGAGGAGGGGAGGCAGCTGAGTCCTTGGCACCCACCTATGAGCGCTGCTGCTGCTGTAGGGATAGCTGGGAAAGATCTCTGGGGCCTCTCCCACCCCCAGCTCTGCTCCAAAGCATCCTGCTCAGAAATGCCCCCCAGTTACCCTCTCCCACTTCCCTGTCACTCAATTACTCCGTCCCCTCGGCACTGTGTACACAGTTTGCGCTGTAATGATAATCTGTATGGTTTATGTGTTTCTTTACAAGTGCTTTTATGTCCTCTGTGTATATGAGGCAGGTTTATGGTGTGTGTGTGTGTGAGAGAGAGAGAGAGAGAGAGAGAGAGAGAGAGAGAGAGAGAATCCTAAGGTCACATGCTGTGGGTGTGGGAGCCTCCTGATTAGGCTGATCATCATCTTCATGGGGCCAGAGCTCCTACTGAGCTCCTACTGAGCTCCTGGGGTCCCGGCAGAGCAGAGCATGGGGCTGGGGGCTGAGGCTGGGGGGATGTGGGAAGGAGGGAGAGGAGGAAACACAATTGGGGATGATAACTGTCCAGGCAGGGTCTGAACTGCCCTCCAGCCACCAGTTAAAGAACGGGTGAGGTCAGTTAGATAATTGTTTTGTCTATAGGCTCACAAACAACTGGTCTGTTTTTCTCCTCCAAATTGAGTGAACCCATTGGTTATTTTGGACCAAGTGACCCCAGCACTCTGTGGCTTACCTGTGTCACCATGTGCATTGGTCTCTTACCTTCCTCAAAACTTAAGTTCCATACTGCAGAAGGCTTACAGAAAGTAAAGAATGCACGGGTATGAGGGATTTGCATTGGGCACCATGGGACATCTTTAGCCCTGCCCCACTGTTCACCCAAAGACCCTGAGTTTAGAGAAGGAGGGTCTGACCTCTTGGGTAGACACCCTCCCAACAGAGTGCAATCAGAATGCTATGGGAGGGGGTTCCTTCACCTGTGTGGCCAAAATAGATGGGGTGCCTCAGGTGCTCAGGCTCTCCTGAGCTACTGAATCTGTCCCTACCTCTAGATGGTCCCCTGGAAGGATGCCTGGAAGCTCTTTGGAGCCATGTGGGCTCCCTTCTTAAGGGGTAGTTAGAAGCAGGAGCTAAATAGATAAGCAGGATTCTAGGAGCTCCACATGCCCCATGCCAGCCCTGTGGGATCCCGTGTGCCCTGGGTGTTATGTGACAATGGGTAAATTGGTTATTGCATCTGCTCATTGTGTCCAGACTGCCACACACAGGGATGGGACCTGGGTACATAGCAGCAAACGCCGTGTCCTGGTGACATCAGAGAGTGCCAGCTCCTTCAGGTGGGAATGTCCTCTGCACAGAAGGCTGGCTGAGCAGGGTGGGCAGAACTGAGGCCCGACAATCACCCTGTGCCCCTTACCTTCCTTAAGCCCGTGTGCACCTGCAAAGGCAGCTGTGACTGTATCCTCCTCACACTGCAAGGGAAGCTTGCTTGTCCCCCTCTCCCTTAGTTCCTTTTTCATTGCTGTGACTCAATACCCAACATCCACAAATTTAGGAGAGGAAAGGTTTTTTTTAGCTCACAATTTTGGAAGGTCACAGTCCATTCGGGGGGCTGGCAGCTGTAGAAGTACATGGCAGAGGTGGAGACAGCTTCTCACATTACATACAGGAAGCCAAGTCCCACCAAGTCCAATGTCTTCTAGGCTAAGAGGAAGGCAGCAGCATATATGTACACTTTCAGGTCCTGGTGATGAGTCCCTCCTGGATCCAGGTGTGGAAGGTGGGATAAACCTCCACCACACACCTGTAATCCTATCTACATACTGGCAATCCACCACTCCAGACTAGGCCCCAATCTCCCAACAGCACATGGTTCCATAGACAATCCATAACATCCAAATACATGAGATTTTGGGGGACATGCCAGATCCAAACCACAACACCCTCCCACACCCAGGTCTGGAAAGTGCCACTCAGCGGGCCCCGCAGCTTAAAAGTACCTCTCTGTCCTGCAAGGAAAGTCTAAAAGAGCCAGTCAGGGTCCTAGAGCAGTGCTCCCCAGCCTCTAGACCTAAAGACAGGTGCCAGTCGTGGCATTGGAAGGACCCAGCCATGGGGGCAGATAAACCGTGAGCAAAGCTCCGCCCCCGGTTGGCGAGGTCCTGAGCTTCGCTCTCCTCTCCCCACCTACTGCTGCTCATCATTTCAAAACTATCCTCCAAAAACCTGCAGCATAACCAGTTATCCCCGGGCCCATCCTGGGAGAATAATCTTTAACTAAACCAGTGTCTGGTGTGAGAAAGATTGGGGACCATTGTCCTAGGGCCTCCACATTGGAAAGAAAATCAAACACTCTCTCACCCGATTTCCGTCCTAAAACCCTTGGAGCCCATGCCTACCAGCTTCATCATGAGTACCTCCAGTGACAGGGAACTCACCCCCTCCATGAACATCCTTACAGCTCTGACCGTTCCACATTCTTCCTTTACACTGAGCTCTGTGTCCTTGAGGCTTCTTCCCACAAGCCCCATCTCTGTCCCTCAGGATCGCGCCTGGTACATCTGATCCCACATGTGACATCCTTCAGGCACCCGGGGTTGGTGCAGGCTCCAGCGCCTTTCTCCTGCAGGCTCACATCCCCCACTGTCATACCTTGCCATCTCAGGTACCGTCCTCAGAACCGAGCTGTCTGGATCTTCCTGTTGTGAGTGGAGTCTAGACCTTGGAGCCCCCAGTGTGAATTGAGCTGCCTGGATTTGGGCGGCTTTGGACTCCACAGCCACCTGGGATCTAAGAGGCTGCCAAGTGGGCTGGCTCTTGGCTCCCCACCCTCTTCCACCTTGTCCTCTCACCCCTTCCCACCCCTGTCTCTTTTGGATTAACGATAAATTTCAGTGAAAGATCCTCTTATCTCCAGTGGGAATTAAGGAATTAAGTTGGTGATGGGGGGAAATGGGTCTGTTGGTGGTGGGGTGGTTAGGGAAGGGGACCGCGAGAGGGGCCATATTGCAGAGAAGCAGGGTGCATCGGAGCTGCGGAAGGGTGCAGCAGAGTTATGGGACACAACCTCTGCCTGCATCAGCTGCTCTGGGGGCAGCCTTAGCTGAGCCTCCCAGCAGCCCATGGCCTAGGGACAGATGCAAGGCTCCTTTGGAATGGTGTATCAACTCTGGGAAGAGGTGTACCACAAGGCTGCCACAGGTTGGGCAATCTCCCAGCAGCCTCTCTTGTTGCCTGCTGTTGCTTCATGACCCTGTGCAGTGGCTCTGTGGTGTGTCATGGCACTGGGAAAACAAGCCACAGCATGTGGCAGGGTGGGACCCGTTGGTGTTTGGCATTAAGATACAGAGGCAAATTCTGCAGTGGGAAGAACGGGAGCCCCCCACCCCACAGGTGGTTCATGAGGACCATCCAGACACTGAAACAACCCCCAGGTGCCCTCTGAAGCGCCCTCCTGTCCTTTGCCCCCATGCTGAGCCTCTTCCAACCACTGGCTGGCCTGGATTCAGGTGATCGAGGGCTGAGGGGCATCTTCCAGCCTGAGTCTGAGCCTCCCTTCGTCCGGAGATGACTCACAAGCTTCCTGTATGCCAGGGGAGGGGTCACTGAAGGTCTGCCACCCGTGCACCTCCACTCTCCCAATTTCAGCTTCACCTGTTTCCAGAGCCCATGAGGCTCCATGTGGAACCCCTTCCCCAGGCTTGCTGCTCCTGGCCAGCCTCCCTGGCAGTGGTCCCTCACTTCCAGCCAGGAATGCAGAGTGTACCTGGGTATAGGCCAAGCTGACAGTGCCATTTACTTACCTACCCTAGGCACCTTGCCCCACCTCCCAAGGCTGTGCAGGGAAAGATGAGAGCCAGGGGAGGGACTGAAAGTGAGGACATGAGGGGTCCAAGGACATGGCTGCCTCCCAGGTCACCCAGACTAAGCTCGGGACCTGCCCCCAAGAAGAGTTTCAATCACTTTTTTTTCATTAATTAGCAAGAGCCATCAAAGCACCAGACGATGAGGTGCAAGACCAGAGGTGGCCTGGCAAAGGGGACCGGAAGAGAGCTTGGGATAGCAGAACAGAGTGCAGAGTTGGACCCTGGTAAGAGGGAAGCCAGAAATTGCTCCCTCAAGTCTAGGAGTCTAGCTGGCTAATAATTACTGACTTGAGTTAATAAATTATTGGTGATTTTTTTTCAACGTCAACTCCCTTTCTCTGCTCTCTAACCCTGGAGGTTTTTCTGGATTATGCCCACACCTCAGAAAAGAAGCCCCCCACCACTGCACTGGGCCACCACCTCCCAGGCAAGATTTGCCCTCTGACCTTCCCTCCCCATCCCCCTCCTCTCCCTCCCCTCCCCACTGGTTTCTGGTAGTCAGCGCCAGCATGGTGTTTAATCTCCAAGAGATTAGAGACTTGCTTCCACTGCCCTCCCCCACAGGCTGTTCAGATGCCTCTAGACATTTTCTGCTGGAAGGGCAGGCCCCGTGGCCACCCAGAGAGGGTCTAGGGGCCCTCCTTTGCAGTCCCCCCTCTCCCCTTTGTCTCTCTTGTCTGTGGCCCCTTTCTTCTGGCCACACAATGTCTTGGGGCCACCCCATGGGTAGCACTGCTCTAATCTTTCAGGTGAGGTCAGTCAGTCAGTCAGCAGATATTCTGTGGGTGTCTACTATGTAACAGGTACCAGGTGTCAAGAAAAAAAATGCTTTACTCCAGACCTTATGGCATATGCCTATAATCCTAGCACAGGGGAAGCTGAGGTAGAAGGATAGCATGTTCCAGCCCAGCCTGGGCAACTTAGCCACTTAGCGAGATCCTATCTCAAATAGGAATATAGCTCATAGTAAAGGCCTTGTGTTCAACCCTTAGTACCACAAACAGAAAAGGCTTTAAACAACTTGAGATGAGACGAAAGGCTTTCTTTGGCTGGTGCACCTCAAGGGGCACCTGATGACTTGCTAGCTGCAGGACAGTGGATTAGGGGGAGGGTAGGACTGGGCACACAACTTCGGGTTCGTATGTTCCACATGTCACTGCTTCTGTTCCCAGACAGAAGTTGTTCAAGTTGGGTTGCTGGGTGCAATCGCATCCTGATAGCAGTCAGCATTGTTTTCTGGAGCTGTTTTTGTAAGCCTGTGGGCATCAGAGAGGGAGGGGACAAAGGCAAGGAATCGAGGGAAAGGCAGAGGTTGAAGCAAGGACCCGGGCTCCGGAAGCTCCTGTCTGCCTTCCTGTGCTGGGCCTGGGAGTGCAGTGCTGGTAAGGTCTTCAAACGGGAATGTGGCCCCTGGAGAACAGGGAGGATTACAGTACGCAGGGACTGGATGGCGACCAGAAGCCTGGTGGGGACAGGTTGAGGATGGCCTGGGGCAGTGACCTTGCTACCGAGGCCTGCAAGCTGAGGAGGGGAGTGGGCTGGAGAGGGACCAGAGCAGCCCAAGCAGGCCCAGATGTGGGCACAAGCCGTGAACACCAGTACCATCCAGAACCTCTGGATGGAGATGGAGGTGTGGTCTTGGGAGGGGCGACAAGGCCATGGAGAGAGGTTGGGACTTGTTTTTTCCCCCTCCCCTGAGAAGTTGGGACTTCTAAGTCTCCTGTCTAGTTTCAGCCTGACCTGTGTGCAGCACCCCAAAAGCTGCCCTTGCCCTCCTCACACCAAGCCACAGCCCTCTTGGGCGCATCCCTGTCTGTCACCAGAGCCACACAGCTCTGCCCCTTCACCTCTGCCTATATCTGCTCTGGGTCATCCCTTTTCATCGCTCATCTCTGCAGGATCCCTGCCTCCCACCTCCCCCCTCGGAGCTCTGGCGCTGTTGCTCTTCCTGGGTGTCCCTCCCGCTCCTGGCTGGCCTGATTGCCAGTCACAGAGCAAGGACAAGTGAGTGTTGCTTTCCTTCTGTGAACCCCTAGGAGCTCCCTGGTGCTGTGGACTGAGGGACAGGCTCCATGACCTAAACTGGGGCTTTTGACCTCAGCACTAGTGACTTGGGGCCATGTCACTGTGGTGGGAACACCTTGTGACTGTAGGATGCTTAGCAGCATCCCTGACCCACCAGATGCCAGTAGCATTCCCTCCTTCACACCCAGAGTGGCAATGAATAATATCTTCAGACATTGCTGAGTGTCTCCTGGGAGCATAGCATCCCCCAGCACCTTTCACTGCAGGCAGACTTATTTTTCCAGAGACACCTCACACAACTTTCTGTGGACACATTCTAGGTTTCAGCCAAAATGAGCTGCTCTAGCTCCTCTGATCTGCTGCCCCAGGGCCTTGGCTCCTGCTGAAGGCTGAGCCCAAGCCCAAACCTAAACGCATCTACCTGTGGAACACCTGGTTCCGAGGCACCCCTCTCAGCCCTTCCTCTGCCTCGTGGTACTGTGTTACTTTCTCCTCTGTCCTCCCCTTGACCTTGAGCTATTGAAGGAACACCTTATGATCTCTGCTGGCTCAGTGCCTTGTACATAGTTGGTGCTCCGTAAACATGTTTGAAAGTGATGGGAGATGGCCAGCTTCTCAAGCAATCAGTGCTGAGGTCTTGTGTCCTGGAGCCCCTCTCTGCTGGCCATGGCACCTTGTTTAACCCCATCGCCAAGAGCAGAGAACTCGTGGTGCTTCTGTTTTCCTGACACCTCCATACCAGCCTCATTCTGTTCTCAGCAAATAAAACCATCTTGCTTTTTACTGGCACAATATTCACTAAGTAATAGTCTCTGTGGCACACGCATACGTGCGTGCATGTGTGTGCATGTGTGTGCACATACATATGCCTCTGCCCACAAGTGCTGAGTGACAGTGCATTTCTGTATGTGAGTGGTTTCCTTCAGAAATTCTCCCACCTGCACCAGGCTTCCCACGAGTGGCTCTGCACTCCAGATTTCTCCCATCTGGGCTTATCTCCCAGGTAAGCCATGACCTTTCATTCCACCTCCATACCTTTGCTCTTACTGTTTTCTCTGTTTGGAGGGCCCTACTTCACTGCCTGGTAAATTCCTACTCATCCTCCAAAGCCCAGTGAGATCCTACTGTCTTGAAACATACCCTTCCTTTCTAATCCTCCTTCCCAAATTCTTCCTTCTGTCATCATGGCACTTTGTGAACAGTCCCACCGAAGCAGCACTCATGTTATTAGTTCATTTATTCTGTGTCCTTGAGGCCAGGGGCCATCCATCACTGGCATGTGTTTATATGCCTACTTGTGGGCATTTGATAAAGTTACTACATGTTAATTAAATAAATTGCTATTTTCTTTTCCAAAGCATTTTCTTTGTATCATGTTCAAAGTGTTTCTCTGTGTAATGACTTTGCTTACCCTTTCTGCACTGCTCCCACGTGCCTTCTGCACATAGACACTCATACGCACAGCAGTGTCCACTTGGGCGTAAGGGTGTGCGTGCACCTGCCTCGTGTATTGATGTTTCTGTAAGTTTAAACCTCTGTCCTTCGCAGCCTGACATTCCCTCAACCTCAGCTCCCGCTACCTTTGAGAACTGAAGTGGTGAGGGTGGGGAGGCCGCTGGTGACCCCTTCTGGGTTTTCTGCTCATCCCAGGGTCACCGAGGGCGTATAGGCTGGGCTGGGGCCAGAGCCCTCCCTGGCCTAGGCAGATTATACCCCTTCGCTATCCATCTCTGCCCTGTTTAATTGGAATTTGGCTAGTGGAGACCATCTGTTCTATTCCATCCTGTTTCCATGACAACCAAGTGGCTTGAGACTGAGGTTGGTGGTGAGAGAAATGGCCTGGAGGATGCTGGGTAAAAACAGATAGGTCCTCCCCCTCCAACCCATTTGCCTCGCCCCCTCCTATCCTCTCCACCCTGTCTTTATCCTCAGACCCAGAGGGAAATAACCTGCTCACGAGTCGAAGTTCCCGGTGTCCCGCTGCATCCCAGCCCTGTGTCCTGCTTTACCCCAGCTCCTTTGGCTTCCTCTGTACACGATGCCCTCCATCTTGGGCTTCCATTCATAAGCCAGTTCTGCCTGCATCCTGGGAAGCCAGCCCACCCACCCTTTTCTCCACACCCAGGAAGGGACAGCCTGGGGCTGCCTCTGCTACTGAGCCTGGCTGTCCCAGCCTCCAGCCGCTGCCTCACCCCAGCCAGGTCTCATTCTCCGCATCCTGCCACCACTTTCCAAGCCCCAGAAGTTCCACCTGTGGTGGCTAACTCATTTCCCCCCTCCACAGCCCATGCTCTGGAACCCAGTTCCCACTGACTACAGAGCCTTAGGAGCAGAGCCTCTGTACTCTTCCCCTAGGAAATGAGACCTCCTTCAAGGCCCCAGGGGAGGCCCTTCTCTGTAGGGTGGGTATGGCTTCCTCCGAGCCTCAGTGAGCAGAATGGGCTCCACCAGGTGCACTGTGGCAGAGAGAAGAGCCCTGGGATCAGCAGATACTAAGTGGCAGCCTGGAGCTGGTGGCCATGGACTCCCAGGAGCTCAGACAGGCTCTGCACACTGGAACGTGATGGAGGGTTTTTCTCTCTCATCTCCATCAGCCAGTTCTGTTTGCATAGTGTTATTTTCTGCCCTAATTTCTCCCTCTATGGCAAAGCCTCGCTGTGCCTGTTCTATTACCAAGGGACCTGCCTGTCTTCAAAAATAAGTGGTGTGTCTTGTCAGGTGACCTGTCTGTTGCCCGGGTCCCAGCTGCTACATGCAGGATATGCATGAAATAGTTGCTATTGCAGAGCGTGGGGGGCCTACCTGGGTGTGGGTCCCAGTGCTCGCCCCTGCGGAGTCAGTCCCGGCAAGGAAGGGAGGGAGTACCCCCCAAAGTGGTGCAGCGGTCACCATTACCACTTCCCAACTTCTGCACTGCCCCAGAAAGGGTCCTGCATCCTGTGCCGCCATCACTCCCCTCCCACCACCCAAATAATCACTTTCTGTCTCAGTAGATTTGCCTGTTTCAGACATGCCACGTGACAGGAATCATAAGCTTGCAGCCCTTTGTGACTGACACCTTTCACGTAGTTCGAGGTGCCACCTTCTCGAGCACCCTGCTTACAGAGCATCCGTGGGACCCAGTTGCCCACGAGGAGTTCAGACCCATTTAACACAAAGCCCTTTTAGAATCAGCCCCCGCATGCTGTCCATTGACTCTCCACGCCCGTTCTCCGCCCCATTCCCCCATGCCTTCAAAGCCACCTTTCCCTCTTCTGCTCCCTCTCTTCTGCCTCTCTGAGGCACTTCTGTTCGTCCTGCAAGACCCAGATAAAAGTCTCTCCTCTGCTGTGATACCCCATCAACCACAGCTGAAACACTGCTCCTTAGAAACTCCCATCGCTTTTGGTTCATACTTTTACAAACAAAACTTGGCACTTATCAGGTAGTTGTTAATCTTTTGTCATATCTGGGCCCCTTGTTAGACTGATCTTCCAAAGAAAAAGAAGATCCTCTGTCTCTTCTGTTTGTCTGCCTTCTGGTTGTCGCTGCTGTCGGCTCCACCCAAAACAGGCGAGCACGGCACCTGGCACATAGCACATGCTCAGTAATGGCTTAGGAGGAATAGGAGAACCGGCCAGTACCTGTGGCCTTCATCTGGGAGGGTTCAGCCCCTTGGCGTAGCAGACATGGGTGGAATATGGCTGGGTGTAAGAACTGCCTCCACCAGTAGTCAGAGGGGAGAGACAGGGCCAGCTCCTCTGGCAGACGGTGTTTGCAGAGTGCCAAGGTGGCCACTGGTGCGAGAGATGGGTGGAAGGCTTGATGGGAGTGGAAGCAGAATGGGGACAGCCTCAGAAGAGAGAGGAGGGTAACCGTTAACCAGCAAAAGGGACGTGATGGTGCTTAATGTCTCATTGCTGTGATATGGGATAGTCACCCAACATCCACAGTTTAAGGAAGGAAAGATGTATTTAGCTCACAGTTTCAGAAGTCTCACACAGACTCACACACAATCCATCCATGGTTGCTGGCAATGGTGAAAACACATGGCAGATACCAGAGAGCTGCTCACTCCATTGCAGATAGAAGCCAAGCCAAGTCAAGCAGGAGCAAAGTGAATGAGGAGCCAGCGAATGTCTAGACTCAGGCGAGGCCAGAACCTCCCCACGAAGAAGCTATAATAATGTTGCTTCTCCCTTCTTTTGCTCAATTCAACCTGCCAGCTGGGCACTACCACCATCTTAACTGACACAGTCCCTCCAGGTCAAACCCCAAGTATCCACCCCTTCCAGCCATGCCCTATTTCCCAATAATACACAGTCCCACAGTTATCCCACTATATCCAAATACATGAGGCTTTTGGGGACACTCCAGATCCAAACCATAGCAGATGGTTTTAGGGGAACATGCTCCCAGCAGACACAACAGCTATACAGAGTCCCAGAAGCAAAGGGAGAGCTAGTACCCAAGCTAGCCAGGAGCAGAGCCCAGCATGGGAGAGGGAGACGGCAGCAGTGAGGCTAGGCTGGCGTGGCGAGCAGAAGCCCAGGTGCTGAGGGAGCTCGCGACAAGGCGAGAGCAATGGCCTCTACACCTGCCTCTGATAACTTCCTCAAGGGCCACTTAGAGGTGGACAGGCTTTCCCTGTCCACGTCGGTCATTAAGGGCAGTAGTAGCCCTCCAGCTCCAACCACATGGAAATTACCAGAAGGAAAGTAATGGATCTTAATCTCCATTTTTCCTCCCTCTCCCCTATGGGGAAGGTCTGAGGGACAAAGATAGATACGGCCTCCCAGGCCTGCGCTTGTGCCTTGTGCCCTGAACTCTATGACCGTGCTCGACACTCAGCTCCTTCTGTGGATACTAACCTATGGGAATACGAGGTGATGGCAGCAGCACTCTAGACTTTCCTTGAGGATTAAGGGAGAGGCTGGGGCTTGTCCTCAGGTGTAGTAGGGATACCAGGTAGCCAGGTGCAGGAAGTAGAGGCCAGTGTCTCAACTCGGGAGAACTCTCCAAGGCTGCTCCTCTCTTACGCCGTTTCCAAGAGTCTAGACGCCCTGATGGGGGCAGGCATGCTGTTTAGTTGAAAATAGATTCAAAGCAATAAGCGTCAGTGTTTCTAGGCATGGGTTGGGGATCCAATTTAGTTCCTACTCTTGTGTCAAGGGCACATAGGTACAGAGAATATGTACTGGAGCCTCCTTGAGGGGATCCTGCCTTTCTGAGCACCCAGCAGTTTTCAGAGCAAAGAGAAATCTCTTACTTGCTGCTGGGGACGGAGATGAGGCTAGGCCAAGGTCCTGGCCTCACCTTCCCCTCTGGGAGTAGCAGGAGCCACAGGCTTTCTCCACAGGGTCTCAGTTCCCAAAGAAGGTGCCACGCAGACCTTCTGCCCCCCAGAGACAAAGCCATTTAATTTCCTGTTAATCTGAGCTGCAGGTCTGCTGGTGCTGGCGCTGAAGGGTGGAGTGAAGGGAATCTTTCCCCCTTGAGTGAAAAGCTATTTGATCTCAATGTCGGAGGGAAATGGAGGGGAAGGGGAAGAAAGAGGCGCGAGGTCTTGGCTCCAGGCCCAAGTGGAGGCCACCGCAGAGGGCTTTATTTCTCCTAATAACAATCATAAATAAAGGGGAACAAGCATGTCTCTTGTCTTGGCTCAAGGCCACTGTTTTGTGCAGGGCCTCCTTACCCTCGCTGCTCCCGCCCACCCCCAGCCCACCTCCCGACCCACGCAGCCCACAATGCGGAAGACAGCTTGTCTGCAGGGAGGCAGAGTAGGCTGCCATCTGTCTCACCTGGACAGGTGGGAGAGGTGGGCTCCACCTACCTGCGTACATCTCCTGCCCCTGCCCTATCTTCTGGCCCTGATTCCTCCTCCCTGACTCTACAGGCCACTGAGATGCCCCAGGTAACAGCCAACCACCCTGCCTCTACTCCCTGCTGTTTATTCCCAGCAGTTATCAGTAGTATTAAATTGCCCAGATCGTGTTCTTCCTCTGTTCACACCTCCATGCCTCCTATCTTACTCAGAGGGGAAATCTCCATTGCCTGTACACTCCTGCCTCAGGGCCTTTGCACCTTCGATTCATTTTCTCTACCTGCTAGGTTCTTCTCCCAGGTAGCTATACAATTGGCTTGTTAACCTCCATTACTTCTTTGCTCAAATGTCTTTCTTGCTGAGGCCTTTCCAGTCCATCTTTGGCCTGAAATAATCCTCCACAAACTTTATCTCATTTATTGTTTTCCATTGCTAGAATCTAAGCTTCACAAGCACCAAGAATTTTTGTCTGTTTTGTTCAATGCTGGAATCTCATAGGTGCTCGGCATTATAAGGAACACTAACAAATGAATACCCCAAAGCACAGCCACTGCTTCCTGGCCTGGCACACCTGACTCTGTTCCTGTACACGCAGTGTGCTTACACACACAATCTCTTAAGCCTGCTCCAGGATGCCATCGATGACAAGCATGTGCCCCAGGTCCCTTGCTCTGCCTATCTCTGGGGTCCAAGCTGCCATCCTATTTTACATTTGAGGAAATTAAAGTCAGAGAGTTAATGACTTGCGTGCCCACTTCATCCGTATGCCACAGGGCCGAGAATCACTCTCTGATGTTGTCCAGAGCTGCCCTCATCTTCTCCAAATCTCCCTCTTTGCTGAGTAGAATAACCAAGCACTTTCCCAGCTACACCTGACACCTGCCCCCTGGCTGGCTGCCGGAGACCAAGCAGGGCAGTGAAGATAGCAGGAGGGAGGACAGTCCTCCGTAGTCCGCACCCGACCCACAGCCAGGGGCCGTCTGGGCCTGGCCTGGCTCCTGTTGCCCATGCTTCCCATGTCCAGCACGCCCAGCCCCCTCTGCAGCCAGTACACTGCCACAGCTGAACTCTCTGCGCTCTCCTGCATCTGCCTACCTGCTGGGGAGCCTCCTGGATGCTGCAGAATATTCTTAGCACCTCTGAGTTCTGCCCTTGCTCCAAGGGTGAGGGGGAGACTCACACTGAACCTTTCCAATCTTTGGTGTGCTCCATTGTAGATGGAGGTGTGGGAGCTGAGAGGGACATGGGGACCTCTTTGTACCCTCAGGCTGTAGAATCCAGGCCATAGCCTCTGATGTGGTTCCCCATCTCTCCCCAGAAGCCCTGTCTCCAGCTATGGTCTATCTCAGGAAACATTGAGGCAGCTCCCAAAAGACCAGGCCGGTGTGTGTGTGTGTGTGGGGGGGGGGGGGGGGGGGGCGGGGGTGCGCAGCCCCTGTCCTCTGGTGCATGTGCAGGAAAGTGATGCAGAAGGGGAGTGCCGCTCTGTGGCCTTGGTGGGCCGCTCACCAGGGGTGGCTCCTCCCTGAGAACCCGGTGTCCCTGGGTGCTAAGGCGGGTTTCTGAGCCGAGAGATTAGTAAGGAGGAGCCATTGTCTTGGTGAAAGGGTTCTGGGAAGGTCCAGCCACTGTGACACGAGAAGGGTGATGAGGGCTGATCACTCCTTTAAGGACATATGTCCTGTGCTTCCCGTGGGCCAGTCCCAAGCTGGGTACATGGAGTTGACAGGCTGTAAAGCTATGCATGTCACTAGCCCGGCAGGAAGTTGCCTTGCATTTTACTTGATTGATCCCTCTGGGGTCTCACTTACATCGTGTAGTAGGGGTGCTTTCGTAATAATCCAGAGTGATGGAAATCCAGGGTGGATTACTGATGTGGCCAGCTGTGCTTACGTTGAAAGAGTGTCACTTTGGAACTGGGAGAGCACCTCAGCCACTTGCTAGCCCAATCATCTTAGATATCCACTGGCCTCAGTTTCCCCATCTGTATAGCAAGAATAGCAGCCTCGTTGCTCCTGTGGAACGCTTGGAACTGCTTCTGGTCCATGCTGTGTGCAGAGTGGATCTGTATGTGACTATGACTGACTGTTTCTACTACTCAAGTCCAAGGTGCTCAGAGACCAAGAGAGTATGGTACTGTGACTTTTGAGGGTCAATCAGGCCCACCTGTGACCTCTAGAAATGTCCTATGGTCTTTTGTTATAGGACATGTATTTTTCCCTGTGGCGCACGTGTGAAGCCCCTTCCTGTTGGTCTTCTAGTATGCAGGATCCAGAGAGGGACCACATGGGAGAAACTCACTGCCATTAGCTTTTCTCCCTACTGTGGGGCCTGGGAAGCACCGAGGCACGTGGCCTCCTGTTCCTGCCTTGCATCAGTCAGCTCTTCTTTGTTGATCTCCCTTGTGCAGGCCCTGGCAGGTGCTAGACATCCACTGTTGACAAGGCAGGGCCCTCATGTTCTCAGGATGCTCAATGCTGCTACCCTCTGCTTCACTGGGCCAGGGTCTGCCCCACAGGCTTTACTTGTAGAAATCGTTTTGTTTTTCCAATAGCCAATGAAAAAGTGATTGTTCTCTCTCCATGTTTAGAGATGAGGAAACAGTCTTAGAAAGTGAAGGCCACTCAGCTAGCAAGTGGCAGAGCTGAGATTTGAACCTATGCGTCGGCGCTAGAGGCCCCTCGGCTACACAGCCATAGAGCATGGGAATTCCCTGTGAGTGTCTTTGAAGCTGTGTAGTGAGACAGGGCAAGAGGCAGGCCCAGCCCAGCCAAAAGCAAAAAGGAAGGCCTGCTTTGTCCCTATGCCCAGAGCTGGCTGGGCTATGCATGGCCTGCCTTGTCCCCTCCCGTGGATGGGTCTGGATGGTGTCAGGCAGTGGCTGGCCCGTTCCCAGGTTCAGGATCAAGAAGCATAGGGAACAGACTTCCTCTCCAGCAAAAGGGATAGAGATTAACAGCAGGAAGAGTTTCCCAGCTGTCATGACCATACGCTATTAAAACAGGCAGTCGAGGGAGGTAGAGGCCCTCACTGAGAAGGTTCATGCCACTGTTGCTCAGAACTGCTGGGGAGGTGAGTGGAAGAGGTGGGTACAGGATGACCCCTCCAGGAACTGGAGGTGAGATCACGTCACACAGATCGAAGAAGTGGAGACTAGCGGCCATCCCTGCGCTGCCGCCACTGTCTTCCAAGGCCCCTCTCTGCCCCAGCCCTGCCATTGGACGTCATTAAATCGCATTTTCCCAGAGCAGGGCAGGCCGGTGACAGAATGAGTCAACGCAAGCTTGCTACAACTGTCGCCCCTGGAGCCAGCGGGCATAGAGGGAGATAATTGGGAGCGGTTTGACAGCTTAATGTCTGGGGCTGGCTTCCCAGAGCAGTGCAGAGGTGGGGTGGGGGTGGGGCAGGGAGCCAGCTAGGTGGAGGCAGGTGGAATAGGGCTATCTCCAGGTGACCCCCCCACTCTCCCCTTCCCCTCCATTTCCCCAGCAGCAGCTTGCTGAGCAGGAAAATAAAACACAGGGAAGGAAATTAGATATGGGGGATAAATTAGGCTTTCTTTATTAATTTGTCAGAACTAATTAACATCTCCCCAAGATTTGTCTTTTCTCCAGATGTCCCCTGGAACAGGAGGAAGGGAAGAGCCTGAGAAAGGCTAGACTTGGCCTTTGGGGTCCCAGCCCTAACCTCTCCTCACAGATCCTGTCCCCAGCATAGAAATGAATAGAATAAGTATCGCTCAAAAGGGGACCCCTACAGTCCTGTTCTAGGGACAACAAGCTGAGGAGGCACCCATAATTCCTCAGATCCCCTTGCCTGGGTGCCGAGCCCCAGAAAATCCCTAGCACCAAGTCTTAGTCGATTTACCCCTCAGAGTTCATGGCACGTCATCAGTAGCGCAGGTGGTACCTGCCTGCTTAGAGTTGTGGGGATTTGCCCAGGAACAAGTACTGCTCTGCCCAAAGCTCTGATGCTCCTCTGGGAAAAAGAACTTCACTGAAGTACTGGCAAGCTGTCAGAATTCCTTCATGTCTCAGGGGCATTCGAGTTTGACCCTCACGATATTCTCAAGAGGTATAAGAAGAAGTACTTGGTGTTCCCATTTTACAAGTGACAAAATTATGCTTAGTGAGATAGTACAGGAAATGCTGGCAGAGGCAGGACCAGAACTGCAGAATGAGCAAGTGCTCCGCTCCAAGGCTTGGCCTCCTGAGCACCTGTCCACCCCATCTCACACTCCTGCAGAGCCTGACTCACATCAGGAGTCTCACTGAGAGTCACCTCATTTCCTGGGTGTGAGTTTGAGATCTTCCAACCTGGAAGCCACCCTGACTCCAGGTCAGTCTGCCTCTTGACTTGGGCAAGAGTCTGGGTTTATTTCCTGGATCTGGTGCCTTTCCACATCGATTGCCATCCCAGAATAGTCAGGGAACAACAGCTTTGAGAAGTATCTGTGCACAGCAATCATTAGGGGTGCGAGGGGGCATAGAGGACCAGTCACACCCTGTGAGCACCACCTTCAAGGCTTGCAAAATCCAAGCTATCCTATGTTCTGCTGTTCTACAGTGACATGCTTGGGCTCTGTGGCCAACAACTGGCATCCTCCAGGATCTTGGGACCCATGGCATAAACCTACATGCTTCTGTGTGAGAGCTTCTGCCTCTTTGGAGGTTGGGGACTGAGCGGGGGTTCCCAGGATGGCTATGCCAAAGGGACCCTGGAGGAAGGAGCAACTGGCCAGGTTTCCTATAGTTTAAGTGAGGAAACTAAGGCTTGGAAAGAAAACCACACAGCAGCAGTAGGATTAGAAGTTGAGTCCCCTGATCCCAGGCCAGGTCTTTTTCATGAAGTGGGTGTTCACACTTTATAAATGATATTGTAGGTAATTGAATTTGTCACATTAGAGACCCTCAGAACCAAGAATAAGCTACTTCTTGGTGAGTTGCAACTTATGTCCTAAGAGATCACTCCAAGGTCAGTATCTAAGGGCAAGGTCACGAACCCTATCCCCTCCTACCTCCAATGCTTGCAAAAGTTTAAATCCCCTTCTCCAAGGGATTTATACTCCTGTTCCATAACCCCAAACCATGGGAACAGGTAGGGCTGTGCCTCCTGTGCCTAGAACACAGTGCCTTTTCAGGCTTTGTTCCCTCTGATGACCCCAATAGGCTTGCAGGGCCCATGTGGTGGTGGCTATAATTCCCACTTAACACATGGGGACCAGAACCCCAGAAAGGTTGTATTTTCCATGTTCCCATGGTCAGAAGTGACAGAGGCAGGGATGAGAAGCTGCCACTTCCTCTGGAGACCTCACACTATATTTGGAGCACATAATATTTGGAAAATGGTAGACCATGTATGTGACATCCAGGCCAATGACACTACCCAGTGAGTACCTTTCAAAGGGCCCTACCACAAGCTCATGCCATTTCCATCCATGTTTGTGGGTAACAGAGTAGCTGGAAGAGTTCTTGAATAGGCTCTTCTGACCATTCTGTGACTCCAGTGGAGGTGTCAGAATGCAAGGGTATGGTAGGCATTTGGATGGGGCCTCTGATCTCCTGAACTCAGGGCTGAGCACAACTGCTAGATGTGGTCACCCTGGGGTAAAGGGGGGGACACAGGGAGAGGGAGGAACTGCCATGGCTGGCATCTGTTGGCTGGACTTGGAGCATTCTCAGACTCAGGTAACACTGGAAAGATATTGGAGAAGCCTCCTTAGCCCACCACCCTTCTTCTCATCACACCCTTGGAGCTTATCACACACCACAGCATGAACATGGCTGGTGGTAGTACCACCCAGGGGACCAGCCGCAGAGAAAAGGGCCACTTCCACTTGCAGTCTGCAAAGAGGACACCCCAGAACTTTGGGGAGCCCTCCTTGGTCCCAGCCCACTGGCCAGAGAACTTCAGGACCAAGCAAGGCCCTGAGGGACTGAGTGAAGATACTGATTTGGGGGAGACAGTTGAGCCCTACAGGTCCACAAAGGACAACTCAAAAAATCCTGACAAATGCAAGTAACCCTTCGCCTGTGAGGAGGATCTGGAGCCCAAACAGGGATGTGGGAAAAAGACTCTGCTCCAGCCCCAAGGGATGGTCTCAGCTTGTGGCTGTCCCTGATCCCAGAGTAGCCACTTGAGCTACTGCTCTGTCACACAACTGGCTAACTGTCCATGTATTATTTTACTGAGTCCTTATGGCCATTTTGAGATAAAATATTAAGTCTGTTTTACAGATGAGGAAATTAAGGCAATTCTCCAGGGAGTTTAAGTGCCCAGCGCCAGGTCTGTCTGCCACCCAAGCTCCCTCCCCACTTCCCATGTCCTGTCCTTAAGAAGAGTTGCCTGATCCCTGGCTCTAGTGCCTGACCCAACAGGCCCAAGCTCACGAACAGAATGTGCTCTCATGGCAGCAAGAGGAATTAAGGACAGACACCTGGAAGAACTTCCCTAGCGGTGAAGGGTGTAGAACATTTTAGCAGTTTCTCAAGGGGATGGGTAGAATCTTCTACTGTAGGGACCTTGAGCAAAGGGGAAGTGATTGCTTTAATCACATGGGTGGAGGTGTTTAGGGTCAAACTGTGCCAGAGTCAGAGAGTAGAACATGACAGTCCCTCTTCATTGTCTGGTTGCGAAGTTTCAGAGGCCCAGACTCTCCAACTGCTACCACCTGGCCAAGAGAGTTGGGCCTGGGTGCTGCTTTCCAAAGGCTTCCTTGCCCAGGTCCACTTGAGAGCCCTTGCCAGCTGGTGCCTGTGGCAGTGTGTTGGACAGGGCAGGGCCAGACCTGGGCAGATATGGTCCCAGCTACCCATCTGGCTCCATGCTAAGAACTCTGCCACTCCAAAGCCCACCTGGTCTGTCCCTGGCAAAGGGGTGGGAAGAGTGAGATGGGCAGGTTAGCAGGCTTCAGCCTGTGATGTCCACCCCATGCTAAGTCAGTCCTACCTGTGCAGCAAAGGTGTCTCTGTGGATTGCATCCCAGAGACTAGAACCCTGGACTCTGGTTTCAGGAGGGGATTCTGAGGAGTCAGAACATTAAGGGCAGTATCATGTTGAGTGTATACAGCAGCCCAAAGACTCAGGTCCTAGTTTGTGTCCTACCACTCTTCAACTGTGCAGATTGGCAGATTTCCTCAGTCACTGGGCCTCAGTTTCCTCTTCTGTAAAATGGGAATATTAAGGCTCACTGCAAAAGATGGCCCTAAAAATAGGAAATCCCACAAGGAAAGCACTTCTGAAGCCTGGTGGTATGTGTTGCTGGAAACAGCAACTTGTTGCTGGAATTCTAGGGACAGGAAGCATGAATAGTACCCACTAGTATTGGCTTTTAGGCTTGAGGGAGTCTCCACAGGAAGGGGTGCTGAGCCTTATAAACACTTAGGCTCATACTGCATCTGTCTTCATCACTTTGAAGATGAGAAGTTGGCTGTGAAATGCTAGCCATTCTGATAGGACCAGGGCTGGGACCGAGATGAAGAGACAGCAGGGCAGAGGGGGGAAAATAAGATGCACATTTTTAATTGCTTGAGTTCACGTCTCATAAAAGAAAAAAATAATAGCAAAGCACAAGCCCTTTCCATTCCTCACCCCCGCTTCTCTCCCATGAGTCAAGAACCAGTTCCCACCAGTCTTTCTGGGGTTCAAAGCGTCTCTCCGCCCTAATCCTGGCCCCGACCCTCCCATCCCCCCATCACCACTGTGGGCACCAGGCCTTCCCCTGCACAGCATGGGTAGTGCCACTCCTTGGACCAGCCTCTGCCCAGTGGGCAGCTCCTGGTGTTAGCAAGCCTGATGGAGAGCCAGCAGATAGGGGATGCCCACCCTCCCTTCTGGCAGCCTCTTCAGGCCACCTGTTGATGATGACTGCTGTCAGGACGCAGTGCACAGCTATCCTGCTGTTAGCGGGCTCAACACTGCTTCCTCCTACACAATAGAAGGGAGACGCTGCTTTCCACCTTGCCCCATCGCCTGGCAGCCGCAGTCTGAGATCTGTCTCAGCCTGTACCAGGGAAGTGAGACTTGGGGCCAACACCCCACTGTGCCTGCTCCATTGCCCACTACTTCCAGCCCCAACCCCAACAACCCATCCCAGGAACCCACCATGGCCCTGTTTTCTACCAGCACTGCTCCCCCGTCCCCTCAGGTGGGACACCTCCTGCTCATCTGCCTGCCCCCCTCCGAGCCCCCACCTCCCAAACCCTGACTCACTACTTCACTTCCCACTCAAGCTGCGTCTCCAGGACGTGTCAGGACAGGGCGCCTGCGTTCTGGTCCTGCAAGCTCTGCTGTGCTGATCTCTGTGGGGGTGGGGCAGTGGGGAGGATTGGCTTTGACCTGCTTCTTCAGGCCTCCCTCCCTCATCCACCCCACCCCAAGGGGACAAATGGGGTTGAACTCCACAACACCTCCAGATTGCACCAAGGGCTCTGGCTTTAGGCTGCTGGGGCCTCAGGGAGTGGGGCCCAGGGACAGGGAGCACTACTCTTGATCCTTGATCTCCAAGCAGTACTATGGGGCACCAAACTGCCCTCCAAAGACTCTTACCCAGAAGCCTTTGCAGAAGACTGCTTCTTGTTGGTCTTTCCTCATTGCTTTGAAACTCAGAATGTAAAAGTAGCAAGAGACTTGCTTGGTTTCTTCTTGGCTTTTCGAATTACTGTATAACCGTGAGTAACTCACTTCACCCTTCTGAATCTCAGTTTTAGCAACTTCAAAATGGGTGGAAAAGGGATGCACTGTGCCTTTGTTGCCACTCAGCCTTTCTCTTAGAGAATCTTTCCTTTCTGCAAGTAATCTTGGCCTTCACCAGGAAGCCCGGTCTTCCTTTGATCAGCCACCTTCCTAAGAAGTCTTGATTAAAAGCTTTCAGTGACCTGAGAAGTCAACAGGGACCCATGTCCCTGAGCCTGTTACTGTGCCTTGATTCTAGCTCAGAGTTCGTACAGTGAACCAGAACCCACCATGGATGCCAGGCCAGGTGCTGGGCCAACTGGGATGAGCACGTCCTCTTCCTGACTCAGCCAAGCACTGAGGACAAAACAAGGACTGTTTTTGAGTGGGTAGCATTGTGGGACCTGAGTGTTAAAGTAAGAGTTTTCCACAAGACTGATATGGAGGGTGGGGCTGTGGGAGGGGCAGGAGAGGGAGATGGGAATGTAGGCAGAACAGATTGTGAAGGCCTGATAAGTAGCTTTAGATTCACCCCAAGGCAGTGGAGAGCCAGCTGGGGACTTGTGTCATAAGAACTGATTTGCATTCAAATCTACCTGTTAGCAGAGTGGTTTGGACAGAACCTGGGTCTCAGTTTCCCAGGGTGACAGCAGCCTTTCTCTTAAAGGGCATTTGTGAGGACAGAGGTTTGTTGCCTGATACCATACCCTTTAGATGTTGGGCTACTCAGTTCAGTATTTTTGCTAAACTCTTAGCACTGTAATTGCAAATAGGAAGTGGTGGGAGCCTGACTCCCAGGTGAGCTGCAGTGAGGGCAGCGAGCTCATGGCCATATTTGAGAAATTCCAAGGAGAATCAAATGGCTATAATGCTGTGACTGGTAGGGTTGGGCCCTGGAGCTGGGGGCAAGGGATTTATGTGTTCTGCATAGGGACACAGCAAGATGCCTACATGGCCACTGGTGATATGGTTTGAGTCCTCACCTGGCAGGTATCACCAAGACCTAGGAGGCCCACAAACATGGACCTAGCATCCACTTCCAGGTTGTCCATCCTCTTTTTCTCATTCCCTGTTCCATCCCCCAGGATCAGGCTCAAAAACCTGTAAGTCTCCATAAAGTTCAAGGAGTGAATTGTGTGGCCCTCCCTGTGCTCCCCAGTCCCTGTCACTTCAGGCTACAGTCGGTGGGTAGGAGCCAGGCAGGAAAAATTCAAGAAGTTAGGAACCTTAAGAGATGCTTGGCCCAGGAAAAAAAGAGGCTGAGAGAGAAGAAAGCTACACAGCTAGAGGTGGTGGCCTTGCAGCCACCACCCACTGCACAGCCTCTGTCTCTTCTGGCACTACCTGACTGCCTCCTGCCTTGATGAGCTGTTTGCTTATCTCATGACCCAGAGGCAGGTCCTTTGTAACCACAACAAGAGAAACAAGCACGGTACATTTCTATGGCTTGTGTCTGGCTGATAAGTCTTCCCCAGGTGCTCTTGTGGCCATTATCAAGTTATTGGGCCTGGGCAGCTCATGTCACACCTCTCCATGTCTTCTAGGGCCAACTCTCCAACTGTGGTTCTGAGTCCTGATTTCTACCAAGTTCATCTTTGCAAACTTAGACAGTTGACTTCCTCTGAGCCTTTTCCTCATCTTACACTCAGGGAGCGCGGAGCGTTGGTCTCCAGCTTGTTCCTCCCACCAAGCCCTTCCTTGGGTCTCAGTCTTAGTTCTCTGTCCCTTTGACTTTCCCATCTATTTATACACAAAATGCACCCACAACATTGCAGTTTTCCAATCGAATCATTAATTACCCTAGTAATTAAATACAATTAGCCGTTGTAGGGGCCTTTCTGAGTGGAGAGCCATTAGCCTGGGTGAGAATGCTTTAGAGAGGGAGAGGAGGGAAACCCACCCTTTCCCAGCATTAAAAATGAAAGCAGGAGTCAGCGCTGCAAAGCAGAGGGCCCCAATTAAAGCTGGGGCCGCACTCATTAAGCTAATTTGGCGTGCTATCCCAGAAGCCTCTGGTGGGAGGCCCGCTGGTGGAGCTGGCCAGCATTCACTCGTGGCAGGATATGGGGTGGCCCGTGTTCACTCTGGGTGCTGATTTGGGGACTGGGAGGGACCTTCTTCAGGAAAGGGCTGATTTCTTATGAACACCTGCAGCCAGCTTCCTGGGCTTCAGGGGTGCTAACAGTGGGGAGTGGGAGGGTTGAGGGGGGAACCTGCTAAATGGAAGGAGCAGGGATGACAGGTGGGAGGAAAAAAATGCCAACACCTTCCTTCCATTTCAAGCCTGGGGCAAGGACCCAGCTTGACAGTCATTATCTTACTGGGCCTGAGGGAGGGGACTCCCCTCCTGGGATGGTTGTGAAGATTAAGTGAGATTATATAGGAAATGTCTGGCACCCGTTTGTCCTTAATGTAAGGTAGCCCCATTCGCCCTCTCTGGATCCCGGAAGTGCTCAGCATACCTTTTGCATGTTTTTCTCATAGTTCCAGCAGGCAAGGCCGGATGATACCATGGGCAGCTCCAGGTGGAGGAGCTGAGGGGCTGCACAATAAACGTCCAGAGCCAGAGAGTGGCAGAGTTTGAGCTAGAAGTCAGGGAGCAGGGGAAGAATGGAGGTTTTATGTGCTTGGAGTCCCCAGTACTATCCCTTTGTGGCTGAGCTGGCCCACAGCCCTAGCAGGAGATGAGGAGGGTGTCAGGAGGCTCGGCCTCTCCCCAGAGCCAAGGCCAAGAGGCAGAGAGGCTGTTCACCCTCCCTGCAGGGAACCCTCGTCAGCCCTCTCATCAGATTCAGGCCAAGGCTGTCAGTGGGCATGGGGGTTCATGGTGCATGCTGTGGCCTGAGACTCAGAGACTCCCTTTGCACCAGCCACTGCTTCCCCAGGAAGGGAAGAGAGAAGTCATGGGGCAGCAGGTGTGGTAGTGGAAGGCATAGCCTCTAGAGATAGACTGGCCTCACAGACTGTTTGACCTTGGGCAGGTTACTTGCTCTCCCTGAGTTCCTCATCTCTAAGATGAGGACAGTAATGGTACTTAGCTCCCAAGTTGGAGGATTAAGTGGATTGGTACATGTAAACATTCAGAACTGGGCCTGGGAAAGGTCATTAGTATATCTTGCCATCCTCGGAAGGGGATGGGCTGGGACTTTATCTCCCAGAGGAAAGGGAGTACCTGAGACTCTTGGCTTTTCCTACTAAGGGGATGGCCCAGCTTAGGTAGTTGAAGAGGACATTAAATGCTCTTCCCAGACTTGGAGAACATGGGGTCCAGCCACATACATGTATACATGTACACATCCCTATCAAGGGCCAAGGGCTCCTGCTGGGCTTCAGGGCCCGCTGTGGACCGGGCTAAGAGAACACAGGAATGAACAAGGGGATAGGAGCAGGTGGCCACAGAGGCTGTGCTGCATCCCCACCGCTGGGCGCTGTGCCCTGTGCCTACGTGCTGGCTCTCTCTGTGAGGCAGGATGAAGAGCAGGCCCTGGCATGCCAGGCCACTACCCAATGACTCCTGAAACCCTGACAAGTCTGAGCTAGAAGTGGGACTGGGCGAGGCTCCTGATAGATTCATGTTGGGCAGACGGACGGTTGGGGGTGGGGAGGAGGATGAAGAAGACCCCCCACCCCCACTCTAAACTCTGAAACCTCCAGCAGTGGAGAGGCTGGGGAGAGCCGGCAGAGCTGGACTGGGAGCTCTCCCCTGCCTCTCCAGTCCCCTCACCCCATGTTCTCATGGCCGGCGGGGCAGGAAGAGGACAGGCTGTGGCAGCAGCAAGGATGTGCGCCTCTCAGCATTTTGCCAAGTAGAGGGTGATGATTTGACTGCCGCTGAGAAAGGGGGAGGAGAGGATGATGACAGCTTGGTGCCAGGAGCAGAAGAGGCCAGGCAGGTCTCCCAGAAGACTGCCTGGGACTGGGAAGGTCATTTTCTACAGGTGATCTCACTCCATCCTCACCCCAGCCAGGAAGGTGGGTGTGCAAGGGCCATTCTGCAGGTGAAAAGGCTGGGTTTAGGGAAGGTCATGGGGCTGGGCATTGGTCTTACTGCTGGAAGGTGCTGAAGCTGACCAGAACAAATGGGAAAATCTGCTCCGTACCACACCTTTCAACCTCCTGGTACTGGGCAAAAGGACAGCCTAGAAACTCAGACAAGCCCACAGGGCTGCTAAGCCTGGGAAACAGGTCATCCATAAAGTCTCCCAACTAAGCTGCCCCTCCCCAAAACATATGTCAGGACCCTTTTGAAGACCCCATTTTCTCCTCTACTCTAAGGGGAGCTGACAAGTAGGAAAAAAAAAACCTGTGAGTCATGGTGTCCTCCCTCTGGAGGACACCAGGCTAAGGCTGAGTTTGCACCTGGAGCTCTGCAAGAATTAAGATGAGATCTGATGTTGTGGCATGTGCCTCTGGACCCAGCTACTCAGGACACTGCGGCAGGAGGATCACTTGAGCCCATGAGTTTCAGACCAGCCTGAGCTACCCAAAGTATAAAAGAGAGAGAGACAGAGAGAAGACAGCCATATATGGGGCTTTCTGCATCCTATGGTTACAGCTAAGAAGGTTAGCACTTGGGTTGGGATCATACCTGGATTTTGTTGTAGAGTTTGGCATTGACATTGACAGCTAGGCCAAGCTACTATGCAGTTTAGGGGAGGTGGAGTGATATGCTTTGGGAGCTGACATTGAGGTGGGTTCAGGAAGTTGGAGTAGCACAGCAAAAGGCAGAGTTTGAGTGACTTTGGGGGACCTAGCACCAATAGAGCCAAAGGCCATTGCCTGTATTTGGAAAAAAGTGTTCATCCTCACTGAGCCTTGGCTAGTAAAGGGAGTTGGGGTTGGGGATGGGAGTTGAACCAGAAAACAGGTTGGAAGATATGAAAACTCAGTTGCTTCTGAAGCAACCAAGTGTTAGAAGAACGATTAAAAGGTCTTCCTGCCATTGTCCCTGGGATCTCCTCTGTTACATCCTGTGTGGTTATCCTCATCCCCATTGAGTCCCACTCAGATGCCACCTGACATAAGCCTGAATTCTCTCCACAGTGGGGCTTGGGAGTCACTCATCAGCCAAGGGAGAATACTGAGTAGGGGTCTCACCTCGGCCTCTCTCTCCTTGGTACCTGGGACACATGTGCTCCTGGTCTACCTCGAGCCTCGCTGCTAGACCTCCTTGAGGGGTCAAAGACAAAGTACAACCCAAGCCTTTGCTGATTGCCTGTTTCCACCCCCTTCTTCTTGACTGCTCCTAGGCCAGAGTCATTGAAGGGCATCTGACTAATGCTGCCCTCTGCCCTGGGGCTCCTGGGCTAGAAGGGTGGCAGAGAAAGCTCTGAAGACAGCTCTGAAGCAGGTGTGAGAGGCTGGCCCACAGGACCTGGGTCTGTGTTGTGCCCATTAAGACACTACATGAGGGTTGGGGGCTACTGCCTAGGGCCTTTCCTAAGCTGCTTCCAACATAGATGGAAGAAAAGATTTTTTAGGCCCTAGGCACTGATCCTCCTCTCTGTCTACAAGTTTGGGGTCACCTGTGCTGTGGCTACAAAGTATTTTCCCAGGGTTGTTGCATTTCAGCCTAAGGGCTGGAGAGACCAAGGCCTTCCTGAGTATCCCTTCAGAAGCCCTCAGCACTGCCCCAGTGCCTTGTTGGACCACATGGTCTCAGCTTCCTGAGCACACAAGTGCCTACCATCTCCTTGTGGCTCCTTCAACAGGAGGGTCCCAGCCCATTCTAGAGCCAGAATGGTCCCCCTGCTAAAGCCAGAGTCTCTGACCCAAAAGCCTTGCATACAGGGAGGTGGTGAGCAAGAAACTAGCAGCCAGCTTAGTGGTTGATGTAAGGGTGATGGGCCTGAGGGCAACAGATGCCAGCCTTGGGTAGGAAGGCACACAGCTGGTGCTGTAGGGTCCAAATGCCACAAGGAGCATGTGCCCATGAGTGCATACCTTCTGGGACCTTGAGGCTGGAGCAACCTGTGCATCTGCGGCCAGGCTCTTCCAGTCAAAGGGATTGCCCAGGGAGCCAGGCCCAGGATGAGGATCGCAAACGGCAAAACTTAATGACTTTAATATGAAAGAATTTGCCACTAATTAAGCACAAACACTCCACTAATGCAGAGAACACATGTTGTGGATTTCACTTAAGCAGGAACCAAATGAGGTGAAAATCCTTCTGAAATGATAGCAGTTTACCAGCCGAAAGAAGACGTCACCTGACCTGGTTTCTTCTCTGAGAAATGCAGCCGATCCCTGCCTTTGCAGCCTCCCTGGGTGCTGTGGTCTCTATTTAGGAATTCAGCGACACTCCTCTATGTGTCCCCTCTCTTTCTCTTCTGTCCTCTTGCATACTCTAGGGCAGGGGGTCCCCAGCCCCCGGTCTCTGACCCATACTAGTCTGTGGCCTTGGCAGGAAAAGCCCTGCACAGATTAGTGGCCTGGAACAAATAAGTGGCTAGCAATAGGTGGGTTCAAACGAAGCTCCACCTCCTATCAGAGCGTTTCTATTAGGTTCTGATGCTGCTGATAGCCTGCCAGGAGGCCGTGCTCTGCTCCCCCCTGCTTTCTTGCCACTGCTCACCATTTCAAAGCTATCCGACAGCAATCTACTGCAGAACAAGTACCCCCACCACCTCGTCTTTGGGGTAATGGTCTTCAACTAAACTGGTCCCTGATGTCAGAAAGCCTGGGGACCACTGCTCTAGACCGCTGTACAACTCCTGTTCTGACAGCCGGCTCCCCAGAGGGCCCCCTGTTCTCCCCACCTGTCTCCTTCAGATACTCTCATTGACCCCTGGAGAGTCCGGGAGCAGGCTGTCCAATTAGAAAGCCTGCACCCCCATTCTCACCTCTGGGCCTACAGGAACACTCCTTGCCAGAGTACCCCTAGCCGTGTACCCTACTCCCCTCTGTACACAGCTTGCCACAGTTAGCCCCCCACCCATCATGAACTCTACTACCCCTGTCTGAAGTGAACGCTTCTTTCTCTAAACCTCTGGTCTTCACTGAGGGCAAACTTCCTTCCTGGAGGATATATGACAATACCTGGAGACAATTTTTGGCCCGTCACAAGTGGAAGTAATATTCCTGACAGCTAGTAGTTAGAGACCAGGGATGTTGCCAAACACCCCACAGTGCACAGGAGAGCTCCCACAGCAGAGAATGATCTGGCCCAGAATGCTAATAATGCTGAGGTCAGCCATGCTCCAGGGAGGTGGCCTTAGGACAACTCAGAATCACATGGTGGGTTGGCAAAGCTGGGATGAAAACCACCTCACCTGAATCCTAGCCAGGTCTTTTCCCCACACCATAATAATACGATCACTTATGTAGCATATCCATGAACCAAACACTCTGCTGAGGAGTATATGAATTATCTCATTTCATCCTCATCAATCCTATGAGTAGGACTATGATTAGCCCTGTTTTACATGTGAAAAAAACTAAGGCCCAGAGAGATTCATGCAACTTACCTAAAATCGCCTAGCTAATAAGCAGCAGATCCCAACCCCAGTCTGTCTGAATTCGATCAGTGCTCATGGACAGATTATACAATACTGTTCTTCTAAACACTTATCATATTGTACCTTCTACCCAGCCCCATGCTCTTAGCACCCTGCACCAACCTGCCTGCCTTCCCCTCCCCCACAGCCTGTTTGCAGGCAGCTGCCTGGAGTTGGTCAGGGAATCAGCAGAGCAGGGTGATAGGGTGGTCCAACCACCCCACCCAGTATGGGGTTGACCTGAGTGCCCTCCACTTCCAAAAGTGTTGAACCTCAGTTGGAACCCAAAAGGCTGAGACAATGCGTGTGTCAATACTGAGCTTTCAAATGGCCAGGGAAATGCTTTCTCAGCAGCCCCCAGACTCCCACCCCCACCCTAGCCTTCTACAGAGGCTGCTGCCTACACTCCCCAAAATGTGTCATTATCAGCGCACACTTACAGAGGGAACTCCGGGCTGCAGAATCTGCCATGAGACTGTGGCATTTGCTGCCGCTGGTGTAAAGAGAGCTAGCATTGGCTGAACCCTGCCAAAATCTCAGCCTTAGAGTCTAGGGGCTTCCAGATCTGCAAAGTCTAAAAAGGCCAGGACAAGCAAAGCCCCGGCTGTGTGGATGGATGTGGAGCTGGGGAACATGCAGACATAAACAGGGGCTGGGACGAAGGCCCCCGGGCCCCAGCTTGCTTGGGTGAGAAAAATACTTTTCACCTTACGGTCTGACATGAGGAAAGAAGAGAGACTGGGTGCTAGGAACTGGGACAGAGGAGAGAGGAAAGGAACCAGAACTAGCAACTAGGAAGCAAGCAGAATACGAGGTGGCGGGTGGTCCAGAGACCAGGCTGACCTCTAGCTTGTTGGAATATAGCTTCTTGCTTTCATCTAGGAAACTTAGACCCTGCCCAGCAGCTCTTCTTTCAGTCTTGGCCCCTTGGCTAATGTGCAGTTTCCAGGAAGCTGAGATCCTCCCTAGGCAATGGCTAACTCTGGCTCACAGCTTTCTCCACCAAGCATGCAGGCCCCCTTGTGATGCCTGTTTGCCAAGCACTTGGCTGGAATGCTATGGCAGAGACAAGCCTAGGTACTAGAACCCTCATGATACGAGAACACCATGGTAGGGGTCGGCAGGAGGCCTCAGAAAGCTGTCATCTCTAAAGTGACACTGGAAGGGTAAAGAACACCAGGTATGTGTGTTTAGCAGAACATGACCAAAGATTGATAATGTTGTCTAGTGTGGCGGGAAAGAGAGAACGTAGGGGAAAAAAGTGGGTTGGTGGCTGGAAATGCCCAGAATGAGTTCCAGAGCCCCAAAGGGCTTGGACTTGACCTTGAGGACTACAGGAAGCCCCAGGAGAATTTTGAAGTAGAGGTGATTTATATTTTATGTAAATCATTCCGGCTGCAGAGTGAGAAAAGATTAAGGGAAGCCACAATCAGGGAGAGAGTAGATTTTGCATTATGCTCCAGTGGACTGGCAAGTTGTTCTGGGCTGCACAAGGCTGGAGAAGGCGTGGATCATGAGTGCTGTGGTCCAAGGAAAGGAGCTGAGTCCAGAATCCCAGCCAGGAATGTTGAGAAAATGAGGAAGCAAGAAGACACTGCTGGAGGTGAAGGATAAGGGATCAGAGGGGCTTAGGAGGAGCTTGGATTTGGGCCAGTGGGAGATGGAAAACAGAGATGAATTCTGAGCTGTTTAGGAGCTAGTGTCAGTGCCCTGGGTGCTTGCCTGGCTATAAGAGAGCCCAGCGTTGCCATATGCAGACTGGCCTTGCCTGGCATGCCACTTCATTTGGCTGCTTCCTGCTTCATTGTCCCCAAGAAAGATCAAGAGGGTAGACAGAGCTGGGTCAGAGTGAGCTGGACAAGTCAGGTCCAAATGACAGTCTTCTGGGGTCCACAGGGCCAGCGAAGGCATTTTATACAGAAGGACCCTGGCTGTACTAGATAAAATCAGTGACCAGGTAGCGGGCTCAAAGATTGCCTGTGCCAATTTCTAATGCACACCCTTCCTTTTCACCACCTGCCCAGAGGAAAGGTGATAGGCAGAATACAGGATGGGAGGTACACAAGTGACTGAGAGAGGTACCACCTGGAAGGATAGAAGTGGAGTGAGTCAGTGCCTGGAGAGAGGGTTCACACTCCTGGGGTGCGATGATAGACTCGGGCTGGCTCAGGACCCACCATGCTTGGGCAATAGCAGGAACCAGGCCTACAGGAAAGCAGTCCAGGCTTTTCAGTGTGAGAAGACAAAACTTCACACCCTAATTCAACCCTGTTCCCCAACCTGTCCTTCTAGGTTTCAGAGAGAAATGGGACTTGTCAGAGCACACACACACACACACACACACACCATGGCTGCCGCCACCCTGGGGCTTCCATGAGGCTGGGGAGCAGGGCTGGCCCAGCCCTCTGCAAGATCCTGGGCTCTGGCTCCTTCTCGGGGCTTTTCCCAGGCTGCCGCACCCCCTCTTCTCCCACGCATGGTGCTCCCTCGCCCAAGGCGCCAGGCGCCAGCCCCACAGCCCATCATTAACCAGCTCTGTGTGGGGAGTTAGAGGGAGCATCAGCCAAGGGGAAAACAGGCAGTTTCTGTGACCCCAGAGAAGGGATGGAGGCGCCTCGGCTTGGACAGTAGCAATTAGCCCTGACTGTGGAATCATGTGATGTTATCATCACCGCTGGTGAGGTGGGTGCAGTGGGGGCTCAGAGGCCTCAAGACACCTGAAGCCATGTTCTCACAGCCGAAGTTTCCGCCCTGCAGGAGGTAGCGGAGCAGAAATGCTGGCTACCAGCAGCTCTGGGTGTGCGTACTGGTCCTGTGTCCTCTTGCTGTGATCACCCCAGAAAGGACTGATTGGATGCTGGAACCACACCTGGCCTGCTGCTGCTTCTGTCTGCTCATTGAGCCCCCTGAGCTGGGTCCCTCTGGCTTTGTCCGGGGTGTGGAGGGGAGAGTGGAAGTAAGAGGTGTAGTGTGGGCACTCAGGGAGCTCCTGGACTAATGGGGAGCCACACCTGGCGCAGATACGAGACAGGACAAGTTCAAAGGGCTTCAGCAAGAGCCCTACCCTGTGGGTTCTTGCTGGCAGAATGACTGGGTCCAAGTGACACTGACAGGCAAAGCCTCCTGTGAGGAGAGGACTGGATCCTCCTGGTCTCGCAACTCTTCCTTGTCAGATTCCCAGGTGAAGCCAGCCTATGCTTCACAGAGTGAGGAATTGTCATTGTGGAAATGAGAGTTGACACTGGGGAAGAGGCTGTGCAGGGAGGAGAGGGCCATACCCTTACGTCACAGTGCTGACTCAGCAGGGTTTTGGCAGCAGCCCTCCCCCCACCCATGGATGAGTCATTCCCACTTGCTCTTAGCTGGTTTCTTGCCGGAAGTCCGGCTCCTCTCTGCCAGTTCCTGGAGGGAAGGGAAGAAGTATCCCTGGAAAGCCCTAGAGACAGATCTCAGAGAATGTTGGTTTCATATAGGCCTTTGCTGGGGAGCCCAGCACCCCCACATGTACAGACACAGTTACATGCTCTCTGATGTGCTGCTACTTCTCTGTAGGCTGATTCTGCCACTTCTGCTCACCCAGCTGGTGGTGCCAGACAAGTGTCAGGAATGGAGGGTTCAGGGTTGGCACAGCTGGGTCAGAGAACCGAATTGTCTATGCCTGAAAGCTCAGATGCCCCTGGCATCATCCAAGGACCCCTTTCTCAGCCACCTGGGCCCAGCCTCAGCCTCTTTCCTGACTAGAAAGAGGGGGCTTGAGGTTTAAAAGGGAAGGAAGAAAAATTGCTCCAAGTGTGTTGGGGTAGGGACAGGGCATGCCACACCCTGCTGTGTGGGAACCTGTGGCACCTGCCTGCAGATTAGCTCCATGGCAGGCAGGGCAGGGCCTTGGGGAGCAGGTTTGTCGGCCACAACTGAGGAGCCTTTGTGTTTTGTTGCTGAGCTGGGGCTTTTGCAGCTCTGTGACGTGGGGGGTGGGGGGGCAGACCCGATGCCTGCATCGCTGGCTCAGCACTTCTGAGAAGCCAGATCACCCAAACTGCCCGACCTAATCTTTACTGGAGAAACTGAGGCACCTGAGCACAAGCTCTAGGAGCCTGTGTCCCAAACTCTGGGCTCTTAGAATAACAAGAAAATATAGGCAATGCTTATGACTAGGGAAAAAGATTTCCTCTTTTGATATCCCTGGAATGGAAGAATCCCTCTGCTGCTACCTCTCAGCACTCAGGAAAGCTGAGGCAGGAGGGTGGCAAATTCAAGTCTAGCACTAGCAACTTCACAATTTAGAAATCCTGTCTCAAAATTAAAATAAAAATAAAAAGGGTATTGGCATATATTTCAATGTGAAGGTCCCCGGTTTAATCCCCAGTACCACCATCACTAAAACAAAACAAAAACGCTCCTTTGCTGAGATCATAGGTTCCCATGGGTACTTTGATGCTGGCTCACTTCCTCTCCAACTCTTTCTGCTCTATACATAGCAGCCTCCTGCAGTGCCCCCACTTGGGCTCTCTAAGCCACCTATTTTAAATGCCCACTCCCTGGACCCCAATACAGGATGGCCAGAAGGTGCTGTGGCTGCAGTAATAGTAACAGCTGTTTGAGTCATTCTCCCAAGGACTGATGGAGTCTCTGAGGGTATGTTCTGGGAGGGACATCTCCCAGAACAAGGCCTATGGGGAGTTAGATTGAGTTAGACTATTTTAGTAATAGGGTAAAAGAATACCAGGTTGGGAACCACCATTCTCCATCCTTGGGCAAGTGACCCAACAAGCCCTCTGTACTTGGCACATGATGGCTTGCATGGTCCATTGAGCACTACTGTGCTACCCTGTCAGTCCCACTTCCCAAGACAGTCCTGGTGAAGGAGAGAGGGTACCTTCTATGGAACAGTACATACTACTCGAGGAACCAGAGTTGGGCAGCAGGTGTTTCCCAAGCCTGGACACACCAACATCAGGGTGGCATGGTCAATGCAGCTTGGGGCCAATTCTGATCCTGCCCTCTCCCCAAGGGCTTGATCATGATCTCTTAGGAAACAAGACGTAGACTCCATACACTGAAAACAGAAGAGTTTGAATGTATGTTACTTGCTATTGGGGTATGAAAAAGAAGTGTCCCTTGTGGGGGAAGTGATGAAAGCAATAAGGATATCCCAGAAGAAGAGGCCCCGTAGCCCCATGATAGTACCCAAGGCCAGTAGGTGCTTAATAAATATTTCTTGAATGGATGGAGGTCAACTGCTTCATAGACAAAAGATGACAATGATATAGCAACTAACATTTATTGAGCATTTAATTTGTGCTAAGTGCTTCTTTCTGATTTTCCCATATACTTGTTCATTTAATCCTACAACAATTTTACAGGGCGGGTATTAACAATTAGAAGCCCCATTTTGCTGATGCTCAGTGCAAACTGAGCCAGAGAGGTTAAGTCACTGGCCCAGGGTTGGAGCTGGAAATGCACAGATGGAATGCACACCTGTGCTACTGGCTCCCAATGATCCCACCATGCCGCCTGAAGGGGTGGTGCCAGAATAGCCCCACAGAGGTGAGAGCCACCTGAATGGTTTCCCCAACCGTCAGGGTGGAGAGTTCAATGCAGCTTGGCCAGGTGAGAGGAGGGCCGTGCTGTCTCTGAGCCTCGGTCCTACTGCCACTCCCTCCAGCCTGGAGCCTTCTCCCAGGCCTTCTAGGTGAGGCCCAGGTTTGCATCCCCAGCAACCTTTCCTCTCCCTTTCCAAGGGTGAACCCTGCTCCCTTCAGAAAGCCTCTCAGTCTGCCCAGTGTAAGAATTTAGGGACATTACCCCAACCTGCATCCCTGGACCAAGATAAGCAGCTACTGGTAGAAGTTTGGGTCCCAAGTATTGAGCCTAGAGTGGGAAGAAGGAGGGCTGATAGCAGGAGTTTCTACCTCACTGATGATCTTCCAGCCCCTTCTGAATTCCAGACCTTAGAGATTCCCACATACAGAGCTCCGAGAGACCCCTCAGGGTTAGAGGTGGCCATCTCCCAGGCCTTGTGACTAGTCAGCGGCGGCTGAAAAGCAGTGAGCAGGAAGGAGCATACCTAATCCTTAGAGGTCCTACCTGTCCCATTCTACCCTGCCCATCACTGAGACTGAAAGGACCAGGAACACCCACTTTGTGCATAGTGAGGGATGATAGGAATTATCCTCACTGCTCCACCCTTGGGTTGCTTCTGAAAGAGCCATAGTGGAGAGAAGACTGGCCTCTACCCCAGCACTGACTCAGGGATGGGGAAGGACCACCCTGTCCCAGGCACCTGAGTCCTTTGCACTGCTGTCCCCAGCTGCACTGTCTGTGCGAGAAACAGTCTCCCCTCCTGGCACTGACCCAGCCCTGAAGGGTGAGGTCATTGCTTTAGAGGCCACAAGTGAATGTTAGCCTCTATGCCAGGGCCTACACCCTGCCTGTGCCCACACTTGCAGAGGAATGAGAGGAGATGGGGTCGCAGGGGCTTGGTAGACTGTACCCTGCAGGCCACCATGCCTGGCACCAGTCCTAGGATGGCTTCTGGTGCCCACGCCCCTTCCCCCAACTCTCACCTGTGATCTGAGCCCTCCCAACTGGCTTTTCCAGTTCCTGGCTTTGTATGGCGCAAGTTCCCCAATTATGCCCATGTTATCTCAGCCTCTGAGCAGCCTCTAGCAGGCTTGGGGAGTGGAAGCTTATCCTGCTGGGGAAGATCGAGGGCTTAGCTGCTTGCCAGCTGGCCAGTCAGCAAGAGCGCTAGGCTGTCTGGCCCACTGACCTCACTGTGGGGCTGCTTCTGGGGTGGGGCGTGGGATGGACTGCCATCAGACAGTTAGAGCCAGGAGACACTCGGACTGGGGAGTCCAGCCTGCACATCTGTAGAGGTGGGAAAAGGATTCAGAAAGGGGGAATAACTGGCTGAGGACACAGTAACAAGCTAAGAGCAGAGGCAGGCCAGGGCCCAGCCCCTGACTACGGAGTATACTTCTCCCATCTGCTCCCTCCAGGACACAGCATCCAGGCTCTAAAACAACCATTGACTATAGGACCAGTCAGAGAGGTGGGCTGGGGACACCCTGATGGCCCTTGAAAGGCTGCATGGATGTGAAAAGATACAGAGAAGAAAAAATGTCAAAGAATCTCAGACTGTGGCCAGGGCCTGGCTTGGTAAGACCAAAGACAGATTTCAGCAAGTATTTCGAGAATGCCACCTGTATACTAAGCACCAGGGAGTTAGCAGTCACCTCTGCTCTCTGAAGGGGGAAGAGATGGGAGTGGTCTTCCACAGTGACCTTAGGCTTTGGAGCCCTTGGAGCAGCCTACACTGCTTCCATGCCTTCCTTACACAGAGGAAACAAGCAGAAGCCTCAGCTCCCCACTCTTGGACCCCACTTTCCTTAAGGACTATCTGCCTGCTTCTGGGTCACGGCAGGCCCTGATATTAATGATATTGCTTCATACACTGACGCAGTAGAGGATGTGAAGTGTACAAATAGAGGCAAGATCACAGCTTGTGGGGACTTGAGAGGCTAAGGAGTGAACATGGGCCTGCAGAGAGGTAAGGGCAGAACCTAGGGCCAGGGATGGCTGCCCCAGGTTACAGGAGCTGGACCAAGTTCATGTGTAAGGAAGCTCTAACAGAAGACATTCCAGATGGGCTAAGACAATTGGTGGAGAGGCCGGAGGGAATTTATTCCTTCATTCCATGCCACCACCAATCACTCCCTCCATCTTGCAGATCTTTCCTTTCTTGGCTTCTGCTGCAGTTTGTCTGGCAACAAATATTTCCTAGTACCTACTGCATGCCAGCTGCTGGGCTGGGCACTGGGATGCAAGATAGAAAAGAGAGACCCTGCCCTGCCCAAAAGAAGTTCACAGTCAGGTGAAGAAGTCAGATGTGTAAGGAGTCACATTCTAAGGCAGAAAGCTGTACTGGGAGTAGCAGTTATCTCTGGCTAGGAAGATCAGAGAAATTTCCCCAAGGAGGTGGCCGCAGCAGGCTTTCCATAGGTGAAGGGGACGAGCCTTCTCAGGTTAGAAAACTGCATGAGCAAGAATTAGAGTGTTGTATGGGCAGGCTCTGTGGTCTTTAGGGGCTGGGCTGAACTGTTCACTGTGGGGCCCAAATGCTGATAATAAATCCTGGCATATGGTCACTCAGCAAATAAGCACTTGAGTAAGCGCGAGGAGGGAGAGAGGGCCACATGGAACTGTGCCATGTTCTGAGAACAAACCCCGTCTGACGTAGTTGGAATGCCCAGCTTATGGAGCATGCAGACAAAAGGCAGGTGGGAAAGGTGTCAAAAGCCAAGCTAAGGCCTTTGGACTTGACTGTAGAGGCAATAGCAGCCAGCAGAGACTGGCCACAGGCAGCACCAAAATCCTTCTGGCTGGGTAAGAGGATTCAGACCAGTGCACCTGAGGGAACTGTGACCCAGCCATGAGGAAAAGGACCACAGCAGTGGTCACTGATAGCCACCATGGCCATATGCTTACCCTTTCCTTCCTGTTCCCTGTCATGCTTTCTTACCCATTATCCGTCTTGGCTCTCCTAGCAACCCCGTGAGGTAGAAAGGACTGGATTATCTGCCCCATTTATCCATGAGGGAACCAAGACCCAGAAAGGTAGAGCAGTTTGTGGCTCCTGGGCTGAAGAGATATATTTACTAACATAGAGCAATATTGACAGTGTGTCACCCAAGTAAAAAAGCAGCAAATAGAGCAATCTGCACAATAGGATTCTGATTTTATTAAGAAACATAGGTGGTTATGTAGATATATACAGATAGAAAAGGTAAAGAATATGGATCCTATAAGATTAGTAGTAGTATTTCTGAACTGTGGAATCATGGGATGTTGTCATTTTCTTCTAATCTTTTCAGTATGCCCAGAGTGTTTTTATAAGGATTAATTAATAGTTTTATAATTAAGAATTTAAAAATTAATGACTGCTCTAAAAGACAAGACCAGAGCACTGGGAGTGGTGTGGGTGGAAGGAGAGGTAGTGCCTGGCACTGACCACTTCCTGCCTTCCTTGGCCAGGTGCCCACGCCCAGGTGGTGCAGGTGAACGACTCCATGTATGGCTTCATTGGTACAGATGTGGTAATGCACTGCAACTTTGCCAACCCATTGCCCAGCGTGAAGATCACCCAGGTGACATGGCAGAAAGCTACCAACGGCTCCAAGCAGAATGTGGCCATCTACAACCCAACCATGGGTGTCTCTGTGCTGAATCCATACCGTGAGCGTGTGGAGTTCCTGCGGCCCTCATTCACTGATGGAACCATCCGCTTCTCCCGCCTGGAGCTGGAGGATGAGGGTGTCTACATCTGCGAGTTTTCCACTTTCCCTACAGGGAACCGTGAGAGCCAGCTCAATCTCACTGTGATGGGTAAGCTGGCCTGGGACCCTCCTTTCCTACTTACCCAGTGACATGGGCCCTGTCCATCTTCAGTGTGGGCCTCTATGACCTCAAAAAATGTCCTTGGGTAGCCATGTTCCCATAGTTCCATTTGTGGCACTGCCAGTTCCCTCTAGCCAGGCTACCCACAAGTCACTAGGGGTTGGAGCCAGGGCCTTCACTATTTACAGATTAGAAGTTCAATATTCAGGTTGGTCCCCACTATGGGACACTTTGTAAGTGGCCAGGAAGCAAGCAGAAGCACCAGAGACCCTGTGACTTGGTGTGAGTGTGCCAACCCTCTGGGCCTAAGCTTGACAGAGGGGGCTACAGATGGTGGAGAAGGGAGGGGAGATTAGACACGGGGAGCCTCTCTGCCAGAAGTCCCAGGAAGGACTTTGGGGAGGCAAAGCTGAGATGCAGGGTGGCCCAGGTGACATGAAGGCCAGGCCTGACAGATACCCATGCAGCTTGACAAGGCAGTAGGGCTAATCCCATGATGCTGTCGTTCACCACAGCAAAACCTACCAACTGGATAGAAGGCACCCAGGCAATGCTTCGGGCCAAGAAGGGGCAAGATGACAAGGTCCTTGTGGCCACCTGTACCTCAGCCAATGGGAAGCCTCCCAGTGTAATATCCTGGGAAACACGACTAAAGGGCGAGGCGGAGTACCAGGAGATCCGGAACCCCAATGGTACAGTGACAGTCATCAGCCGGTACCGCCTGGTGCCCAGCCGGGAAGCCCACCGGCAGTCCTTGGCCTGCATCGTCAATTACCACATGGACCGCTTCAAGGAGAGCCTCACTCTCAACGTGCAATGTGAGCCAGGGCTGGGGGCCATGGGGCCACCTTCTCACTGAAGCTCCGACCTCTCCCTCCCTCATCGTCTCCTCCTTCCTCCTCTGTTCTTCCTGGGATACAATCCCGCCCCCGCCCCCGTCATTCTTCCTCTCTTCCTTCCTGTCCCCTTCTTGACATTTCTTCTGAGGTCTTGTAGCACCACCTTCCCTCTGAATCTTCCAGCTGCTTCCATGTAACTACTCTTTCCATCCCTTCTCTATCCGGGGCTTCCTCACTCTAAATCCTGCCCTCCTGCTCTCACCCTCTTCAAACAACATCCCTTGCCCCACAGATGAGCCCGAGGTGACCATCGAAGGCTTTGATGGCAACTGGTACCTGCAGCGGATGGATGTGAGGCTCACATGCAAAGCTGATGCTAATCCCCCCGCCACCGAGTATCACTGGACCATGTAAGTGGTGCTGGCCTGGTTAGCTGCCTGGGAATGTACCTCACTGGATCATGGGCACCCAACCAACCACCCCACCTCCAGGAGCCTTAGGGAGTGAAGAAATTGGGGTATTGGGCTCAGGTTTCTCAGTGAGAATGGAGAAACTCATGCAGATGGCAGAGCAAGGCAGGCAGATTAGACATGAAGAACCTTCCTGCCAGAAGTTCCAGGAAGGACTCTGGGGAAGCAAAGCTGAGGTGCAGGGTGACCTTACACACACACACACATACACTCCCCAGTTTGAGGACCATAGTCAGTGGGACAGACCACCCTGCCAGAGGGGGATTCCCTCATGATTTATGTCCCTTCATCTCACTAATAAAGAATTTTGTCATTTTTTTCTTTGGTGATTCAGACTGAGTCACTCCCACCCCAACCCCAGTATTTATTTTTATCGAGGTGTCCCTAGGGAAGCTGGCATCCTGGCTCATCCCAGATCCTTCTTCGTTCCTATTCCTTCCCCCTAGCACCCCTAGATTCTCAGGGAGGGGGCAGCAGTCAACCCAGAATATCTGTGCTCATGGAATGCCTCCTTATGCTCATTCTTAGTTTCATAGTTTTGGCCTGGCCTTTGGAGGGGTCTGTGTCCCTCAAGCCAGTTCTAGTGGCCTGGGCCCAGCGAGAGGTGGGGGGGCACACAGGAACAAGGCATGAGGGCAGCCAAGAAGGTTGACATGGTGGCCAGAAGACTGTACACCTTTATTCCCAGAAGTAGAAGACCCTGGCACACCCTACCTGGTACATTCCATTTTCTTGTAAATGGAGAGCAGATAGGCTCACAGAATAACAGGTTTGGGGCACTGGGGACTGTCCATTGTCCTCAGTAAATTCCCAGGATGCTCTGCGCTGCTCCCTACATGAAAAACTCCTGTGGCATACCCAGCAAGAACAAGATTGAAAGAAAGCAATTCCTGTCTTACTGTCAGAATAGCTTTGTCAAATACAGATGTCCAGGCACTTGCCCCAGTGGCTCCACTTCAGGAGTTCTGGAGTCGGGAACCAGTCATTTCTGTTAACCAGCTGCCTAGAAACCAAAGTCCAATAGCCAGCGACCATGACCAGTAGAATGAGCACGTGACCAGAGTTCAGAGACCTGACCAAAGCTCCTGTTCTGCTACTTCCTAGCAAAAAGAACAATGTGTTCCCTTGGGCTTGAACCTCAGCCTCCATCTGCTAAGGGGGACACGTTCCTGCCTGCCTTCCATACATCTCAGTGTTAGGATGATCAAATATGAATTTGCAAATTAATGTACTACTGTTCAGTGCAAGATATTACTATTATATTATTTTTCCCCTTTCCAAGACAGACCCTAATACATGCGTTCAACACAAGGGCTGGTCGGCTTGGAGAGGTAGCAGGTGACCCAGGGCGGCTTCTGGAGGCTGCAGAGTCATAACCCTGTGCCATGTCTCCCAATTCCCACAGGCTGAATGGTTCACTCCCCAAGGGCGCAGAGCCCCAGAATGGAACCCTCTTCTTCAGGGGACCCATCAACTATAGCCTGGCAGGGACCTATGTCTGTGAGGCCACCAACCCCATTGGCACCCGCTCGGGCCAGGTGGAAGTGAACATCACAGGTAGGAAGCTGCATCTCCCCCTGCTTACCTGACCTTGGGTTCCTCCACTGCCTACATCCTCCACCTTTGGGTTATATCATTACAGGAAATTAGTGTCTCCTTTTCTTGTTTCTCTGGTTCTTCCTGGATCTCTGGCCATTGTTCTTTCATTTTGTTTTGCTTTGCTTTTTTGGTTTACTTTATTTAAAGTTATATGGACAATAAGAGGGGCAGGAGGGAAGGAAGTACTTTTCGCAGCAATGCTGTTTTAGGGGCTTAGAGCCTGCCCATGCACTACCAGCAAAATGAACCGTAGGATGCTGGGGTGGCAAGGGCAGGCTGAGTGGGGCTCATCTTCTCCTGAAGTGAGGAAACCTGTGTGGCTATGGGGAGAGGCTTACCTGAAGCAGAGGGTGGGAGGGTAGAAGGAGTAAAGCAAGGATTCGGCCTAAAGCGGTGGTAATTGTGTGTCCTGCAGCTAGCACTGCTCTACCCCTGCTCGCTCGCTCTCTCTCTCTCTCTCTCTCTCTCTGTCAACACAAATAAGGTAGGTCAGCTACCTTCCCTCTCAGGGCAAAGGGAGAGTAAGGGCCGGAAAACTATGGGGAAGACTTAACAGGGGACATGACCCTGAACAGGCTTCATCTGTAAAATGGGGATAATGTGACCTGCCTTGAAGGGAAGGCTGCTGTCAAAGTGATCCATAATGTAGGTCATGAAACCTCACACGGATCAGTCTGTCACTAAATGGCCAGTGCTCTGTGATTATTACATGACCCCAGTCATTATCATGGCTGCTAATGGAAGCATCAAAACAAGTCAATGGAGGAGTAAATTGCCACCAAACTTCACAAGAGGGAGTGTCTTTAGCATCGGGTACCTGAGCTAGTTACAGAGTGAGAAAGTGACAGGCAGAAACTTGGAGAACAGGAAGTGGCATCCCGCAGCTGACAGGGTGAACCAGAAGAAACATGCTCAGAAGGTGACCATAGGGTTACAGGAAACTGGGCAGTACAGCAGTTTGTGGGCTCCAGGTGTAGGACTTGGGAAAACCTGCAGGATTTCATGGTGCTGAGCCTTGGTCTCAGGAATGCAAGGCCTTATTTGTGGCCACCTTCAAGGCACAGCTGCAGACAGAACAGCCAGAACTGCCCAGGGGCTGTACCTTACTGTCTTTAGGGCTGTTCTGTCACCTGTCACCTGGGAAAAAGAGGGTGGGGTCACCTCTTGTTTTCTTCAGCTCCCTCTGCTGCGAGTCTGTTTACAGGAGTAGAGGTGCCAGGTTGAAGCCTGGGAAAAGCTGAGGCTGCACTCACAGCCTAGGTTTTGGGGCCTCCCACAGGTTGGCAAGTGGAAGGAAGGGAGGGCCAGGGTCACACACTTCTGCCTCCCAAAGCAAGTTGGAGGCAAGTCCAGCCAGAGCCACATAGTTGCCAGGCTCTGACCCTGTAACTATGGGGATAGGGGAAGAGAAGTGGGACCACTTTCCTTGAGGAGTTGTCATAGGGAGCATTACTGTCTTAGTTACTTTTTCATTGCTGTGATTCAATACCCAACATCCACAAATTTAGGAGAGGAAAAGTTTACTTTTGCTCACAGTTTCAGAAGGTCACAGTCCATTCAGGGGCGGCCGGCAGCAATGGAAGCACATGGCAGAGGCAGAGGCAGAGGTGGAGACAGCTCCTCACGACATCACATATAGGAAGCCAAGTCCCATCAAGTCCAGTCTCTCCCCAGAGGAAAAAGCTGTAACAATCTTTCTTCTTCCTTTTATCATTTTGAGTTCCTAGTTGGGCCTCCCCACATCCCGGTGGTTGCTCTTCCCTCATTTACTGGCCCACAAATCGCTCACCCTCTAATCCAGGTTGGTTCCTAACTGCCTAATCCTGCCTGGTTCCTAATTGCCTAATTTAGGCATGATTCCTAAACCCTAATCCAGGTGTGGTTCCTGATTGCCTCAAGTTGGCATAATCTTTCCAATGGTCACAATGACCAATACTCAGAGGCAGTGTCATCTGAGAGATAGCACAGACCTTGACCAAGTGCTTCACCTCTCTGGGCTTCAGCTTCCTAATCTGTAATGTAGAGACAGTCTTGCTGCCTATGTTGGGCTTCTTCTGACCCAATACTCGCTGCGTGTGATACCCTAACCTGCACATGGATTGCCAAAGCCACCACCACATCCCCTTCTGGCAACCTAACTCTCTGGGGAAACTGCTGATTTGGAAATCGGAGAGAAGCCAGGAAACCCAACAACATTTTCCCACTGATACCACTAAGCCAACTAGTATGCCCAGGCTAGAGCTAGGATGGACAGCAGAGTTAGAGCCTCCTTTCTCCCAAAGTCCAGAAGAAAGCACAAGACCTTGAATTCAGGGCTGCTCCACGGATACTCAGATCTGAGAGCAGGGCTCAGAGAAAGGAAGGAGGGAGACAGGGGGCTTCTGTCCTGGTTTCTGCCATGGGATCAGTGGTCAGGCCAGTGCAGGGCTTTGTCCTAGTCATGTGGGCTGGAAGGCAGATGAGCCAGGGCCACCCAGGAGGGATACACCATGACTCTGTTGGTGACAGCTTGTGAGGCAGGAGCCAGGGAAACATGGCGCTCACTGAGTCTTTCATGGGCCCAGTCACTATTGGCCAGCCCCCACCATATGACTCAACCAGGGGGCCTGAGCCTCTTAGTGCTGATTATTCTGCTCTTGGGCAATTTTCAATGAGCAGCCGACCTTACCTTCTTTTTCCATCAGCCAGTGGCTTCCATATTCTCCAGGGACCCCACCCTGCCGTGCCCTGTGCTCCAAGCTCCACTGGGCTTGAGGGAATGCATGAGTGAGAGGGATAAGTAGAAATTTAATTTTTCATTCTGGCCATCGTTCAGGTAATAGCTTTGCTGTGGACACATCTGGAGAAGGGGATGAAGAGCAGCTGGGGTGGGGTGGGGTGGGAGAGAGCCACCAGGGCACACAGAGAGGCACGTGGGCAGACATATGGGCAGGGCTGCAGAGAGGACCAAGAGACTGTGGTGAAGGTTAGGGTGCCCAGGCAGGGGGCACAGGGAGGTGTACAGCTAGAACAGTTGACAGGCCTCTGAGGGACTCACAGGGAGACAGCATGGCCAGTTTTGAGGGGTTCAGAGCGTTCGGGGGGCTGCATGATGGCAGAGGACACCAGTTAGAGGCTGTCACTGTGAATAACCCCCAGTCCTACCCCCCTCCCGTGTAGAGCAATAGCTCAGGTTGTGTCTGTGGGAGGAGAGAACCAACGGAACAAATGAGATACTGTTTGCTTCCCATGGGGCTGAGGCTCAGCTCAAGCAGCCCATTTCAAAGTCCCTGGTACTAAAGAGCAACTCGTAAGGCTGGCTCAGTAGTCATACCACGGGCCTGCAGAGGTCCTCTCCTTTCTTCCTTTGGGAGTAACTCTAAGGGTAAGGAGGGAGTTCACTGTGTGACATTACCAGACAAACAAGCTCAAGTAGGATGATGTCTGTCTGTCCTGAGAAGGAGCATGGCTAGGCCTCTTGCCCCTCCCAAGTGCAAGATAGGAAAACCACCAAGGTGTGGGATGTCTTTCCCAACTCCCACTTGGGAGTAAAGTCTGTGCTCATCCCTTGGGATTGAGGTAACAGGCCAGAATCTGCCTCTCATGGGGATTCAGAACAAGGATGGTGAACCTTCAAGTCTAGTGTCTGTCTGCATATGTGCATGCCCAGGAATAAGTATAGGTATGTGCCTCTGTGAGCATGCAAATAGCCGGTATGAGCGAACAAGCCACTGTGCAGGCCAAGTGTGCTATGGGAGCCATATCTGTGCAGTGGGCAGACATACCTTCTTCCAAACCAGCAAATGGCAGTGTCCATGAGTCTGCAAATGCAGCTGTGACTGTGCGTCTGGGAGAATCCAGTCCTCCTCAGCCTGCCGAGGCCCTGTCTGACACAAGGCATAGCTGCTACAGCTGCAACAGGACAGCAGGGCTTCCCAGAGTATGATCCCAGGCCACCAGCTCTCCTCACTGCCGGTTAGCACTGCGTGCTAGGAGGTGTAGTTCTTGCCGTCTGTTGGCCTAATCCAATGCCAGAACAATTCCTGCCTGAAGAAACTTTTTTTTTTTTTTTTTTGGACAGACTCTAGCAAAATTGCTCAGGCTGACCTAGAACTTGCAATCCTCCTGACTCAGCCTTCCAAGTAGCTGAGATTACAAGCAAGCACCCCTGCACCCAGCCCTGGATCCAGGCTTTAACTCTCATCCATCTCAGATTCTTCTAAAACCTCTAACACCAGCCCATCGACCTCAGTCAGGGAGCCAGGGATGCATTTCCCTGTGGTCCTAGACACCCTAGGATCCCAGAGAGGAGGCTGCAGTCCACCAGAAACAGGACCAAGCTACCCCTTTTGTAAGAGGATGTGAAGGAGGCCGATTGGGTCCTTGCCAGCAAGCACAGATGACCCCCCACTGCCCAGCTCTTCTCTCTCCTCCCAGCTGCAGTCCTTGTGGCTCCTCTCCTGGCACAATGACAGAAGCTACTGGCTGAATGTGACAGCTGGAAGGACAGAGGGGGCGGGGAAAGATGCTCCACTCCACACCAAATAGCTCCTCTTTCCTGAGTATGAATCAGATCTCATGCCTGCCTGACCCTTCCTCCTGCTTTCTTGCCTGGCACCTTCACTCTGAAGTCTGTAGTACTAAAACACCTTCACAGCCACATCCAAGCCTCTGCACAGGCCTGATCCTGCCATAGCCAAAGTAGCTAGGATTCTCCGTTGTCTCAAAGCTCTCCAGGGAAAAGTAAGCCTCCTCAGGACTTAGGGGGAAAAAAGTTAAGGAGGGTCTAGAGGAGAAACAAGCCCAGTGTAGTCTGGCACCAGGACAGAACTTCATTTGTTCTCCACTCCCATGAAACAAAGTCCCTGTGTGTCCCACACCTGGATTACTTGAGAATCTCCTGAGTTATTGCATTGCCTAGACTAGGCTTATCTCTGGACATAGCCTTGACATGAGAGATTGCATTCTTTTAACAAACGTTTCTTGAACTCTAGCACGTGCCAAACAATCTAGGCACTAGGGACACTTCAGTGAGCAAAACAGACCAAATCCCTGTCCTTGAGGAGCTTTGTAGGAATTCTGAAGGTGAAATGGAAAAAAAGAGAGAGAGAGAGAACAGAATAAGAAGACCACAATTGCTGGGGGATAACCAGCTTGAACGCTGCCAGTTTAAATAAGATATGCAAGTAGGGCCTCAGAGACAAGGTGAAATTTGAGCCACGTGCCACATGCTGAAGGAGACGATAGTATGAGTCTTGAGATCCCTGGGGAAGAAGCCTCTGAGGGTTAGTGCAAAGGCCCTGAGCACTGAGTGTACCTGGAGTGGAGTAATCTCACAGGAAAACAAGGAGAGATAGAGTCAGTGGTGGGGGTGGGACACGAGTCATGGAGTACTTTAGCAGTCTAGGCTCTTCAAATTTGGGCTTTAACTGTGAGTGAAACAGCTATTGGAGAGCTCTGGGCAGTGAAATGATACGATGTAACTTACACTTTAATAGAATCTCTCTCCTGGGTTGAAAATAGTCTACAGAGGGAGTAGGCACAACCAGGAAAGAAGTTCAATGGCTATTGCAATAAATTATCCAGGTGAGAGATGCCAGCATCTTGAATCTGAGTGGTCATCATGGGATGGTGAGAAGGGGTCAGGTTCTAGATTTATTTCAAATTACGTTTACAAACTAGTTTGGAACACTAACCATTCTCCTTAGATGGATAATACAGTACAGCAATTAGTGGAATCCAAAATTCCATCTAGTCGGATTAAATTTAAAAGCCACCCATCTTGGGGGCTGGAAGAATGGCTCAGCGGTTAAAGTGTTTGCCTAGCAAGCGCTAAGACAAATGCTAAGTACCTGAGTTCAGTTCCCGGACACCACATAAACTGGGTGGGGTGGCACACACCTGTAATCCCAGCACTCAGGAGGCTGAGACAGGAGGATTGTCATGAGTTCAAGGTCAGCCTTGGCTTCATAGTTTATTCAGGATCAGTCTGGGCTACAGAGCAAGATCCTGAGAGTTCTCCCACCTGTCCCAATAGTGATGCAAGCTGGAGACTTAAGCCTTCAACACATGGGCTTTTGAGGGACATTTATTCAGACCCTAGCAGACAGAAAAGGAGGCAAGCTGGTCAAACCCAAAGCATGATGGAATCCCTAAAGGCTGGGCTGCATGGCAGCAGGGGAGTCATTGCTGGTCTTTGGGAAAGGAAGTGGTGTGTCTATACAATGAAAATTATTCTGGTGTTTTGGGTGGGCAACTAAAGAGGGTAGAGACCCAAGTGAAGACAAAGATCCAGGAATCTACTATAATAGTATAGAACCCAGCGTGGAGCAATGAGATCAAGAACAGGAAAAGCCAGCATGATGTAATGGCAGATTTTGACCCACAAGACAAAAGAAGAGTCAAAGATGAATGAGATTCTAGGTTGGAAAAGTGAACAGAGGAGGGTCTAGGGGAGCTGTGTTCAGTGGAGAGGATGAACTTGTTGGAACAGATGGGTTTAGAGTTGGTGGTGAGAATTCCAAGTGAGTATGTACTAGAGGGCATTTTTAAATGAGTACCCCTAAATGAGTCCTCCTAGGATGGTCCTGTGAGTGGGAAGATTGGATATTATGCTCCCAGAAGTTGGGAAACACTCTACCCTACCTGTCCCTCTTACAGTTTGATGTGTGTGAGAAGGTAAACAGGTCAATGTTTTGTCTAAGCCAGAGTATTTCCCCCAGAGTGCTTGTCTCCAGTGTTTTTCCTCTAAAAGAGTGGTTTTAGGTTCCACTGGCCATAGTTTAGGTTATTCTGCCTGAAGGGCCTTAGGAGGTACAAAGTTTACAGTTGGGTAAGAGCTATGTCCCTGAAAGCATTTGGAGAGTCAAGGGGACAAAAGGAAATCATGAAAGTAGACCAGGTCTGTCATTAGAAAAGAAAGCAAAAGTGAGAGCTGAATGGCCAAGGGCAGAGCCTCCAGTGAGACAGCTGGAGCAGAGAAAAGGACTAGCAATGCACCCTGGGACAGAACACCTGGAGACAGCAGCCTAGGACTGAGGAGTCTTCCTGTTGGAAGGCAGGAGATGCATTTCAGAAACAGCAGGCTGGTCCCTCGTCTACATGCCTCACTTAAATCTCTTAGCCTTCTCAAGTTCACACCATCTTCCTGGTACAGCAAAATCCAGCCTCCTCCAAGATGCCTTTTCTAACTGCCACAGCATTCTCACTTTCCTACCATCCTGAGCCCTTTGCTGCCAGCTTCCTTGATAGGTACTTGCTGCTCTGATCTAAGTATGTCATTTGGTTCTCTAGCCAGGCTGAGTTTTGGTATCCTGTGACTAGCCAAATAGACTGTGTTTGCCTATTAGAAGAGTGAGTAAAGAGATAAAACTGGGGGTCAAGAATAGAGACCAGTCAGATCTGGTGAGAACAGAAGAGGTAGCAGGCAGGTTGAAAGTATCGATGAGGTGAGGCTCTTTCCACCTGCCCCTGGTCACACCTTTGGAGGTGCCTCCCTTCTCACAGAGAACAAGTGTGGGGTCCTTTGAGGGGCACTAAAGGGATCTGGGAGACTTCTAGAGATAGGCAATCAGGACAGATATTCAGTAAATATTTACCATGCAGTTCCTAAGTGACCTGCCTTGAGGTTAGTGGTGACAAGTAGTAGGGAGGGCCTTCTATCAGCTCCAGGCATAGAAACATCTGGGTGGCCACAGCTCAGCCATGTGACTTTGGGCAAGTGGCCTCCCCTTCTTTGGGCCCCGTGTTTTTGTGAGCCCTTCCAGCCCCAGCCACAGGAAGGCCTTTCCTCTTCCTAGTCCCTGCCCTCGGACAGCACCCCATGCAGTCACACAGGGGCTGCCTGGGGGAGGAGCGTGATCCTGATGGAGTGAGTGATGCTGAATCAGGAAGTGAGCTGGCTACCACAGCTCCCGGGGGCTGCAGCGTAGTCCCAGACAGACCCTTTACCTTGGCCAGAAGAGAGGCAGGACAGCAGCCCAGTCAGCCCTCCCTACTTGCCCTGTGGCTGCCTCTGCTCCTGACCAAGGCCAGCCATGGTCTCCGGTGCCACCCTGTGGTGGTGCTGGGAACCACCTCCCTGAGCCTCACCCGAGGACCTCTGTGGCCTCTGACCTGGCTTCACCCACCCTCTCCAGCACCGAAAGGATAGTAGGGCAAGGGCGGTACTGCACAGAGCAGAACCATACCATAGCTTGGCCCTGGTGACACGAAAGTCCATGCGGCCAGCCTTCCCTGCCCTCCTGCCCTCTTCTGTTCTCTTCACTTTTACTGCTTTCTTGTCTGTCATGTCTGTAATGTGCACATAAATGAACCCATTCATCATGCCAGCACAGGCATGTGCACATGCTTGCTCTTATATGCTCATCTTTGCTACATACACACTTGGCTTCACTCCCCCACTTTGTCCCTGGCCCTGTGCCCTGCAGGGCTGGGTAACGTATGCCTATAGCACATGCTGGCAGTGCTGTGAGCCACCCACCTTGCCCTGCAGGACCAGACCACAGCTGAGAGCACAGCCCTGGTTCCTGGTACCCTGGCAGCTGATTGGCACTCACAGGGCAACTCCTGGGCCAAAACTTGGGGAGCTTTTCCCAGTGCCGTGGAGTGGATGCAGAATACCTAGTCTGCCCTGGGCTGTGGGATTCTTTAGTTAAGGGGATCATGTTTGGCCATAATGACCCACCAGCAGAGGGGCACTGGTGACATGGGCCCAGGATTTAAGTGCAAGAGAAGCAATGTGCATCTTGGCTGGATGACCTTGAGCAAGGTATTTAAGGTGTTTAACCTCTCTAAGCTTGGAAATGAATGGCATCCCTGCTTTAGAGGGTTGTGACAGTGATGGCACCTAGAGCCTGGGCCATGGCCCTGGAAGGATGGGGCCAATGGGACACATGAACCAAGCTCCACCCCCTGTCAGTGTGTCCCTGTAGGTTCTAACCCTGCTGCTGGTCTGACAGGAGGCAGAGCTTTCCTCTCCTGCTTTTGAGGAAATTAGTCCTCAACTAAACTGGTCCCTGGTGTCAAATGGTTGAGAGCCACAGGCCCAGAGGGTACCTGCTGAGGGTACTGGTGCACGGGGCCAATCCACAACACGAGTAGGGTGGAGCTGTGTGGCCCCCACCTCGAGAATGGACAGGATGAAGACCTTGGTGCCGAGGGTACTCTCTTCGGCCTCTGCTCTCACCTTAGTCATCCAACGCTGTGGCAGGTCAGGCCGCAGGAGGAGCTGCCCCCACCTGGGGCGTGGATATTCTGTCCCTGCCTTTCCCTCCCCTGCCTCCCTACCCCTCCCCCGCCAACTCCTGAGGAGCAGACGCTGACACTGTCCCCTCCATCTCTTTTCCTCACCCAGAATTCCCCTACACCCCGTCTCCTCCCGAACATGGGCGGCGCGCCGGGCCGGTGCCCACGGCCATCATTGGGGGCGTGGCGGGGAGCGTCCTGCTGGTGCTGATTGTGGTCGGTGGGATCGTGGTGGCCCTGCGCCGGCGCCGGCACACCTTCAAGGGTGACTACAGCACCAAGAAGCATGTGTACGGCAACGGCTACAGCAAGGCGGGCATCCCGCAGCACCACCCGCCCATGGCGCAGAACCTGCAGTACCCGGATGACTCGGACGATGAGAAGAAGGCAGGCCCACTGGGCGGGAGCAGCTACGAGGAGGAAGAGGAGGAGGAGGGCGGGGGTGAACGCAAGGTGGGCGGGCCGCACCCTAAATACGACGAGGATTCCAAGCGGCCCTACTTCACGGTGGATGAGGCCGAGGCCCGTCAGGACGGCTATGGGGACCGGACTCTGGGCTACCAGTACGACCCTGAGCAGCTGGACTTGGCTGAGAACATGGTTTCTCAGAATGACGGGTCTTTCATTTCCAAGAAGGAGTGGTACGTGTAGCCCTGTCTCGGGGCCTCTGCCTGTGCCCACTTCTCCCCACCCCTCCCCGCACGCCCCCTGCCCACCCCACCGCCAGCTCCTCAAGAGCTGGGCAGAGCCTCACCCTGCTGCCCAAAGCCAGCCCCAAACTCCCAGGGAGCCGGGGGAGCCCAGGGCACACCCGATGTGGCTGCGTTTTATTTCTCCCTTCCCCGCCCTTCCCCACGGTGTTGTGTTCGACTGTGGCTTCGGTGTTGCTGTGTCTTTCCTTTGACAACCCCACCTGCTGCCCTCTGTGTAGGGAGCCCTGTTCTCTGTGCACCTGGGTCTCCCTCCAGGGTTTGGGGAGCCAGGCCTCCCCTGCCCCCAACACTGGAATTTGTTTGTGTTCTCTTTAGTGGGGGTGGAGCACTAACAGGGCTCCAAGAGGAAGAGCCCCCCACCCCCGACCAATGCTGCTCCTCTCCCCAGGGCGGGGGAACCCAACACACACCCCTTTCCCCATAAGCTGACAGGATCTGGAGCCTTGGTCTAGACAGCTGGTGCAACCAAGAAGTGGGGTGGGGTGTGACTCCTCCAGAGTCTTGTTTGTTAAGTGAATCCGTCAAGGCAGTGTGCTTTCCTGGGGAGGGTGGTTTTACTTTTTTGTTGTTTCCCTCCCCGCCCCCATTTGCTTGAAGTTGAATTGACCCAGCTCTGGTGCATCCTTTCTCTGTACCCCTAGTCAGCTCCCCACACAGGGGGGACCCGTGGTGGACGCTGCCCTCACTTTCTTTATGCCTCTGCCAACACATGCACATACGTACATGCACACATGCCACTCGGCCTAACCCTGCGCTACCCCGGGGTTCGCCCACCCTGCCCAGGCTGGACACTGCCCAGGCCTGTTCCTCTCTGCTCCACCTCTTCACTCTTCCCAGATGGAGATGGGAACAGCTTGTGGAAGCTTCCTGCGACAGCGCAGATGGAGCCTTCCTGATGCCACCACTCTAGAGTTTCAGGCAGGCCCAGCCTCTCCTTACGGCATGGAAATTTCTCGAATTTCTTCTCCCTTATCTGTCGAGTGCAAGCAACAGTTGATTCTCTTAAAAAGTCAGGGCTGGAATCCCAGAAAGAAATTACTTCCAGGAGTTAGAAGCAGTGAAGTATTTACATGGAGAAGAAAGTAAGCGTGGGAGAAGCTTTGCAAACATAGTCTGGTAGGCTGAGGACAGCTAACACCTCACACACGAAAGCCAAAGTAGATGTCAAAGGCCACGCAGAAAATGTACAAGAGGTAGGGCAGCTAGGGAGTCTACTGCCCACCCACTCCACACTTCTTGCTCAGCTTCCCCTCGTGCCCATTCAGGGATAAGAGGAGGACCCCAGAGGGCCCCGCCTTGGAGTACAGATTCTCCTTGATGGGACTCTGGGCTCATCCCAGCCCTCTAGGACAGGGCCTTCCCATGTATGCAGCAAAGGAAGACTCCTCCCAGCCCTCTGCGTCTCCCAGCTCAAAGTGCCTCAGTTCCTCCATCTGCCTCCCCAGCTCTCCCTGGCACTCCAGATGGGCATGCCCATGGGAAAGACCCTGGGCTTGGAGAAGTGGGCTCTGAGAGCCAAGAACCTGCCACAGGTTCTAAGCTTGCTCAGCCCAGGGCTCACGCTCTTTGGGATGGCACATGTTGGGGGAATATTGAGAGGCAGACCACTCTGTGCCCTACGGGCACTGAACACCCTGCCATAGGTTCCTAAGGGAGCCCCTCCGGTCCCCACCCTTAGTTCCCTCCCTGGTGCTGCTATTGAACTCCTAGTTGAAGGTCCATCTCTGCCCTGGGCACCCTCACTGGCCGTCACTGTCCTAGCCCCAGCCCAGGCTGCCCAGTAGCCACGTAGCAGAAGTCTGAAGCCATGTCAGCTCTCCCTTCTCAGCACTGGGACATTGCATGGGGTGGAGCTGGGGGGAGAGAAACTTTTGAAGTTTTAGCCACAGGGCAGATGGAAGTAGAGGAGCTGGGGTGCTTCTCCCAGAAGTATTGGGGTCCCCCAGGGCAGGGGACCTTTCCCATGTAATATCACTGTCTCATCCTCCCTCATGTCAGTCCTGCCCCTCTGCTCGGTCCTATTGTGTCCAGGCAGGAGGCAAGCCCAGGGGCCTGCCTGATAGAATCATTCCTTGTCCCCTTAGACCCACAGAACAGAAGGACTTGTTGTCCTGTGTCTCCCCTGCACTGCCACTAACTGTTCCTCATTCTGTGATGGACTAAGGAGGCCCTAGCCCCAGCCAAAGCACTGAGTCCTCCACCCCCACCCCCGTAGGACACCTCCACTCCTTTCCCCCAAGCAAAGCACAAATCTACACAGCATGGGCCAGAGCCCAGCCATAGCAAGCCCAACAGGGCAGCTGCTACCCCAGCTAGGGAGTGGCCGTGAGGACCTGGCCGAGTAAGATGGGTTTTTCTGTGCCCTGCATTCGTAGGACGGTGGGCACTGCTGCTGGGCCACAGACACAGCCAGCTGGCAAAGGGAGCTTCCGCCCAGCAGGGAGATGAGGGCACTCTGCTTCTCCTTCACGTCCCCAACACGTTGAGTTGCTTTGCTGGAAATAAAATCATCTTGGTATCCAGTGTGCCAAGGCCTCCCCAGTTGTCACCGTGCCTCTTGTCACTCTCCCTGTCCTTGCCGCCCACCCCCACTGCCCCTAGCCCCTGTCTCTTACAGATTTTGGTATTGTTCTAATGTGCAACCACCATCTGAGTCCCCTTTATACCAGAAGGATCTGAAAAGCAGCAGCACAGAGTCGGTGGACACACCTCAGGCTCAGCACACAGCAGGTCCACACACCTCCCACAGACCCAAGCACAGGCGTGTGTGCATGCACACGCACATAGCCAGATGGGCGCACAGCACAGATAGGCAGGCGCAGCAGAGAAATGGGCGTGCTCAGCTCAAGCCTGTAGAGAGAAGCAGTGATGTCCAGGCATAGGCCTGAGAGAGTCCCAGAGGACCGTGGTCCTGAGCATGTGCCCCCCACGACCTCCCCCCCCCCATGTGCTCCAGTCACTGGTGCAATAACTTTTCTACCATCCTCAAGGCAGAAGAATTGGGGTTCATGTCGGGTAAATGCAGGCAGCTGGCCTAGGCCCAGCAGACATGGCATTCCTCTCGTAGGAGGAGAGGGGTGCTCCCAGGCCCCTGGGGGTCCAGACAGAGGCCTCCCCAAGCCTGATTGCCAACAGAAGCCCTCACCTGGCAGGGGTGGGTGAGATGGCCAGGAGGTGAGAGCTCTGGGCCTCACTGCTGCTGCTGCTCTTCTGACCCCGCTGTGAGGAATGGGCTTGTTGGCCAGAAAAGAAAAAAAAAAAAAAAGTGGTTTTCTTTCTTTTGTACAAATGGAAACAAAATCCAGGAGAAGCTGCCACCCTCACCTCTGAGTGTGATTTGCTTCCTTTGCTTCAGTTTCTTCGTCAATGTTTTTGTCTTTGGTCTTGGGGACAGCCCCGCAGATTCTCCTGGTTCTGACCTGAGGGGTGTTTGCATCACCCCCTTTTACTTGTATAAAAAAATAATGGGTTGAAAATGTACTGAAGAAAAAAAAATGTACTTTTTTATAAATAAAGTGTTTAAAACAAGCCTATTTGCTTTGTGTCACTGTGGTGGAGTGGGGATGGCACAGTAGGGGAAACAGAGAGTTAGGGAGGCCCACCGCGTGCCCAGAGCCAGTGTCCTGTGACGTGGAGTCCCTGAGAGAGAATCCTCACAGGCCACCATAGAACAATCTCCTAACACACGTAGCAAGACCATGGACAGTGGGTAGCAGTGTGGCACAGGGAGGGGTTGGTATCAGCAGGCACAGGAAGGCCCTTTGATACAGGGAACGCTGAGAAAGTGAGGGCTCCAGCCCAGAAGGGGAGCCACACAGTCCCTAGAGCTTTACTTCCCCACCACTCCCCTCCCCAGCTCCCCTGCTGCCCCACTCCCTACTGTCCTCCTTCCTGCCAAGTCCCCTCCTGTGGCTCAGTGGAGAAGAAAACCAGCAGTGTCACACCTGCCGCATCAGACAGATCCCTGGGGACAGAGAAGAGGAGGGAGCACTATCCTTTCAATCCTGAGGGCGCTGCCCAGCCCCAGCAGCCAGCTCTCCCTGATACCCAGACACACCACCCCCCACCCCCCACCCCCGCCATTTCTCTCCAGGGGGCTGCTGCAGGAAAGGTCTCCTTGTTCCTTGGCTACCTCCCCCTCCTCACACCAGCACCATCTGCTTCCCATCTCCTGGGCTGGAATGCAGGACAAATCAACCCTAGGGGTGGGAGGGGCAGGATCTTCAGGGACTGCCCCCTTCCAGCGACTCCTGGTGGCATCCCTTTTCACAGAAATCCACACCACAGACCCCTGGGAGGCAGGCAAGGTGAATGGTGGCTGCTTAGCAGAAAGCCCTCCAGCCCATGTGGGGTGAGGCCACATCCTCCACACCTAGGATCCGGGCGGCATAGACAGGCAGAATCAGGCATGGAGAAGAAAAAGCCAGCAGCTGTTAGCAGCTGCCTGGGCCCTCACTGGAAGGCCAAACCCAGCACCCTGGACCCTGTTTAGATGTTGATATTCGAGTGAGATGCAAATTGGTTATTTAAGCGGTCACTTCCTCACTCTTCTAGGCTGTCCGTTTAAGTTAATTTTTAATTTGTGCAGGCAATAAATGCTTAATTGCATTATTAATATATTGGAAGAGAGCAGTGGACAGAACGTCCTAATTGGCATTTAACTAGAGCGTTCCGGCAAATTAGCCAAGACGTTTCTTCAGCAGCAATGGAAGGAGGGTGAGCCAATTAGTTCTGGGTACAGCCTATCTGGGTGGAGCTCTGAGCTGGAGGAGCCAGTCCCAGCCCCTCCCACCAGGTCCCCCTGCCAAGATACCTGGCTCCCCTTGTAGACACCCCAGCCCTGAGAATACCAGGCATCCAAGGCCACACTCTTAGCTTTCTAATAAAATCGGACATCTGAAGAACTTTGTGCTCATTGGAGCATGGCTCTGCCTTATGCACAAGCCCAAGTCCTTGTTCCAGTTAGATGGTTTGGTGGCAGCCACCACCCAAGTAACTGAGGTCCTCACAGGATGAACCCCCATTGTCCTATCCAAGTGGTGACCTGGAAACCTAGACATCTCTCTAGAAACTATGACATCCTCTTCACACCCTGTACTTACCTCCTACTGGCTGCAAATGGTTATGTGGATAAACTTGAGATTCATTTTTCTTGCATTCACTTATTTAGGTGACATCTTTGGTCACCCTAGCCAGGCACTTGGTTTCACTGTGAGAAACTCTGCTTAAAAGAATTCAGAGCTCAGGGATCCCAGACGTAGAACAGCCATTGTTGTGTTGGCTGCAGGCTGTAGCACCACCCTGTGTAAAGTGCTGTGGTAGCACAAGACGAAAGTCACTAATTTCATTTGGGAAGGTCTAAGGTGATTATTTTACCTGGATTTTGAAGGATGATTTGGTTCTCCAAGCAAAACTGGGCTGAGAGTAGCCTAGGAAGACTTGAGAATTTCACATCTTACATTAGTTGTACCAAAAGTGAGCATCCTAATCCAACACATTGTACACATAAAGAGCTGAAGTCGAGAGAAGAAACAGATTTGGTTCATCCTTACCTCCAGAGAAGCAAACACTGAACAGGCACAGGGGCAAGGCCGTGTCTCAAGAGCAGAAGGAAGCAAAGAGGAACCCTGGTTAAGGGGTGTGGCATCATCCTAACTCCTGGAGTAGGCAGATACTAAGTCTGGGACAAGTTTCTAGTCACCTACATAGCAGTCTGGGGCCCCCAGTGGGATGAAGACTGGACTTTCAGAAGCCATATTTGGTGTTGAGTTCAGTCTCCAGTCAGGTCAGGCTCATCATGGAAGATTTCCTTAAAAAGATAGTGCCCAAGATGATTTGAAATAGTGGGAGGAGTGTAGATGGGACAGAAAGAGGAAGAAAGACTTCTGAAGACTGGAGAGCAGCACCAGCTGGGCTTTATGCTGGAAATACCCCTGCACCTGCCTCATGGCCAGGTGCTTCTCAGGAACAGCTCTGGGGTTCTGCTTTGGTGTTGGTTTTTGAGGTTCTCAAACCCTATTTGCTCCCTCTACTTCATAGCAGGACCAAGCAAGTCCTCTTCTATGGGCTGCTGTCCCAATCCCCATCTCTACTACCAACTCCCAGAGAACAGCTGGGAGTATTGCCAGCCAGTCCTCTCCCAGAAAATACACATTACACACACACACACACACACATACACACACACACACACACACACACACAAACCTACAGAGAGAGAGAGAGAGAGAGAGAGAGAGAGAGAGAGAGAGAGAGAGAGAGAGAGAGAGAGAGAGAGACTGGGAGATCTCCTTGCCAAACCATTTTTCCATATGCCTAGCCTTAGGTGGCAGTCGTCAGGCCACTTAGACCAGTGGTCCACAATCTTTGGCACCAGGGACCAGTCTAGTTGAAGACCATTCTCCCAAGGTCGGGGTGGGTGTATTGATGTGCAATAGGTTTCTGGAAGGTAGCTTTGAGATAGCAAACAGCAGCAGCAGGGGAGTGGGATAGACCTTTACCTCCTGTGAGATCAGGAGCTGAGAGAAGGCATAACTTTGCTGAGCTGCTCATCTCCTACTTGCAGCTAGCCAATCCAGTGACCTGGTCTTTCCAAGGCCAAGTCTGCAGCCAGAGTTTCGGTACCACTGACTTAGAGCAGCTGTCAGGAGTCTGTACTTGAGTGTCAGGCAAACCTGAGATCAGGTGTACAATTGGTCAGTAGTCACATGGAAGCCTAATCTCAAGGTGAGCACTCAAGCCAGCGTCACACAAGACCAGACACTGTGGGCTACAGGTGAACACAATGTGTTGGTGACGTTTCTTCCTAACAATGGATCTATCGCTACGGTATAGGACTTTTGGTGGGGGAAAGGGAAGAGACAGCTGTTTCTATGTGAGGGCAGAGAGTCTGGGAAATTGCTGTACCTTCTACTCAGTCTCACTATAAACCAAAAATGACTTCAAAAATAAAGTCTATCTTTTAAAAATTTCAGTTATTCCAGTTATTTCTGAAAAAAAATATATGTATATATACACACACTCTATTTCCTTCCCACTTCAATGAGCCAGATCAAAAAATTGTTCCCTACAACTGGTCTAACCAGCAGGAGATGTGGGTGGGAGAGAGGAAGGGAGCACTGTCCATGTGTCCTCCCTGGATCCTGGCCTACCCACTTTTACACAGTAGGTCCAGCCACCTAGCTGGCCCTGCGATGTGGCAGAGAGTGCAGAGGGGCTCAATCATGGGAGCCAAGTTTCTGAGTAGATGGGGATGGACAGACAGATGGACGGATGGCTGGTAGATATTTGAACAGGCAAGAAAACCTTTCCTGCATGCTTCTTCTAAACTGATGTTGCTCACCCTGCTTGTGGGCTACTGTCCCCACAAATGGGACGATTTTCATATATCTCTGTTATGTTTTATCTTAATAATCAAGTTAGCATCTCAGCCCTCTACAGGGCATTTGGATGTTGAATCTATTATCAGTCTACTTTATAGACATTTATTGAAAAACCCAATGAAAGTAAAGAGACAGGGCAATAGAATCAAACTGACCTTGACTCAATCCCAAATTCTTCCCCTTATCAGCTGTGTGGACCTTGGGCAAATCACTTGCCTTCCCTGAGCCTTATTTCTCAATCTATGTAAATAGACTGCTGAGAAGAACAAAGATGAATCATCCAGAGTTCCCTATTTGTGAAGCAGATAAGCAGAGTGTCTGCCACAGGTGGCTGCTGTAAGGATTTAAAAAAGAAAATAATCTCCTCGTAAATTGCACAACAGGATGCCTGAAACAGACTGGGTGCTAATCAACTTTAGCTAGGATAGTATTATTTCTTGCCACCGTATTTTCACTACTGTGTATCATCTGCCCTAAGCAGAACTGGTCATGAAAATGATACCAGGTATTAGGATCCTTGCCAAATCCTACCTAAGCTTCCAGCTCTGCACCATCCTGGCTATGCGATGATCACCACAGTTTTAGTTCTTTCCTGCCTGATTTGCATGATCTCAGCAACAACTCACCCCTGGCTGGAGGTGTTTGGGCCTGGGATCCCTTGGGACTGGGCTATCCTCATACATAAGGACTGGAGCTATCTGCAGCACGAACAGCACAGTGGTTAGAGCATTTGCCTAGCAAACAAGAGGCCCTGAGTTCGATTTCCCAGTACCACATAAGCCAGGCTCAGTGGCCCATGCCTGTAATCTCAGCACTCAGGAGGCTGAGACAAGAGGAATGCCTTGTGCTCAAGGCCAACCTAGGCTATACAGTGATCAAAGACCTGCTTGGACTACAGAGAAAGATCTTGCCTCAAAAAAAAGCAAAAACTCCTAGTACAATTTCCAAAGTTCCATCTTCAGAAATGTTGTGGGAACTGAGATGGACAGTACTTACCTAGTACACGTGAGGACTGATGACCCGGAGGGGCGGAGAAGAAGAAAGAGGAAATAAGTTCCTCAAACAGCTTCAGGAAAAACAAATTCAAGGAAACAAAACTGAAGGTCAACTGACAACAGCACGGCCAGCCTGGCTACCCCAATTAGCTTCTGCCATGATCTCACACGGTTCTCAAACCCTATAAAATCCCCAGAGCTCTTTCCTGCCATGCGACTTCTCAGACCCCTTCCTTGGGGTCTGTGAACCTTGCCCAGGAGCTCCTTCAATAACGGTGACCCACTTTTTTTTTTTTGTCTCTGCCTGGCCTTTATCAAAGATAAAGAAGGTGAAACCTTTCAAGGCCATGACCTCAAATGCCAGCACCACAAAAAAAAAAAGATTAACTTTAAAAATAAATTAATAAATGAGACACACATTGGACCATGCAAAAAAAGAAAAAGAGAAAAAATAAAAAGCTACGTGTGGTGGTATACATCTATAATCCCAGCACTCTGAGAGGCTGAGGCGGGAGGATGGCTAGGTAAAACTCACCCTGGGCAAGTTAATGACTTAGTGAAATCGTGTCTCAAAATAAAAAAGGGGCAGGTATGTAGCACAGCGTGAAACCTCTGGATTCTACCCACTGTACTGTAGAGAAAGAAATATTAAAAGCAAGAGATGCAAGAGGATGGATCTCAAATATGTTCTGTTTTACTTATCGGGATTTCATGTAAGTCTTTGATGTTTTGTTATTTGTAAACTTCTGGTTGGGCAATGTCATTGATGTATACAGATCTTCATGGTCCAGCTGCACATGTACACATGCACATGAAAACCCCCACATCATGACAAAGTCTGCTTCAACTCCTCTTAGAAAAGACCACCTATTCTAGAGCATCACAGAAAGGGTCACACCAAGCGCACCTTACAGTGCCTGGCCTCTTTCTGCCGACATACTGTCTGTGATGGCCATCCATAACATTCACTTTTCATTGTTGGGTGTTACTCTGTTGTGCAGATAGGCCATAGTATATCAATTCTGTCCTCAATGGATATGTGACTTATTTAGGTTAATTATACATAAAATTGCTGTAAATATTCTGTGTCACACTGGGGCTCACCAAACTCATTTCTGTCAGATACATACCCAGGAGTAGAATTAGGATCTGTAGATGTAACTGGTTTTCTCCAGGCTGGTGGGGGGGGGGGGGGGGGGGGGGGACAAGATATGTTCCCACTAGCATGAGCATCCTGCTGGCTCCACTTCCGTGCCCACTCCCCCGTGGTATCCTCTGTCCTTTCGGTTTTAGTCATTCTGTCAATGGCATAGCAATATCTTGTTGTGGCTTTAATTTGCGTTTTTCTGATGACTAACCATGGTTCTACCACTTGTACATATGGCTACTGGAGATGTGGGGTTTTGAAAGTGTTCTGGACTTTGAAAAAGTCATTGTGATACATGCCTTGTGCTGAAGAGAATGGGTTGTGTCCACCTATCCCTGCTGAAGTCCTTCTAGGATAGGTCCCTCTTTGAGGAGCCTAGAAGGCTTGAAGAAGGCTGGGACAGGAGGAGAGCCAGAAATGAAGGAGGGTGATAATGCTTTGGGGTGCTTTCAGAGGAACAGGAAGGACCAACATCAGGAAATAAGAATACTGCTGTAAAGTACAGTGGCTGGCTGAGGAGCCAAGGGGTCTCTGTGACCACACCAGTTAAGAGTGCAGGGAAGCACTTCTACCTCTCATGACTGACTTCTACATGATACAAATTTCCTGGTGATTCAACAGGACAGGGACAGTGAACCACAGCTGGTGAAGAAGGCAAAGGGTTGGCCTCGTTGACATGGGTCTGTCATGGAGCAGAACTTCATAGTGGGGAGCAATGGCGGAGCAAAGCTGCTCACCTGATGATGCATGCAGTCAGGAGTGGCCCATACACACAGGCAGGGAGCACGATACCGAGAGGGCTGAACTGGGAGCAGGGGCAGGGGGTGGGCTCTGTTTCTGGCTCTGCCACTTCTCACAAGGTGACCTTGTGCAAGGCTCTCTGCTTCTCTGATTCTGTGACAGGAGAGACTGGGACAAGGCCCCTCTCTGCGCGGAACAAAGAGCTGGGTGATGGGAACCTGGTAGGCTCCTGGCCACTTCTGGAGACAAAGCATCAGGCCTGTAGGGAGCAGGTCCCTAAGCTCCCAGGCAGCCCTGACAGTGATGAATCACCGTGGCCCCTCCCATGTCCTCTGTCTACTGCGACTGATGCTGAGACCAGGTGCTTGGAGTGATAGTGGCCTACCAGCCTCCAGAAGGCTCTGGTCTGCAGTGGCAGTGTGAAAGAGGGCACAGCAGGCCCTTTCCGGCTGTTGTCACCACCCCCCCACTTTGCTGGGGAGAGCCTCACACTTTGCCTCTCTCGAGAGGTGAAGGATCCACCCTGCTAACAAACACACAATCCCAGCCCCTGCAAGAGACGGGCAAGGATGGATTCCCACAAGAAAAATCATGGTAGGAGGAGGCATCCCAAATCTCCTCTCAAAGCACTTAAGGAAGTGGGGGTGGGGGGGAACGACGACAAGAAGATTGTGGCTACAATCTTTCACAGAAGGCATCTGTTCACTCTAGAAGTATTTTGGGGCCAAAAAGTCTAAGTCTCTCATGTGAGATCCTTTTGAGAGACATCTCCAAGCCCTACGGCACCTGGGCCCCTCCAGGTGAATACTACCCTCCCTGCAGGCTATAGACAGTCCCAGAAGCTCCCTGCCTGTTGAGTCTCACACTCCAGTACCTGCAAGCCAGATTCTCCCTTCCAAAGCCTAGGTAGGCCCTTCTATGTCCTGCACTGTGCCTTTTTTTTTTTTTTTTTTTTTGCCCCTATATCTTAGTACATGCAAATGCCAAGCAAGAAATCAATCTGCCAATTTTAGAATTACAGTGTTTCTGTGGAGGACTGGTTCCAGGATCCCCCTCTGATACCCAAATCTGCAGATGCTCAAGTTTCTTATACAAAATGCTATTTGCATATAATCTACACATATTGCTCTGTATTCTTCAACTCATCTCTGTATTATAATAGCTAATGCAGTGTAAATGCTCTGTGCTGTGGTTTGGATCTGAAATGTCTCCTGGGAGGTCCTGTGTTGAAAGCTTGGTTTCCAATGCATCAGTAGTGCTCAGGAGTGTGGCCTTTGGGAGGGGACTGGATCATGGGGGGCTCTATCTTTGCCAGTGGGTAAGTCCATTGATGGATTCATAGCTTCATGGGCTAGTGGGAGGTGGTGAAAACCTCATGAATTGAGGCCTAGCTGGAGGAAGCGGATCTCTGGGATCAAGCCCTCGAAGGGCGTATCTTGTCTCCAGCCCCTTGCTTACCCTTCTGTTCTCATTTTTCCTCTGCCCACCGTGAGGTGAGCAGCTTTGCTCCATCACTGCTCCCTGCTGTGATGTTCTGCGTTATGACAGACCCGACAACAGGGCCAAGCAATCATGGACTGAAATCTCAGAAGCTGTGAGTCAAAATGAAATCCTTCCTCCTTCTGAGTTATCTCAGGTATTTTAACACAGTGACAGAAAGCTGACTAACACTCTGTGTACATGGTTGTTTTACTGTGTTTTTTAGAAGAGAATAAGCACAAGGGAAAGTCAGTACATGTTCAGTATAGACTCAACTGTTCCTGAATATTTTCAGTCAGAGATTGGATCACAGATGCAGAAACTACAGAATCACAGGACCAACTTTACAAGCCATTAGAACCAGAGGGAACTTCAGAGACCATTTCCCCCAACACTCAATGGACAAACTGAGTCCCAGGATCCTAATGCCAGTAAGAATTTCTAATGACTGGAAATCACAAAAAATGACTTAAGATATTTTAACAATAGCTAAAACTTACAATGTCACTCAGCAAAGTGCTTTACAGCATTAAATCCTCACCTCTCCCTGGGTGTTGTTATCACCATTCCTGAGATGGAAAGCAATGAGGACTGAAGGGAGTCACCCACGGTTACAGATCAGCTAGGGCAGAGCTGGGCTTCAAACCCAAGTAGTCTGGCCCCAGGGCCTGTGCCTGTACCTGCTCAGCCACCCTGCCCTCTGCCAGCCACTGCCATCCTAGAGATGATTAGGGCCACAGCCCTGCCCTGGCATAGTGGTCCAATGCCTAAGAGGGGATGCCATATCATCTTTTCCTTGGAGGAGTCCCATGCAAGTTTCAGTTCACCCACAAAGCAGCAAGGTCCCCAGCAGGTAGAACCTGAGCTTGTGGGAACTGTGTTTAGCAGCAAACTGAGTCATTGAAACCTGGCAGGGCTCATGAAGAAAGATTTCCTAGAAACGATGGTATCAGCACTGATTTGGTAAAACGGAAGTGACCTGAGAAAATAGAGTGCAAGCAACGGGCAGGAGCAAAGGCTTTCATGCACATGTTCGCAGCAAGCATGAGCTAGAACAGGCCAGGGCCCTTGGCTGCAGGAAGCGGACCGGGTGCCCTATCATCCTCCTAATCCGTAGGGAGGTTAGGGAGAGGCGGGTCTGCCCAACCCTCATTCGTGCTGATGATCACCCCAGAGCTCAGGGACGGTCAATGGCCTGCCCAGAGTCACACAGGCATGAGTGATGAGTAAATGACTCAGAACTTGGCCTCCGGCCTTCTGACTCCAAGCCAGGTACTCTTTGCACTGTCCCAACCTTCCTTAAAAAAGAAGCAAAGTAGACATTCTGAGTAGGATTTCAAAATGTGAATTTATAGACAGGTCAAACTATAGCAAGGCTTAAGCACACACAGAATTTTCTTGAGGCAAGTGTGTTTATTTGTTCATTCACTCACAATTTTATTAGTTTATTTACCCTTCCCTCTTCCTTTTCTTTCTCAGGAACTTTTGACAAGGATTTGAGCTAAAGCTAAATAATCTGTATCAACTATCATTTTTTAAACAAAATGTTATGGTGGTTCACAGTTTTCTGTTGGCTTGTAACTCACTGAATGCATTGAGCATAAACACCCCATTAGAGTAGGGCTCAGGATCTCACAGCCCAGCCTAGCAACACTAGAGATCAATCTCCCAGATCACCTTTGGTTGTGGTCCACTTGTCCTAGAAGGGAGGAATGAACAAAAAGACGCAGACAAAAGACACACACACACATAGGGGAAGACTGCAGCAACGAGAGACTGCGCTCTTTATTTTTATAGGTCCCTAATCCAACCCCCTCTTACTCGCTGACCTTTACCCTAATTAGACCACCTAGCTTTGTTACCTAGTCAAGGTGTCTCAAAGTCTGCCATAGTCTGCTTGCATTTGTTTGCCACAAGCCAAGAGAGGCCCTCATTTGCTAGAGACCTCTAGCCCCTCCCGTGCGCAGGCAGTGGCTCACCTTGGTTGGCAAAACAAGGATTGCCTGAGACCCCAAGCCCTTCCTGTTTGCAGGCAAGGGCCCATCACCTCAGACTGTAAAATAAAAGACTACCTGAGATTCCAAGCCCTTCCTGTTTGCAGGCAAGGTCTCTTCATCCCAGGGGGCCAGACAAAGATACCTGTCTCCTTTGTGAGAACAGAGTCAAACTCCAGACTAGTTTAATTATTTAAGCTTTGGTGGTCTGTGTCTTTAATTCTTGGTTCCCTTCAACCTTTAATGACCTGGTGATTTAGAGCAAGTAGTATAGGGCATGGTGACACACACCTTGCACACTGGAGGCTGAGGAAGGAGGACTGCCACGAGTTCAAGGCTAGTCTGGGCTCCATAGTAAGTTCAGGACCAGCCTGGTTACAGAGAGAAACCCTATCTCAGAAATAAATAAATAAATAAATAACTTCTTTAAAATACAGCAAGTAATATAAAATGGAGACATTAAAGCCTCCTGCAATGAGGTCACGGGACATTCTATGCACAGGGCCCTTGTACTGGAAATGTCATCTCCATGCTGCCCCTCACCCAGCTCCATGCCCACTCCTAATCCAAAATAGACATCTCCAGCTTTTGTCCCAAAGACCCAGAGCCCAGCTGTCTCCATTTCTCTTCTGGTAGTTGCTTTACCTCAATTTGAGAAGGGTAAACAAATTAACAAAATCTCACTGAGGCTCCCCACCGTACCACCCATCGAACTTGCAAAAACTAAACTAAACTGTCCCTCTCACTGTCACCTCCCTAGACGCATTCAGGTCTTGAAGTTTCCTAGATTTCTGGAGTCTGCCCCCTCGTCTTCCCAAACATACATAATCATTCTCCTTCCAAGGAGAATGGACTCACACCTTCCATCTTGACAAGGCCCGGAGAAACTGCATTGAATTAAATTGCATTTTAATATAGTATTTACATACCTCATTTCAATTCCTTCAAACTACGCTGAGATTACTCTCCACAGTCTTCTGATATGGAAGATTTTCCATCAGGACCCAAGGCCACAGTGTAGAATCACAGAGGGCCACAGCTCAGAGGGACAGACAGCTAGACCATGAATTCCCATCACTCCCAGGAAGAAAGACAGCCCCTCAGCTTGCCACTCTGCTTCAGAATTCTAAGCTCTTCAGGCCCACTCTCCCGTTCCATCCAGCCCCTCCTGTGAGCATCAAGATGGAGCTCCAGTCCAACATGCAACTGAGTCAGCTACCCCGAAGTATAATGTTCTCCCTATTGGTTGTCCATGACCTCCTGACTCATATCTACCTCCTCGGTCCTCGGCAGAGGTGTCCTGTAGGCCAAGAAGCAAACGGTGGGGAATGGGTCCCCCACAGTGGAAGAGGAAAACAGAAAAAGAAAAAAAAGAGATTGAATTGCAGATGCAGAAACTGGGTGCCTTGAAATTGGAGCAGCTGTGGGCCATCAGAGGCTTTGCCCAGTAAGATCCAAGTATGAATCCTGGCAGAGTTGATCACTATCTCTGTGTGACTTTGAAAGGCCACTGCTTCCTTGTGCCTCAATTTCTCATCTGTATAACAGTGACAGGAATCCTGTTCCATCTATTTCCTAGGATTACAGCAAAGACACAAGTATGCAAATGAAAGTCTTTTGTGAGCCAAGAGGTTCTGTGTTATTGGTAAGGGATCATCATGCAACAACCTTTCAAGGTCATTCCTCATGATGGAGACCTCAAAGGCCTGTGCAGAACACTGCCACCAGCAGATCAGGCTGTCAGACCAGCAGTCCAAGCTGCCCTCAGGTAGTACTGCCCTTCAGAAGGTTTAGTGAGTCTGTACCTGAGCAGTCAGTTACATCAGGAGAAGAAGTAGGTTTCTCTGGAAATTCAGCTATTCCTGGGGTTTATATTTCCTGTTTCACTCACTTTCCTGGACATGTTCATTTTGAGTACTGCTCATCTCATCCCAGCTGAAATGAAGAACAATGTCCCCATTGGCGGTGACATATGGTAGGAAGCTCAGGGGTTTGAGATGGTCAAAAGCCAGATCCTATCAGGAGGAGGGACCACAAAAGATTTTAAAAGAGCTAGAGATGAGGCCTTTCCCCAAGCCACCCCGCAAACCATCCAGGTCCTGGGACTTTGGACCAGAGTCTCAAGGAAGCCCCCAAAACAGAGAATGGAATGTGGAGTACAGTCTAATTGTGAGACCTGGGCCAAGGTGCATATTAAGGGGGGTGGAGGGGTTGAGGGGCAGTAGGGCTGCTATTCCTTTTCCCCTCCCTGTCCCCAAATGCAGATTCCCCTTCCCTCTCCACCCTCTAAAGTAGCTGGAGACCCAGCCTGGAAGGAGGACCTACTTGGAGTCCTCTTGGTATTTGGGCCTTCTACCAACTCCCTAAGGTCTGGGGTCCTCCTCTGCTGGTATGATCACCCTTTCCTGGCTCCACACGCTCTTCCCTAATGAGGCAGGACCTGCATCTGACTGTTGTAATGCTGTGGTCACTTACAGCTTCTTTCCTCCAGCCTTGGCCTTGACCTCAGAGAAGTCAGGCCACGCTGATCTGCTGGACTCCTGATCAAGGAGTAACCAAAGCTTCATGGGGTAGGAAGTCCCTGCTGAGGGTGGGAAAGTAGCTGGAAAGAACACCTCAGGATTTTCTCCCAAGGCCCTCCCTGTCTAGGCTGCCCCCTGGACCCCACCCAATGATTTAACAGGCTGGAGGTGGAGCTCCAGGCTAGGCCCTGGAACCTGCTGCTTACAAAGTTCCTCAGTATCCCTGACCCCAAGCCAGAGGAGACAATCCTGGGCCCTTTGTCTCCCCAGCTATCCCCGTGGCCCCTGGACAGTGGTTCTAGGAGGCACTGCGGCAGGGGTTGAAGGAGGATCTTTCTGGTGCTAGAATAATTCAGAACTCTGGAACATCTGTACCTATATAAGACCATCCCACCTCTAGCACCCAGCAAATGTAAGAACTCCCCTGCCCCACCACATAATATTTCTTAATAGTAACAGTATTCGAACCCTGCCCTTGTTCCTGCTCCTGTGACTTACCCAGGCCAACCTGTGCCAGGCATGCCATGAGCCTCACTTATTTCTACCATCTGTCCTTTTCACAGAGGAGAAAACCGAAGCTTTGCCCAGCAAAGGTCAAACACAAGAAAGTGGACAATGAAGCCATTGGTCTTCCCACTGTGGACCTTCTGACCTGGCCCTTCTTTCCTTGCTCAAGGCAGCTCCTTGTGAGATGAGCCAGGGACGAAAGGGTCAGGAGTTGGCAGAGGGACGGACCAGGTGCCCAGGAGAGTGGGATGGAGAAGTGCATGACAGAGAAGTGGTTTCTCCGTGCCTCCGGCTCTCCCCACCTGGCTGGAAGATACCTTCATTCGTTCCCTCTCTCTCCCAAAGGGCTGGGGTCACATGCCCATATGGCAGGGTCCCCACCAGAGAGATGGTCCCTCTCCCCTAAGGAATGCGTGTGAAATCCCAGTAACTCTCTCCAGCTGGGCCTAACCTCAGTGAGGCCCAACTTAAACGTTCCTCCTTCTCCTAATGACAACTCAAGGTGTGAAGGGCTAGGTGGGAGGAGTGGGGGGGGGGGGGGGGGGGGGGGGGGGGGGGGGGGGGGGGGGGGGGGGGGGGGGGGGCGGCCGGTGACACTGGGGAGAACACTCCACGTGGAGAGAGAATCTAGGCCAAGTGGAAAGTGCCTGTGCTCGGCCTTCCCTGAGGAGGATTCACACAGGTGTATATCAGAAATCTTTGACCTTTTTTCTCCGGCCTACAGGGGTTTGTGGATCAGTGTAGTAAAAGGCATAGGAACGCTAACATAAGGGCTCAGAGAGGACAATAGGCTTATGTGCCTAGGGTGCAAACTCATTCCTGCCCTACAAGGACGAACACTTAGTAAACATGTCCTGTGTCCAGGCACTGTGCTAAAGGCTATGACCTGAGTCACCTCACTGACTCCCAACAACCCTTGTGTGGTTATTATTGTTTTTTGAGATGAGACCCTGGAGCCCATAGGATTTGAGTGGTTTGCTAAGAAAGTGGCATACTCCAATTTGAGCTGGCTTGCCTTCCTCTGCAGATAAACTGCGAGACAGAGGCAGCAGGGACAGGAAACTGGGCCCAAACAGAATCTCCCTCCAGGCCACCAGAGCACTGCACTGTCAGAGTGCCCACATTCCCATCTCATCTGTCACCAACGAGATAGGGGACTTTGAGAATTTTACTACCACTCTGAGCCACCACTGACCCAGCTGGCAACACAGGCAAAGGAGAGGGACCATTGAAGGAGATAATTTGAGTAAAAGCACAAGTAAGATATACTTGATATTATGATAAGAAGGACACAGATGTGATTGGGCCCAGAATGCCTTTAAGGTGAAGAAGCCAAGTTTCTAGGAGCGGAGAAGTGCTCACGCTGTCATCGTCATCATCAACATCCCCATCCCCATCACCACCAGTGGCAGCAACATCATTCCCACCGCCACCATGCACTTCTGTCTCTTCAATAGCTAATATCGAAACGAGCAGCTATTTCTTGCATATTGACTACGTGCCAGGCACCGTACTAAGCACGTTGGATAACTTATGTCTGCTCTAGACAAATGCAAAGGAAGTCAGGGTAGGGGACAACGGAGGTCATGGCTCGAGAGCCGAGAGCCTTCCTGTTCCATCCCATCGGTCTGAAGGTGACTGTAAAAGGATATCCAGCCAACTTCAGAAACAGACCAATTTCTGTGGCCAAAGAGAAAAGGATTTTGGCACTGAGGGTTCCGTCAGGACAGACCTGAGGCTGAAGTGTAAACCAGGCCAGAGAGAGAAGTGGCCAGGACAGGAGGCTTGGGAGACGCTGGTCCGTAGGCTCTCAGCTGCTCTAGCTCTGGGCCAGCCTCAACCTACAGGAGCCACGTAGTCCCTGGCTCCACAAGCCCAAGATAAAGCACCATGACTCATCCAGTTTCAGTCTCTGCGTGGGTTCCCCAGCCACTCTGGGTCAGAGGAAAATGCCAGGAAGTGCTCCCTCCCTTATGGGCTGAGCTGGAGAAGAAAGGGCTATGTTCACCCTTGGCAGTGGGAGATTCCCAGAAGCCCCTAGTGTGATGGCACAGCAGCCAGCCCTGCTTGGAATCCTGGGAACAGAGAAGTGAAATGGAACAGAGATGTAGATGCAAGAGCAGAACAAGAAGGAGCACAGCAAGGCACGATGGGATATGGTGAGCAGTCAGGATGGGGAGGTCCTACGGGCCATGGGGGAAGGCTGAGCAGCTCACTCAGGACGCAGAGGACACAGAGCTGCAGGGACAGCTGCTGCTGCTCCTTGAACATGTAGGGCCATGCTGGAAGCCCTGCCACCTTGCCACCTTGCCCAGCCCCAGCTCCAGGGCTATTTATGCCTGCGTAGTCCAAGCCTCCCTCTTCCCATGAATCCGTCTTGTGTTCTAACTGTTGGCTTCAATACAACAACAAAATTAAAATAAGCCTTGGTAGCCAGGTGTGGTTGCACACGACTGTAACCCTAGCACTCTGGGAGCTGAAGCAAGAGGATTTCAAGTTCAAGCTCAGACTGAGCAACTTGGTGACTTAGCAAGATTCTCAGACCTTCTGGGTAGAGGAGACCTGGCCCAGAACACCTTCCCCCCAGCCTTGGCCTGCACCCAAAAGGAAGGGTCCGTGCTGCACGCCAGGCCAGAGAAATGGCCATTGGACTCTGACCTAGGTGCTGCAGCCCTTCTTCCAGTCAATCCCACCCCAAGTCCAGACACCCAGCCCCTCAAGCGCAGGTCTCTCCTCTTTCCCCACCATCACCGCAACTCCAGACAAGGCCCTGAGGGGCGAAGCTACAGGATCCCATGAAACACCTGGCTGGTCTGCCTCATGGGAGGCAATACCCCCAGGTCAGCTTGTCAGGTAGAGGGTTGAGTGACTGTCCTGAGGTGTCCTAGAGGAGGCAACCTGAGGACAGCCTGACTAGTCCAGCCCCTGAGAGAGTCAGTCTCTGTCCTCAGGCAGGGGCAGAAGAAGAGATAACATTACCATTATATCTAAACCTCTGAGCATACTCTAGCCCCAGCTTCCCTTCCACCCCAGATTTCTTCCCTGCCTATCTCCCACGCTACCCTGTTTCTCAAGCATACCCAGAACTTAGACTTTCCCCTGCAGACCCTACATTTCATTCACATGCCCATGTGGCTGTCCACACCCTGACTGCATATATTTCTGTATGTGCTTTTCTATTCCTATTGAGCTCCTACTAGGATTTTAAAACCCTGCCAAGAAATCCTACCCTCTGGGAAGTCATGAACTCCCAAAGTTAATCACTGTCTTCTCTATATCCACCCTGGATGTTCCACAGGCTTCTCTTGAGGCATGAATCTTGAAATAGACTACTTACTTATGTACCTTCCACATTCCCTCAGCCCCTGGGCCCTAGGAGCTCAAATTATGTATGTGTGGCTAACTGGAGAACAGGCCGTGAGAGGACATCTGGATCTGCATCAACTGCCGAGTGGGCCTGGGGATCAGGACCACAGAGGCTGCCAGGAGGTAGAAGGAAGATTGCTGGCTGCTGACCTGGTCCATAGCTCCTCTGACTCCTTGTGTACCCTCGGTGAAGTGGCAAGTCTGGAAGGACCCAAAGCCCCTGGCTATCCCTAGAACAGAAAGAATCCAGGACTATGTTTATCCCCCAACTGTGGCTTTCACTTTCTCAGATGGAGGCTTGGAAAAAATAGGCATGTAGTTACTGTATGGCAGGTGAGTGCTGAGGTATCACCTGAGAGATCCCAGCGACAAATGAGTCAGAAAACACTGGGACCAAAGATAGATCAGAGAAGACTCTGCTTAGAGAGGGGGCTCAGAGCAAGAAACAGCTAGAAGGATATAGACATGACAGGACGAAGGGACATCAGATGTCAGCCTGGGCTGATAGTGACACATACCTGTAGTCCCTGTAGCCCTAGCTACCAAGAGGCTGAAAATCACTCAAAGCTCAGGCATCCAAGACCAGCCTGGGCAAGATGGCATCACTCTGTCTCAAATGAAAAAAAAAAAAAAAAGAAGTCACCTTGGATCCCAGCCCTGATGGTCCTGGCTGTGGGGCTCCTGATAGCTGACTTGCCCTCTCTGAGCTTTCTCAATAGAATAAGGGACACACAGGCACTTATGAGATGGTGCAAGGACTGGGCCCAGCAGGGGTTGGTCATGCACTAGGGGCTTTCTGCAGATTCCCCCGTCCTCTTGTCCTTCACATGCTGTCCTCCATTCTCATGAGCCCCATGCTCCAACCCTGGCCCAGGCCCTTCTCACAGCCAGACCCGGCTGCCTGCAGGTGACAAGACCAGCCCTAAATCCTGTAGAGTTAGGACTGAGGGAACAGATTTGTCATGGTGTAACCAGAGAGTGTCTGGGGGATCCGTGCCAGGGTTCCAGCTGGGGCCAGCGCCAGACCCTCTCCTCACAGCTGTCAAAAAGAGACTCAGAGACAAAGCAACCAAGGCCCCCCACTCGGGCAGGGGTGAGCAGGCCTGGAGATGGAAGGATCATGCTGAGCGAGGAGTCAGAACCACTTAGAAGCCCCCACAGCCTGAGACACAGAGTCACACACATGCCTGGGTCCCTGTGCCTGCTCTGCCACTGACCAGCTAGACAACCTTCAGCAAATTACTTTCCCTCTCTGAGCCTGATCTTGCTCATCTAAAATAACATTACCTAATTTTGCAGGCTTGAAATGAGAAGCAAACAGACCCAGAATTGGCCTGGGCACCCAGCACAATGCCTGGCATGCCACAGACTTCGGGACGACTTCTCCTCATCTCTCCCTTTTCTTGTCCCCATTCCTTCTTTCCTCTCTGCTAGGATTTCCTCCACTGAGGTAGGACCCTTTGGGCAGATCAGGCAGGATCTGAGGGCTCCAAGGGAAGCTAGTTAGGTTTTGAGAGTGTGGGACATGGAACAATCTGGAGGGCACAAAATCAAGTTCTCCACTCTGGCCCTGGCACCTGAGGCCCCGTCCAAAGCATAGCACCATCTCTGGCTCTGGTTCTCCGGACGCTTGGGTCAGTGCATCACACAGGTTCACTGTCATTTATTTTTGCTCGCCCGGTAAGAACAGTGTGATATAAAATGCCTTCTGGGGACCGCTGCCTCCCTCTTTTGCTAACAAGGCCCCCAAGTCCCTGAAGGGATGACCTCTGAAAGCCAAGAAAGATTCCTGAACGTGAGCAGTTGAGACAGAGCTGAGATCTCTGACATAGTCTCCTCTGCCAGCCCGAACCCCAGGGTGCTAGCCACCACTCTGGGCTGGTGTTGGGAGACAGTAAACCTGAACTCCTTGAACCGGAAGTGGGTCTTGTCTGTTTCTCTACCCCCACTCAATCCCAGGGAGGGACCTAGCTCATGACCTTTCGGGGTGCAGGTTGGGGAAGGCTGAGCCTGGCCTTGTGGGAGTGCCCATGCTGCTTAATGAGGTTGTGGGGGGTGGGTGGTCTCGGCTAGAGCACCCCCTGGCAGAAGGTGAGAAGGTGAGGGAGTCGCGGCCCAGCCAATCCTCTCCAGGTGCCATGCTCAGCCCCAAAGCTCACCAAGCCTGTGGTCGTTCATTGCACATTTGGGGACCCCTCCAGCACGTGGGATGTGCCAAGTCAGGCAGTAGATTCGATAGCAAAGACACAGGAAGGGTGCTGGGCAGGGAGAAGGGGACTGCCTTGATGTGGAGAAGGCAACGAGTAGAAGCATGTCCAGCTACACCGGGATGGTGGGCTAGCCTGGCAAAGAGTGATGTGAGCAGAGCACCTCCGTCAGCATCTGAGCAGAGAGCAGGCCAGGATTCCTGGCCTATCCGAACTGCAAGTGCCCATCTTCAAGGGGCCTCAAAAGCGCCCTAGGACCCTGAGCTGAGTGTCACCAGCTCTTGGAGGCTTGTAAGTAGGGAGGTGGCCTGACCAGATTTGTAGTTTAGAAAGTTCACTCAGCTCAAGGGTGGAGAGGCTGGCAGCAGAGAGGTGTGTAGGGCTGTGGCAGCAGTTCAGGTGATGCCAGGGGTGGTGCTGGAGACTGGAGGGGCTGCCGTGCTCAAGAGCTGTAGGAGGCAGGAGCTGCCAAAGGAAAACTGCGGAGTTCAGAGACGGGGCCTGCATCTTTATGCCCAGCGCAGGGACAGGCAGGGACCCAGCAGATGCTCTGCGCATGAGTATGTCCTAAACCACAGCAGCAAGTAGTCAGAGGTTGTAGGAGCAAAGCAGGAAGGCTGAGGGAACAGAAGAGAGAACCACAGTTGCCCAGATGCCAAGGTGTAGAGAAAAGGGGACAAGGTTTGTCTAACTGGTTGCAGCATCTCAGCCCAAGAGGTCTTCAAATGGGGATGAAGTGCCTGGCTGGCTCGTTCTCTCTCTCTCTCTCTCTCTCTCTCTCTCTCTCTCTCTCTCTCTCTCTCTCTCTCGCTCTCTCTCTCTCTCTCTGTCCCTCCCTCCCTCCCTCCCTCCCTCCCTCCCCTTCTCTCCAACTCTAAGGAAGAGCCTGGATATTCTGAGTCCCTACAAGAGGCACCAGCTGAGCCTGGAGCCCGTGACCCTCACACCAAGCCCCCCTCCTGTAGACACTGCCCTCCCAACACAGCCTCCACTCAGAAGCTGGGGATGGGTGGACAGATGCCGGGGCAAAGGTCTGCCTAGAGAGAGCCCCACGGCATGGAGGCCAGGGAGGGGCTGCAGCCTTCCTGGGGACCTGGCCCCCTACTCCATCAGGGCATTTGGATAGGGGCAGGAACAGAGAAAGAGAGAGACAGAGAGAGAGAGAGGGAGAGAGAGAGTGAGAGAGAGAGAGAAGGCAGGTGCTTGTCAATCCCACTTTAGGAAAATTGGCTCCATGATGTTTATTGCAAACTGCAATTTAGCATCTCTATTCAGGTCCTCTCCATGTTTAATTATATATAACATGGCAGTGGGGAGGAAGCAGAGAGAAGTGTATGTGATTTCCTCCCGGGTCCCTTCCTCCCAGAGTGCTGGAAAGGTCAGAGGTGAGAAACAGAGCCCAGCAGAGGGAAGGATGCAAAGGGCCCGGTGCCCTGGTGGTTTCAGGCACTAAGCGTGAACAGCCAGAAGGCAGCATGTGTTCTTGGCCACAGGACAGACTAGTGGCTCCAGCTTAGCCTAAGAAACAGCTCAGTAAACCCTAGCAAAGGAGGCTTTTCCTTCAAGGCCAGAGAGGATGAGTGACCAGCCCCCACCCCAACCCCCAGCAAGTAGACAGAGGCTGCCAGATGATTCTACCCTGTTTCCCTGTAGCTCCTGGGTCAGTGGCCAACCAGGTGCAGAGTTGGGCTCACCTTGGGCTGCAGTCCCCTGGAATGTTCAGCCTCTCCTTACTACAGAGACTCAGTTTCCCCCTGGGACCACCCCCTCCCCCACACCCCAATCTAATCTCACAGTTCCCAACTCCACCCTCCCCTCCATGATCCTCGCCCTATCTCTTGAGCTCTGAGGGCAAAGCTCCAATTACCTCATTTGCTTGTTTAATTGGGTGGGGAGGGGAAGAAAATTAAATTCTTCAACAGGGATCTTCCCTGCAGGGCCAGAATGGAAGAAGGAAATGGGAACCCCCCACCCTACCTCCTCACCCCAGTTTCCAGGATCAGAGTAAGGTCTGCAGTGACAGCCCAAGAAGCCAGGGCAGCATGAGGTCTTGTTCCCTCCAACTGGACAGCTAGCCCCTGTGCGACACCTTGAAGCGGACAGGGCTCATCCTCTGGGTTGGATTCTGTTGCTCTTTCTTTGCCCACCTTGCCAACACTGTCTCCCTGGCTCTTGTCTGAGCCTCAGTCTCTCTCTCTCTCTCTCTCTCTCTCTCTCTCTCTCTCTCTCTCTCTCTTTCTTCTTCTCCCCTCTCTCTCTCCCTCCCTTCCTCTCCTTCTCTCCAGCTCTCTTCTGATTCTCTTCCTTGTTCTCTTGCTTCCAGAAAAGCCCCTCCTCCCAAGGGGCCCCGGAAGCGCAGCCAGGCTCCTGGGGGGCACGGTGGCCATGGTCCTCATCCTTGGTGTGACCCTTGCTGTCTTCTTCCTGTACCGCCAGCAGCAGAAGAGCCGGCTGGGGCTAGACAGTGACGGGTAAGTGTTGGCAAGCCTGTCTCCGTGCCACCCCATGGCACCCACCATGCAGAACATCTGCAGCTGTGCATTTCCCTCACCTGGAGGGGAGGGGCATTACCTTTTGGCCAGAAGAGCTGACCCTCAAAAGGTATAGCTGTGTGACAGGCCACCCCCAGTATCCACACTGTGACATAAAGATGCATTTTGAAGAAGTAGGTACATAATTCCGGTCTCTCTGAGGCACAAAGAGGTTAAACAGCCTGCCAGACTTCTACCTTGCCCCAGCCATGCCAAGGAGTGAGGAGGGCAGGCTGAGGACCACAAAGGTGTGTGAGGCACAGATGTACGGGGTAGAGGAGCCAAAAACCTCAACCATTACAATAAATAATATTTTTATTATTTATTGAATTTTTTGCTATTTTGAAACAGAGTCTTGCTCTATTGTTCAGGCTGGTCTCAAACTCTTGGGTACAAGCAAACCTCCTGCCTCAGCCTCCTGGGTAGTGGGAACTGCAGGTATATTCCACTGTATCCAGTTTTAATGCGATATCTTTTTTAAAATCAAATGAGTGCAAATAATCCATAATAAACAAAATACTAACATTTTAAATAAAGTCAGAATTACTGATTATTTTTCTTTTTGCCTCAGGCTCCAATATGGCTCAGCATGCCACTATTACTGATCTTGTCTTCACTTAAAATGTTGGTATTTTGTTCTTTATGGATTTTTCCATTAATTTTTATTTTAAAATATTGCAGTAAATATACACCACGATAGCTGAGGGTATTTTTTTGTGCCACAACACTTTGCACCTGAAGTCTCAGTCCACTGGCCCTTGCTACAGCCTCTGAATTTCCCTCTGTTTCTAGGTCAGGGTGGGCGGGGCTGGGCTGGGCCCAAGTAGAGACACCTGGGACAGATGGTGGGTCATGCTCAGCCTGTAGCCCCAAGCTGAGCAGCCACATGCCAAGCTCCAGCCACTCACGAGGCTCCTGGGGCGCAGAGTCCTGGGGTCTCTCAACATGACTGGGGATCAAGCATTCTGGGGCAGAAGCTCCCATGGGAGCACCTGTGCTGAGCTCAACTTCATTCTGTCCCCAGGACTGACTTGTCCCCTTCCCAGAGGCTGGAGCTTCCTTTGGACAGGCAGAGCCACTTCGCACCTGAGGACATCCAGGTGAGCCTGGGGCTGCAGAAAACAAGGTCTCTAGACTGAGGGGACAGAGACAACAAAGATGAGAGATGACCTCTGGCCAGAAGCCCAACCTGAATAGACCCACCATGCTCTACAGGCCAGTTCCCACAAGGCCAGGCCCAGCCTTCCCCAATCTGTACCCTGAAAGGTCATGAACTAGGTCCCGCTCTACTCAGGGAACCTAACGGAACCTCTTTCCCAACTTCTCAGTCAATTTGTTTACTTCAAAATAGTTCATTGAGCTGAGGACCACAGCCCATCCATGTCCATTCTAAACTCTCCTCACTCCACCATCTCTGCAACATGCCTGGGTGGTTATGTTGGCAGCATTGCCCAGGCTCCTTCCCAAGGGCTCTGAGCCCTCCACGAACATTCCCTTCTCACTCAGCCTTGTTGCATGAGTCTGTTCATGGTCAATCAGACAAGATACCCAAGCAGACCATGTGTGGGCTCTACATACTCCTCCCTACCCCCATAGGGGAGCAGCATCTGACCTCCTCCTGCTATTTAGACTCAAATGCCTCTGGTGTCTAGCCCTAAGCTAGTCTCTGGTAGAAATGGCAAAGCTAAGGGCTTAGGGTACACTGATACCTTCCCAAACGCCCACCATTGTGGTGGACCCCAGCACAGGGTGCCGGGGAAATGAGAGGGAAGTCCCAATCAGACTGCGGGTCCTAGAGAAGCCACATGTGGAAAAGTCTGTGCAGCGCTCGCCTCCTTCTCTTCCAGAGTCTCCACCTGGAGCTAGGGAGGCAGGACCAGCAGGAAGAGGAACTGCAGAAGCTACCCCTGCATCCCCCCTACTATGACCTGAGGAGCTCCCTCTCCTACCATCCCTCGGTAAGGAGACTGAAGAATGGGGACAGTGCCACAGCCCAACTCCACCAACCTGGCCATGAGCCCAGTTGCCTTAGAGGAAAAGAGGACAAAGAATCCTGAGGACACTGGGGCAGGGTGGACACCGGGGGTTCCCCAGAAGGGAGCCTACAGGTACCCTGGCCAAAGGGGATGTTGTGCTGCACGCTGGGAAGACCCATGAGTAGAATAAGGCTTCAATGAGGCTTGACGCCTGGCTCTCCCTCTCCCAAGCCTCAGGCCCCCAGCTCTGTACCCTGCACCCAACCTCCAGATCCTGCCAAAGACCACCAGAAAGCCAGCCGCAGCTCCTCCTCCTGGCCCCACTCCCAGCTGCTCAGAGGGCCAGCAGCCACTTGAATAGCGGCCACCTCTGTCCATATCCTTCTTTCAGTACACTTGGGTGCTGGGGGTGGTATCCATATGGTGCCAGCCCAGAGACCCAGGCCAGAGAGCCTGGGCCCAAAGATAACACCTTCTCTCTTGGCACTGGTGGGCAAGCCAGGCCTTTGTCTCCACAGTACAGCTATCCTCCCTCTTGGCTGGAAGTGCCAGTGAAGGCCCGTCTTAGGAGCCAGATGCTGCCCCTGGGGAGACAACATGCCCTTCCAGGGTGCTGGGCCGAGAGGGCCAGCCCAGCCTCCACCTTCTGAGACTATTCAGGGGCAAAAGACCACCAGCTGGTCAGACTCAGAGGAGATTGGAACAGCAGCTGGGTGACCCCTGCACTGTTCTCCCTCTATTTCAGGACTCATTGCATGGCCTAGGCTGTATGTGTTGCTCCGTCTGCTTCAGCCAAACGGATTGAAATGGCAGGGCAGTATACTCACTGCATGCCAGGCACTTTACTAATTTCAAAGACCATTCTGCCCAATCTCACAGCAATTGATATAAGCCTTGCTGTGCTCGTTGGATAAATGAGAAAACTGAGGCCCAGTGAACTTGCCCAAGTCATCTAGTGATTAAGTGGGAAAAGCAGAGCTCAAACCCCAGTTTCTCTGGCTTCCAACTCCAGGTGCTGACGTACAGTCGCCCTGCGAGAGTCAGGCTCACTGTGTACAGCAGAAGTTACCATTCTGGCTGCTCCTCAGCTCCCGGAGCCCAGAGAGCAGGCAAGCCAGCCCTGGGAGTGGGGAGACCCCTTGTTCTGCAAAAGAGAAAGCTCTCCCCCATCCAGGACTTGCTAAATGGGCTTCTCCCTCAGCCTCTCGTCAGGAGTCCAGCACATTTCTCAGGACCATGCAGGGAAGGGAAGGGAGGCACGAAGGCAGGGAGGGAGAAATGATGGGCTTAGCACTGCGAAAGCCATGGAAGACTCTGACGGTATCCCCTGTAGAGTGGGCCCAGTCTCAGCATAAAAATTGCTGTGATGTAACAGGACAGCTGCAGCTGGCCCTAATCCCCACCACCAACTTCCCTTCTTGGTCTTAACGGCTGCCCCCCTCAGCCTGGCAGGCACAGCCCTCCCCAGGGACCTGAGAGAAGCCAGGGCATGCCTGGTAGCCCCAGTGCAAGGACAGCACCCACACTGTGTCCCCACCCCACCCACAGCACACTCCCAGCCTCCTCTTTCATATGAGCCCCAGACCCCTGCACGTGGCTCTGACCCTCCTCTTCCCCAACAGCTTTCCCTCCCCACGCTGCACTTGAGTTGGATTGACAAAATCCCTGAAGGAGTTCAACCATTCAAGAGCTTCTTGGAACAAAGAGCAGAGGGAGCCACATCTGCCCACCAGCTATGGGCAGGAGGGGCCGGGTGGTGTGGCAAGAAGAGGGTATATACCCCATGTCCTGCATGAGCCCAGGGGTCCTGTGATGAGGGTGTCTGCATGGAAAGACGCTTTTAAGAATGGTCTGTGAAGTGATGTGTGCAGGTCCCAGGGGAAGGAGACTCTGGGATCTGGGGAAAGCCCTGTTGTTGTTGTCAAAAGAAGTATAATTCCTTTTGGCTTACAGAGCAATTACTGGCCCAGAAAAGGATTTATCCCCAGCACTCTGGTCTGTTGTTGGTGCAGCTTGTATACAAGCCACATTATTGATGTTGTCATCAATTCTCCTTCCCAACAAGTAGGGAGAGAGTGTGAAGTAGACAGCACGCCCTGTTTACCCAGGCACTGGGGGACTGGGAAGGCTGCAGGGAGCCCAGGTGGCCACCACACTTGTCTGAGCTCAGTGGAGTGAGCCCAGTCTCCTCTCTGTGAGCCAAGTCCATGCTGCACACATACGTAAGGGTACTAACTGAGGCCATGGCACTCTCCCTTAATGTTGGCCAAGGTTTCTGGGCTAGGACTCCACTCAGGTGGCAGGTACCACCTGGAGAACTAGCTAGATCTTAGAGAGAACCTAAAAGGTATCCATGGCTGATGTCTAGAAGAAGAGGGAGAGGAAATGTGGCCCTAAGATTAAGGAGAGGGGCTTCCATGTCCTTAGCCTTGTAAGAGCAGACAGCCCAAACCAGAAGCAGAAGATTTGATCTAGTGGCCTTGGAGGGCAGAGTTTCTTAACCTGCTGGGTCAGTTCAGGTCTCCTAGAAGCAGACACCATGGTGAGATCAGATGACAAGATGTGCTGGGGGCACCTGTGAAGGACACAGGAGGCAGCAGGAAAAGGCAGGGAGAGAACTGATGCTGCTGTCTACCTACCTCCACTGCAGGAAAGGGAGGGGCACGGTAGGAGGCCTGGATAGAAAGTCTCAGGACTGCAGTGCCATCTGGCCAAGCAATGGTGACTCGGTAGGCCTTCATCGCCGCTAGAAGACTCCTGTGCTCCACAGCCATGCACCTACATGAGACCCATCCTGGCCAAGCACTGGCTGGGAGCAGGTCTGGGCTGAGCACAGTGCTGTGGTGGATCCAAAGGGACAGCAGGTATAGCATGTACATGATGCACCAACACCACATAGATCTCATTGATCCAGTTCAGAAGCTCCTCCACCACTCAACAGGCCCCTCTTCCTGAGGGATGGAGCCCCTGCTGCTGCAGTAGACCTGAGGACCACAGCCCATCCATGTCCATTCTAAACTCTCCTCACTCCACCATCTCTGCAACATGCCTGGGTGGTTATGTTGGCAGCATTGCCCAGGCTCCTTCCCAAGGGCTCTGAGCCCTCCACGAACATTCCCTTCTCACTCAGCCTTGTTGCATGAGTCTGTTCATGGTCAATCAGACAAGATACCCAAGCAGACCATGTGTGGGCTCTACATACTCCTCCCTACCCCCATAGGGGAGCAGCATCTGACCTCCTCCTGCTATTTAGACTCAAATGCCTGCTGGTTCCAGAATGCATAAAGTCCGAGTGCTGAGGCAGCAGCCCTCACTTCTGGTGTAATGGGACCCTCTACCCTACAGAGCCTAAAATCGCAGGACCAAAGCACAAAGTCCCACCCTAAGGTTATTGGGAGTGATAGAAAATCATTGCTGCTAGATTTTTTTCTTTGGTTCCCAGACCCATATAGTCTTCCTCCTGTGGACACAGCATCATTTAGAGGTCTTTCAAAGTATTGCCACCGAGATATCTTTCAGCTGGCATTTAGAGGATTGTTCCGGAGGCTATGATTGGTGTTACAGCATGCATAAAGTTATATTGGTTGACTAGCTCAGACTGTCCATGCTGTTGTTATTAGAAGATATTATAAGCTGAATGACTCACAAAAAGGAGGAATGTGTTTCTCACAGTGATGAGAAGGCCAGGAAGTCCAAGATCAAGGCTTGTGGACTCAGTGTCTGGAAAAGACACTGCTTTTGGTTCATAGATGGTGAGTCTCTCTGTGTCTACAAATGATGGTAGGGACTCTTTTATAAGAGATCAATCCCATTCATCTCCCAGAGGCTTCAATTCCTGCTGTCACCACCTTGGGCGTTAGGATCTCAACATGTGAACCTGGTAGAAGGGTACAGACACCAACATTCAGGCCACAGCATCAGCTACCACTCTGGGACCCATCTGGCTTCTTCAGGAGCTGAACTGATAAGTTAAATGGAGAAAAGGTGGGAACCACCACTCCCGCATTCTTTAGGGCTTTAATGATGACATTAATCTCTACCATGTCATTTTTGATTTACTCTCTTACCTGGTAGGTGGCAGCTTCAGAGATGTGCACTTGGCTTTCATCTTGCACACAGAAATCCCAATGTGGGGTTAGCATATCCATCCCAGTTCTGTGCTTATATGAATTTGGATTTAACACCCTGGTTAGGAACCCTGTAACTAGCAGTGAATTTGCCCTAGCCGCTGGGTCCTTGTGAGGGTGTTGAGTCTATGTTCTTAGAAACAACCCCCAGAAAATGAATTCTGGCTTATCCAATCCTTATTCCAGACCCTGAATGAGGAACCCTCAATACCCACCCCAAGGGTACTCATCTGGCTTCTGTTGGCACATTCTGGCCAATTCTTGCCCCTCCTCACCCCAAGGCACGTCATCTCTCCTCTGTGATAAGGTCCAGCATGTCCCCAACTGGGTCATGTAAGGATTAACCCCTTACTGTCAGCCTGTAGCCAAGAGGAGAGGTGAGGTGAGCTCCAGAAGGGAGCACCTGTTGCTGTGTGCAGGGAGAGATCTCTGTGGTATCCCCCAGCACCCACTGGTGGTTGCTCTTACTAGGCAAGGAAGGGGCTATCTCCACCTCTGAGGGATGCATCCTCGGGTCTCTGTCCACTTATCCTCATCTCAGTTTCAGCCTCCTGGGTATTCCCAAACAGGTCTCTTATCTTAGACTGTGGCCCTGAGGGACACACCCACCTGGAGCTCTGTGATTCCTGCTCCTACATCCTGTGCCTGCTCCTCTGTCATCTCCACTGCAGAAGGGAGAGCCTCTTTGAGAGCCATCAGAAGGTCTCTGGCTCTCACAATGAGCTCTCCCTGTTGGTAGCTCTCGGTTTTCATTATTTGTATGTCAACGCCCACATGACCGCACAAAGGGCAGCCAGCTATGCTGTCCTGGCAGGCACTGTTTCTGGCTTCTCTTTCAGAGGACTGAATCATTGGGCCTGAGCATGTCCCTCTACCAGTGCGTCCTCCCAAGTCACTATTGGTGAAATCTCCAGGAACTGAGCTCATGTCTTGTGCCCAAGATACCCTGCGCTCTGCTTTCCATTTGGTTTGGGCTCCTTGCCTCAGGCAGCAAGTGAGCCAAGCTCAAACTTCCATTTGGCCCTTTTGCACCTGCTTTCTCAGACCACTCTTGGTATCACCCAACAAGAATCACAGGTCATTTCTGTCTGTCCATCTACAAGACAGATGTTATTAAGGCTGCAGGAAGGGTGCCCAGAGCTCAAAGGATCACCCTATCACATCCTTGGAATCTATAAAAAGGCCTGGAGAGAAAACACCGCTATCCAGCTGGATCAAATAGCTCCACATGGTCTGTGGAACCCTCTCCAATCTGGGAGCTCCCAAGCCTCACTGGAGGTCAGAGCCAAGGTTGCCCCTCATACAGGTGGCGCTTGTTTCGAAAGATCAATTGACAAAAGTTGCCTGGATGCTGATGGTCTCTTGGAAGACAACCTCAGTGGAACACCCATGGCCTCCCATGCACCTAAACACCCACCCCTAGACAACCTTATTGTCTTAGTTACTTTCTCATTGCCAGAACCCAGTACCTGACACTCAGACTGTAAGGGAGGAAAGGTTTATTCTAGCTCACAGTTTCAGGAGGTCTCAAGCCATTCATGGGTGGCTGACAATGGTAAGACGGACCTGGCAGAGAACAGCCGTCACTGTCACAACATCGGAAGAGAAAGGAGCAGGGCTTGGGTAACACTGGGGCAAGAATACCTCCTTCCAGGCCACACACTCAATGATCCATCTCCCACTCAGTAATCTGCTCTCCCAACCAGGCCCTACATCCTGATGGCATGAGAAACCTCTAGAAAACCCACAACATCCAAATATATAAGCTTATGGGGAATATTCCAGATCCAAACCATAATAGTTGTGATGATGGGGGCAAGACAAGAAAGTCCTGCATTCCCATCAGTATACAGAATAACAGCACAGTCAAGGTGTCCATTCCCTCTCTCTATAGGATGATTCCACATCTGTGGAGTACTTCCCATCTGTGGCACCTTTTACAGTGAACTCAAGCAAGACTTTCCCGCTTCTGTAGTCTTGAGGACAAGACAAATCCAACTGGTTGCTAGAGGCCATTGGCTGTGTGGGTAGACCCTTCTCCCACCACACAGCCTCTCTCCTGACCCTCTTCTGTATAGATTAGGACTCAGACATCCTACCTCTCCAGCCCCTTCTCCATTCTTCTGTCTGTGGCTTCTGGACCCCCAACCTTGTGTCCCCTCCACTCCCCACCTCAGTATGCTCTGGAAGCACAGAGGGATAAGGGAGAAGGTGTCAGGGTGTGACTTTCACTTGTGAGAAATCAGGAGCTAATTGTGCTAATCTTAGCCCTGCCATGTGTCCCTGACCTCAGTCACTGGTGGGCAGGAGATAGGTGTTGATAAAGGGCAAAGCAAATTAGGACAGCCAGTCTAGCCTGCTGCCCACACAGCTAGCCCAGAGGAAAAGTAGGCAACAGCCTGTGGCCAGTGATCAGGTCCTTTCCATAGCACAGAGTCTTCCTCCTGCTCTTGGCCTCCTACCCCAAGTGCCTAGGAGACCCCTACTCTCCCTCAACCCTATTCTGGACAGAATGCTCTCCCTGCCTGTCTTAGCACAGGCACTGAACATTGAATAGAGAAGGCTATGAGAAAAACTTAATGGTAAGTGGTGGAAGGGTCTTAGGTCATTAAGCCATCCTCACCTTTTTCTCAAAGGGAAACTGAGGCTCTGGGAAAATGAGGGGCTTGGCACAGCTCCAGCAGTTATCAGCAGCACTAGCTTCCAGCCATGGCAGAGACAGCCTCTCTCTGCCTTTCAACTTCTTCCAGTAATTTCTATATCAAACTAAGAGCCCCGGTAATTTAGTGCCACTGAAAAACTGAAGTGGGGGATTGGAGCCCGGGGCTATGACGACAGCGATAATACTTGTAAGATTTATTTCTTCATTTACAAATGAAAAACCAGGCTCAGCTCAAGTCACAGCAGGCAGCCTAGCTAAACTCCAAGCCAGGCGCTCTGACTCCATACTTCACTGGAGTCTGCCCTGCCCTGCTGAAAACACTTGAGACCCTAGGCCTGGCTCAAACCCACTCCTGGCCTTTGTCCCCTCAGCCCAGTGGCAGGGAGAGCCTAAGTCATCTTTGAGTCAAGCACAGTAGAGCCTAGAAGAGCTCATAAATGCCTGGTCACCCTACCTGAAAACACTTCATCTACACCTCTGTTTTCTCTGCTGGCACCACTAACTGGCCTTCTGGTTCTCTCTCTTCTGCCCCCACCCTCCCGCTTCCCTTCCTGCTCCCTCACCTACTGCACCCCCAACCTCCCCACCCACTCTATCTCAATGTCTGGTGTGGGCCGTTCCATCTTGGGCCTGGCTCCTTACCCCTCCTGCCATGTCTTCCTTCCACCTTATTCTTAGGATTCTGACCTAAAGGACGCGGACATCCACTATGCAGAGCTGGACACCTCAGCCTTGGAACTTGGGGCAGGGCCTCGGGTCACCATGTCAGATCCTGGAGAGGTTGTGGAATACGCTACCATCCAGCTGAGCCCACCCTAGTGCACGATGTCTAGTCACCTGCTCTAGACTTCAGGTACCCATGACCACCATCTCTTGCAGAGGTGCTTGGGGGACAGGAGGCATACAGGGATGGGACCTTGACAATGCAGGGGCAGAGATGGAGACAGATGGAGGTCTGAGGTACGGTCCCACGTCTGCCACCAACTCATGTTGCCTGAGCACAGTCCTCTCTCTGAGCCTACTTTTCCCACCTGTGAAAGGAGGAGAATGGACCCAGTGGGCTCCTTCCAGTTCCAGCAGTCTCCTTACCCATCAGTGGCTCCCAGAAGCTGCCGGCCTCCCTCACCACAGACAGCCCTTAGCCTCAGCAGACACTGGACTCTCAACTTTATTGTCTGCCTGGGAGGCCCCAAGATCAAGGCTACGTATTCACATTTCTCCTCGACATCCTTCAGGCCACATGAAGTTAAATTCAACCAACTTTTATTGAGTACCTGCTCATCCCAAGCATTGGACTGAGGACTCGGGGTTCAGGGAACTTTCTGGACTCAGGGGCTCCTAATAAGTAGAGATCTCAGGATCCATGAGACCCTGGCCTGAAAGGGAGCTGATGGGCTATGATGGTGGGCAAAGAGCAGGGCCCTCTCCATGGCTGAGCCCTAGAAAGTACTATTAGTTACCTAGGGCCACAGAGCAGAAAACTCAGACCTGGCATGGGGAGATGGCACATCACAGTGGTGGCAGCACACATGTGCTCTCAACCGCCTGGGGGGGAGGGTGGAAAGAAGATGAAGATCCCTCCAACTTGGCAACTGGAACCTAGGGCTGCAGCCTGGGGCCAGAGCGGTCCAGAGCATGCCCTTTCAGGTGCAGGTAAGGACACAGACTGGAAGTCCTTGTGCTTGTGCTGGTGGGAGAGGGGGGATGAGCAGGAGTGGAAGGCGGGAACAGAGAAAAGGACAGAATGGAGGAGGCAGGACTAAGAGTGATGGGCAATGCTGAGTGTGAGAAGGTCCACAGACCTGGCAGCTGGCAGGTCCGGTAAGGGCTGGCACAAGAGGTGGCCCTAAGAGGGCCTTCTATGGAGGCCCCTGCACAATGTTCCCAGGAGCTCATTGGGTTTAGAGACCCACAAACATCCAGGAGTCTGGTGCACACTCCTCCATTGCTCCTACCTCATCGTGCCTCAGCGCTGTGTCACCCCCAGCCACCTCTGCAAGTGGATTGGGTCAACCCTCCCCGCTCCCAGCTTCCCAGTAGGTATGGACAAGAGAAGGGACTAAGGAAGGCAGAGGCCCCACCCACACCACCATCCTCGGTGTGTTTCCCTGCTCCTGCTCACCCTGCCAGTCCCTGGAAAGGGTGCTGCAGGCACAAGGGAGGAACTGGCTGCCTGCTGGGCTTCCTCACCTCCCAGCCCCAGGAGCCCGGCTACTGCAGCTTCTTGTGAGGTCTGGCTCAGGGGGACACGCAACCACAGGAGGAAGGTGCAAGGCTCAGGGTGGGGGAGACAGGCAGGGGATCCAGAAAAAAAAAAAAGCCACTAAACCCATAAATCCTAATTTGGACACTCTCCCAGGCTCGCTGAAGTACACGGAGTTGGAGTGGGTATAATCTTGGGCATTCCTGGCTGAGACCCAGGGGAGGGAGGGTCCTGCCACCTCCCTCACTGGCTTTTACTTGCCAAACACTCCACCCTCAGCAGAGTCAGGAAGCTATCCCCAGCTCAGAGGGGCTTTCTATCCCTTTGTCCAGAGTCTGAAAAGGGGCTGGATCAGTGCCCAGAACTGGTAAGCATGGAGGATGGGCACAAGCTAAAGAAGTGGGGGAGAGGAGGAGGGAGCTGCTGGGCTGAGAGGAAGCCCCTTTCCACCACGTGTTCTCACTTGCCCGCCTGGGACAGCCAGGAGGAACTCAGATGTCAGACAGGAACAGGTGCACAGCTACTGGCAGATTCCCTCCCACCTCCCACCCCGCCCTCTTGAGTAAGGAGCAGGCCTGAGCCACAGAAATGACCACATGTGAGCCCCCTACCTTCCCTTTGCCCTGTTCCCCCGGCCATCTGATGACTGCCTTAAGGCCTCAGCCAGGAGCTTGCTAGAATCTCTGAACCATCAGACACTAGCAACCAGCCAGGGCCTCCCTAGGAAGAGGAGGGGGAATCTGAGACCAAATTGGTGGATGAGGGGCAGGGAGCACCCGTGTGTGGCTCACCCGGAAGCCCAGGCTGTTGGGCAGAAGAGGCTGGGGCCCCTCTCATGCCACTCAGCCTCTGCCTCTCTCCCCTGGGCCCAGGCTGGTCTCCCAAGCCACCCTCAGCATGCCTTCGCCCCCAGCCCCTCTTTCCAACCAGCCTCTCTCCCCGTCTCCTTCTCCCAGCTGCCTGACTTCCGGGTCTCATTTGCACATCTGTTTCTCTCTCCATCCTGGGCCCCCGCTTCTCTCTCCCTCTCTGGCGCCCTTTCATCTCCCCCCTCCCTGGTGCTCTTGTCACTGAAGTCCCTGGTTCCAGGGGCCAGGACTTCAAAAGGAGATCAAAGCTGGGCTGCCCCATCAAAGAGCAGGCTCTGCCAGGAGCACCCCACCAGACCATAACTCTTCCTGATGAGCCAGGGTCCTGTCTGCCATGCCCAGGAAGCAGTCTCCACCCAGCCTGGTGCTGTGTAGACCGCTGCCTGTGGAGCGTAGAGAGCCTCGGGCTGGACACTCAGAGAACCAGCTGGAAAGCAGGCAGGCCAGCCTTCACTGGCTGTGTGACCTTGGACAAGCCGCCGATCCTCTCTGCCCCAGAATTATGTTATGTTTTAAACAGAGTTGTTGTCAAATGCGCTGTTATTGAATAAACGAGGGACAAACACGCAGGCGAAATAGCTGTGGAATTCCAGTCGGTGCTGGATACGCTCTTCTCTGAACATGGCTACTGTTACAAAACTGAGGTGCTGGGGAGTCAGATTTGCTCCTCTGCTGAGAACGGGGTCCCTAACATCACCATTTCTGGGCCCCAGTCCACACAGAGGCTCCACCTAGACTTGTTCCTGAGCCTCACAGGATGTAGTGGCCATTTCAAAGCCTCCCATCACCCCTGCCAGACACTTGGCTCCACCCCCGCTGGACTCCACTGCCCCAGCCACCTCTCCCTGAGCCTCTGGCCCCATCCTCATTCTCCCCTCAGCCCAGGCCGAGGTCCCTCAGGGGAAAGCGGCGTCTGCATGGAGTGAGAGGTGGGGCTGAGAGGCTGGGACTGCATTTACAAAACTTTTCTTGGCTCTGAACATCAGGGAACTTCGAGGATTATGTGACTTGAGGAGGCCCTAAACCTCCCAAAGCTTGTTTTCTCATTTGTAAAATAACGGGTTAGCTTCCTCAAATCCTCCTTAGGAAGCACACATTATAATTTTAAGAAACTGAGGAGGTAGGACTCAAGAACCTCAGAGTCCCAAGAGACAGGAAGTGTGTGCTTTGATCAGCACACTTCCAGCGCTGGGGCAGGTGATACCACTCACTGTCAGTTCCAAGCCTCATGCAGCTCTGGCCGAAGGACTCTACGATCCTGCTTCACCAAGCACGTGACTCAGGTTCAAGACTCAGGAGGAGAAGAAACCTGTGCCAGGGTCACACACATGGAGTAGTGGCAGGGCCCAGAACCTAACCCACATCTCCCAGGCTCTCCTCCCATCATGTGATGAGATTATCCTTCTCAGAGTGTAGACGGGCATGTGGATGCTCAGAGCCAAGGTGGAGACAAGGCTGGATGCTGCAGGCCTGCCCCATAGCCCGGGACCTGCCCACCTCCATCCCAGTGCCTGTGCTGGCCCACCCATTCCCTGGCTCCTCCTGGGATGGAAGACCCTGTATTAGTCATTCCCCATTGCTAAACATAATACACCGCACCCACAACTTAAAGGTGAGGTTTAATCTGGCTCACAGTTTCAGGGGATTCAGTCCATGGTCAGCTTGTGCCAAGGCAGAAACATCATGGCAGAGATTGTGACAGGGCAAAGATGCTCATTTCATAGCTGCTGAGAAGTAGAGCGAGAACAGTGCCAAAGTGGGAAGGCAAGGGACCAGACAGACCACAAAGCCACACCGCCATGACCTACCCAGCCACACCGAGAAGCATGCTTCAGGGTCTCTGGGCATATCCCAAGCCAATCGGTTTGACTCTCCACATAATCATAATCCCTCTTTTTCTAGTGCCCCTTCCTGACTCTCTGGGGCCAGGCTCCCCACAGCAGCACCCCATACACTGGATCATACCAGCTTCCTGGCTCCACCGTCCCCAACACAAATGCCAGCATCCCGGGTACGGAGGGACTAGAACATTGCTGCCTGCTAGAAAGCCCACAATGGTGGAAGGAAGTCTTGTCTAAGTTTTTCCATGCTCCGCTTCCAGCCACATGAGGCCACTGGAGCACCAAGGGTCTGACATTGTCGTTATGCTAATATTTGTGCTTTTTGAGTTTAACTTAAGCTAAGTCATGGCTAGCGGCTGCCACGTTGGACAGCAGACAGGCATCTCCAAGGTCTGAGCACTGCTTCTACTCTCTCCAATAACATTTTTGGTGCAGTATCTTGGATATGTTGGGAGGTGAGATGAACAACAGAAATGCCTCCCTCCTGAATTCTCTACCAAGGGCAACCTCCACCGAGCCCCAAGACGTGGCCAAGATGGGCAAGATGGGCAGGTGGAGGGCAGTGTTGCCCTGAGAAGCTGCTGCCCCTACCCCAGCAAACACCTGAGTCACGATGCACAGACTGGGAGCCACACCGGTCTGAGCTGCTGTCCCAGACCTCTGGTGAGGTTTTCCTTTCATTATTGCAATATCTTTGACTTCTGGGATCCCTCTATCATCTCAAGAGACCTTGTTTTCCTGCAGATCTCGGGGCCCAGGTCACACCTGAAGGGATTTGGAAGCCTCCTGGCCAATGTAATGGGAAGCCAAGCACCAGGCAGGCCTGGGAGACTTTCCCCCAGAGTCAACAGTAGTGTCCAGTCCTCAGGCTGAGGTGCCCTGGTGGCTGCCCGCAGAGGTCAGTGAGAGGCCTGCTTCTTTGGCCTTCTGGTGGGTCCGACCCTGAGACACAAGATGGGGGGTAGGGCTCCACCTGCTGGTCAGGCCAAGAAATGCACTTTGCCACCGGCAGGACGGCAGGTGCCTCGCCCAAGGTGAGACCCCTAGGAGGAGCTGCCACGGAACATCAGAGCCTATAGGAGTAGGATGGAGCGACCACCACTCTGGGATGTCCCCTCCAGAGCTCAAGGCGGCAAGGAGCCAAGCAATGTGAGCCTACATCTCACCACATCTACTCCCCTCCCCAGAGAGATGGCCATGTTCCTCCAGGTCCCTGCCTCAGGCACAGGGGAGAAATTGACTCCTTGCCTGTGACTTGGGCCTGGGGTCATCACTCTGAGCCCACGGAGGGGGAGCCTGAGGACCACCTCCCGGCAGCACAGGAAGGTGAGAAGGGACTGAGAAGAACCGTAAGGAGACACAGCTGTGGTGTCTTTGGCAGGGGAGGAAGGAGTGCTGTCCCACCCTCTTCCCTTCTCATTCCTTTCCCTAGGACCCCATGGAGAGAGAAACCACCACAGAGCCTGGAGCTGACATCCAGGAGGACTGCCGTCTGGAGCTGGCTACCTACCTCGACCAGAGCCGCCGCCTCTGGCCCCTGGTCTCCCAGGGCTCTCCAGCGCTAGTGAGAAGGAACTCTCTCTCTCTCTCTCTCTCTCTCTCTCTCTCTCTCTCTCTCTCTCTCTCTCTCTCTGTGTGTGTGTGTGTGTGTGTGTGTGTGTGTGTGTGTGTGTGTGTGTGTGTGTGTGTGTGTGTTGCTGCATGGAGGATGGAGGCCAAGACCTCCTGGGGTAGGGGCAGCAGCTTCTTCCTTGTGTGATGTTGCCGCTCACTTTCTGTCCTGGTTCTTTTCAACCTTCTTTGTGTTTTGCCCTGCAAACCAGCTCCCTTCAGTTGGACCTGTGGAGCCCACAGACCCCGCTCCACTCAGTCGGCACATGGGTAAACTCACAGTAAACACTGAGTGTGGTGCATGTGGGTGCGTGTGGCATCTGGGAAGGTGTGCAGAGCGTGTGCCAGCATGCCCCACCACTTCGGGCTCCCTGTCTTCCCAGGGAAACTTCCAGACTAGCCCTCAACCTCCCAGGCTCTCAGGAGCCAGTCTGCCAATCCTGATATACCCCTGTTCTCCTCTCCTGCTGAGCCATTGAGGGGGAGGTAGAGCTAACAGCATATGGCAGCTTACCCAGATCACCCCAGATCACCTCTAGGCTCAAACCAAGGACTTCCTTCCTACTCCCCACCACCTCAGGCATCGTCATGGTAGATCCCCTAAGGGGCTCCACAACTCGGACCAGACCACAGCCTCTATCTCTTTTGGCCCTCAGAGCCCGGGACGCCTTGGCCTGGCCAGGTCACATTATCTTCTTTAGGGCTCAGGAGGTCCAGGCAGCCTGGAGCTCCAAGACAGTGGTGTCCTTCTCCTGTGGAGGTGGGGGGTGGTCCTCTTCTCACCTGGCTCTCCTCCTGCTGGGGGAGGGACAACCCAGGAAGCCATAGAGACTCCCACCTTCCAGTAACCTCAACCCTCAGGACTAGTACAGGTGGCACTAGAGCAGGGGCCCTGGAGACATCAGAGTCATGTCCTTAGGCTGCGATGGCCTTTGGGCCCGCCCACAGGCCAGTAAGCCCTGTGAGAACTGTGGAAGAACAACAAGACCTGCGGTCAGTGCCCAGAGCACCTGAATAGGAATCTAGCCAGCTCCCTTCTCCCGTGCCAAGAGGGGGCAAGGGATCCAGAAAGGAGACACGACTTACTCAGATGGACATTGATGAAGGGAGAGCAGGAATAGGTCATCCTCAGGGTGGCTCAGAGAAGCACCACCTCTTAGAGAACACAAGTCTCCTCTCCCAGATTCCTAATCCCATTTAGGTTCCCATAGATTAAGGAGACTCAGGCTTTGGCTTCTGCCAGTTAGAGTCCAACCCTAATCACCAAATGAGAACCAGGGGGTGCCCAGAACTAGGGGCCAATCTAGAACCAGAAGCCCAGCTACAAAAGGTGAAGAGAAAGCCATGAGCCAATTATCCTGACAGACAAACAAACACACATGCACGTGCTTGTGCATGCGCGTACACACACACACACACACACACACACACACACACACACAACTTTTACAGAGATAGCCTGAAGCCTGGGAGAAGGCCTGGCATAGGTCAGCTAGTTACTGCCATTCTTTATAAGGAAGGCTAAGTCAGCATATTGTCATCCCTGTGTCCTGATTTCAGCAAGGCCTCTGTCCAAATGTGGACAGGACAAAAAATGTGGGCTTCACGATACAACTAGGTAGGCACAAAACATCTGTCTGTTGGTGCTGCGAGGTTTTTAGTGTGATGTCACTGCTCACTTTTTGTCCTGCTTTTTTTTTAACCTCCTTAGTGTTTCCTTGCGTAAGGAAATTGTGCTTACTGAATCTCTACAGGTGAAAATGAAAGGGGAATTAAAAATATTCTGTGCCAGTGAGCAAACCAAAGTATTTGTAAGAGCTGCAAGATGTGATGAAAATCAAAAAATAAAATGTAAAAATTAATGCAAAGTTTTTAATTTCATTTTGGAACTCAAACACATACATTTAGGCTTAGGCTTTCTTGGTCTTGCAGCAGTTCATGGAAACTATGCCACAGACGACACGTTTTAAGTGAGTTAACAGTCTTTTAGGTTTCCTCAAAATGGTAGGTACTCTTCCTCATGATCACAGAGGCAGGTTTTGGGCAGCCACAGTACTAAGAATCACATGTAGACTCGGATTTCTAATAGAAGAACAGGCTAGATTTTCTTCTGTTTCTTTCTAAAAACATTTTCTGGAAGCTCCCAGAAAATTTCCCCCTTCACCATATTAGCTAGGGAGCATCACCTGTCCATGCCCTTGCCTAAATCATTCACCAGAAAGAGAATGAGTTCACCACAGCCATTGGACCTATAATACGTTGGCACATGGAGAAGGGTGGATACTTGATTTAAACCAAATTCTGAGTTATGAAGGAGAAAAGAGAAAGTTGACAAGAATAGGTCTGAGTACGTAACCAGAAGTTCCTGTTTTAATGGTAATGAGAGCTTCATCATTGGAGACATTCAAGTGAAGACTAAATAAAAGCAGTCAGAGATCTGAGAGGAGAGTCTTGTCGTGGATCAGAGTGACAACTAGTCCTTTCCAGAAGGTGCTGATCATCTACACGTCAGTAATCCAGTGCCCCTTGTATGTATACTCATTTCCTCAGTGGGGGATCGTGCCTCTTATTGAGATTTCAAGAAGGAGGTTTTGTGACTCGTCAGACTCAGCCACCCTGTGTCCCTTGGCTTCCTATTGCTCGCTGGCCTCTCTCTCTCTCTCAGGCCCTTGGCTTGTTTCCTCTGTATCACCACAACTAGGCAGCTCAGATGTCCCAAGAGACTGGATGAAGGAACAGCACAGGTTTCAGGCAAGTCACAACCTCCTTTGGACAGGTGTGGGCACCTGACCCCATCCTCAAGGAATCTTTGGTGATAGGCGCATCCCCTGCACCCTCTGCCACGGGAAAATGACAATGGACAACGAACAGGAGAAAAGGCACACGAGCCAAGCAGGGGAATCACTGCAGAGTGAGAACCCTTGACATGCTGAGCGCACACACCCCTTCACAGGGGACTAGGGAGTACAGCTTGTAGGTAATTTAGAGTGAGAGTATTTTCAGGGGAAGGCGAATGAGACAAAACACAGACACACACACATATTAACCTGAGACAAAGTCCTTCTACATGCAGGGCATGAGGTCAACGCTAAGCCCTCCGGCGAGTTAACCCTCTGGAGGATCAGCTTAGGTAGGTGGGGAGACTTCAGAGAAAGCCCCTTTCTATGTTGTGGGGAGACAAGGTAGGGGAGAGATAGGGAGAATTAGAGAGACCTTGGTTCTGAGGCTGCTTTTTTTAGTTCAAAGTACTCAGCATGTCAAAGCACCACGCTTTGGAGTATTATTTGCTGAGCCCAACAGAGTTAACACCCACAGCAGTGCAAGCCTCCACGGAGCCACTATTGTGCGTAAGACGCAAGGAACCAAAGGAGAACTGTCCATTTGATTTCTGACTCAAAGAGCTTACAATAAAATTGGAAGAAGGAAGACAGAACACATGATGGAAACAGAAAATAACAATTCTATTTCTGTAAAAACACGTGTGGAAAATCAGCCAGATTTCTTACATCTAAGTAGAAAAACAATAATCCAAGATTGGCACTCAGTGACAGATGAGTAGAAGCCAACAGAAGGTGCTCTGGAACCACAGAGGAAGAAGAGCAGCATGATGGTAAATGACACTAGCAGTCAGTAACACTTTTTTTTGAAAGACATAAAGAGTTTTGCTAGGTAGGTTTCTAAAAGGACCCACTCAAAGAGGGCAGAATGCAGACTTTTCAAGGCGAGAGAGGTGCTGACAATAACAACTTTTAAAAAGGAAAGTTTCTTGATATGGTCGGGGTTATAGTTTTGTATCATTGTAACAAAATATCTGAGATAGTAAATCTAATAAGAGAAAGAATTTGTTCTGGCTCACAGTTTCAGAGAGTTCAGTTCATGTCCCATTGGCCCCCACTGCTTCTGGGCCTGTGGCAAGGTAAAACACCATGACGGGAGCACATGGCACAGGAAGCTGCTCACCCCATGGCGGCCAGGAAGGAAGTGGAAGGACCAGAGTCCCAGTATCTCCTTCAAGGACATACCCTCAGCCACCTGACTTCCATTCCATGACTTTCCAGTGGCATCTCTGGTTAGAGAACAGGGCATCAACTCAGGGGCCATTGAGAGACACTCCAAATCCAAGGTACTGTCCATGTTTAAACAGTGTGTCCCCATCAGAGGAGCTGGGTGCCACTGGAGGCACTGAAGAGATAAACTGCACTACTCCTGCAAGTATGTGGCTCCCACCCTTCTGATGAGATTTTTGTATCTTGTCTGTAAAATGAAATGTTACACTATTTCATTTATTTATTTATTTATTTATTTATTATCCCTTGGTACTGGGGATAGAATTCAGGGCCTTTACACTAAGCTATAACCAACCCCTCCCCATTTCTTAATTTTTTATTTTTGGAACAGGGCCTTACTAGGTCCCTGGTTACCAAGGCTGAGCTAGAACTTAACAGTCTTTCTGATTTAGCTTCCCAGAGTGCTGGGATTACAGGCGTACACCACCATGCCCAGCTAGAAGGTTATGTTTTTAAAATACAGTAATTCTCAAATTTCTAACAGTTTCTTATGCATAAGCCTGAAGCTACAGCTTTAATTAAATACATCATCTAATTTAATTCTCACAAATCCAAATGCTCTCTTGATGTTCCTTGCAGCCTTCAGGAGTCACTCTACCCTTCAGTGCTCAGATACAAATGGGGCCCTCCCCCCCCCCAACTCATCGAGTCCCTCCCGAGTCCTGAGAATTGTCAGGCCCCCGGCCCCTTTGGGATTCCCTCCCATTCTGGTTCCTCTTGTCCCTCCATCCTCTTCTGACTGAACTATTGAATTCATATCTTTTTATTATTATTATTATCTTCTTGTGGCATATAGAAGAGGGCACACCTAGGCCAGACATCATGCAAAGGAGACTTCAGGTGACAGATGAGGTGACTCTAATCTTTTCCTTAATTCCCTTCCCCTAAATTTTACTAACGTACAAAAGAACTTGTAAGAGAATTTTCCTGAAAGTTGAGAGTAACGGGGTGAGATTTGGGGAAAGTAAGACTGTTTTTAACAAGCAGCTCAAAATAGAAGATTTGGACTCTCCAGGCCTGCAAAGTCTTACATCCATTCCACAACCTCCTCTTACAGCTGAGCACAGAGCCCTCCCCCACTGTACTATCCCCCCAGAGCCCCCTGCTCCGTCCCACCCTCTTCCTGTTCAGATGCCTCCAGCTTTTGTCTTCAGAGCAGTTCAGCCCCTACTTCATTTGTCCCTTTCTTCCTCAGTGTCACTCTGAGAACTACAGAGCTTTATCTGTCATACTCAGTGGGTCTTTTTCCAAAACAAAGATCACTGTCTCCCTGGCAGCTCTGAGGGCCTTTCTCTAGAATTTACAAGCAACTGGAGACACATGCTTGACCCACAGCTATCCTGAGACACACTCACAATCAGTTACATAGGAGTAAACTGAGGTATGGCATGGGTCAACTGAGACTCCCATGGTCACAGAGCCAGTAATGGTAACATTTAGACTCCAGGCCATTCCTTTGATGAAGACATTGATCTTTAAAGAGGCCTGAGAAAAGCTGGAGGAATAGCACAGCAGTTAGAGTGCTTGCCTAGCAAGCATGAGGCCCTGGGTTCAATTCTCCAGCACCATAAACCAGGCATGGTGGCGCATGTCTGTAATCCCAGCACTGGGGAGGCTGAGGCAGGACTGCTGTGAGTTTGAGGCCAGCCTGGCTACAAAGTGAGGTCAGGACCAGCCTGGGCAACGGAGCAAGACCTTGTCTCAAAGAGAGAAAGAGGAAGAGAAAGGGTGAGTGAGGGGGAGAGAGAGAGATTGAGAGAAGGTGAGAGAAAGAGACAGAGGCTTGAGAAAGCCAATAAGGAGAAAGCTAGAAAGAGAAGCCAAGGCAGGGAGTGGAACCTGAGGCCAGCTGAGCTGACTGGAGGGAACAGAGGCAGCCAGGAGGCAGGGAGCTTGAGCGGAGCCATGGCAGCACCCGGGCTCCACTGCTAAGTTAGATACTCCTGTGCTCTTTGCGTTGCTCTCAAAACAAGCCCACACTGGAGAGGCAGCCACCACCTATAGATGGTAATTAAAGCCATGGGGAAGATGAGCTCACGCAGGGAGAACGCAGGAGGGTGAGGAGGCGAGGACACTGGATACAAAGGAGGAGGACCCACAGGAGAGGGCGGGGATGGAGGAGGGCAACCAGCCAGGGAAACCCAAGAAGGCAGCCAAGTCCCAGGGGACAGGAGGCAGCACCAGGGAACCTAAGGGTGGGCTTTCAAAGCAGGTGCTTACATTGTCACTACCCAAGCGAGTATTAAATAAAAAGTGCAGAAAGCCATTGTTTCAGACGAAGCTCCGACACACCAGGATAAAATTCAAAATGGAGTCACTCATGCTAAAGTGCCATGTCACTAAACTGCAGCTAGCTGAACCTCACTGCCTGAGAAAGCCAGATTAAAGATGGGATAACAGTCAAATACCCGAATAGGCTAGTGTCTATTGGCAAGATAATAAAATTCCCTGTGACTTAATCCTTACCACAAAAAAAAAAAAAAAAAAAAAAATGGTAACCCAAAGTAACCTGATGGTAACCAATCAGTTTTTTTTTTTTTTTTCGTTCTGTTGCCCCATTACCACTGTACAAGGAAAGTATTTTTGAAACAACCAATCCACTTCTTGTTTTGGCTTTTGCTTTCTTTAGCCCTTTTCTGTCTATACAAGCAACTGCCTTCTCTTAAAGCCATAAGGGGACACTTACTCTACTTCACAGAATGAAGTGTTACCTGATTCTAGAATTGAACATAAAGTCAATTAAGTTCTTTTATACTAAATTGTTGTCCTTTTGTCCTTTGACACCAGAAGCACCCTGAGGATAGCCAAGGCGGTGAGAGGGGGCTGTTGGTTTTGGAGAGACCACTCTACCAGAGGAGGACCACATGGAGCTGGCCTTGAGCAGTGTGAAAGGAGATTGAAGAAAGCGATAGCAAGGAGACAGAGAGACTCTGGCAAGATAGGCTCTGGAGGAAAGATAAGATGTTATCAGAAGAGACAAGAGGAGCCATGGGAGAGGGAGCTTTGTTTTGTTTGAGAGTTGAGCAATGCAAATGGTATCAACAAGGAAGGGCTGGGTACAGAGGCCGCAGGGAACAGTGAGGCTATGGTGGAGGCGGCCAGAGACTCTGGCTCAGGAGCAGAGAGACTACCTGGCCTCTCCTAAAGACGTGCTCCATCAAAAACATCTGAATCACCAGGCCTTCACCAGGCCTAGTAGTACCCACCTGTAATCGCAGCACTCTGAGAGGCTGAGGCAGGAGGATCACAGCGTAAGCCCAACTGGGTAATGTAGGGACTTAGCACAACCTTTTCTCAAAACTTACAAATTTGAAAGAGAGCTGGGGATACGGTTCAAGGTGAAGGCCCCATGTTCAATCCCCAGTACCGCAAATAAATAAATAAATAAATATAAAATTAAATAACTTTTTTAAAATTTTGAATCAGTGGGAATCTACTAGGAGATCTGCAGCTAGACAGAAACGACGGTCCCTGAAGAGTCACAGAGAGAGAGGACATGGCTCCTAAAGGAAGGAACACCCTGGCTCCTGGTGAGGGAAGAACATGCTAGGGGCAGAGGAAACTAATTTTCAGAAATATGATGGTAGCAGCCTGGGCCCTTCTGGGCTGTCTTGGGAGCACAGTGAGGCCACCCTCCTGGGCGCAGTTTCTGGGTCTCTAGGCCCACGGGTGCTGTTGCCAGGCTTTGCCTGGACTTGGGCTTGGTCTCCCTTACCTCCTAGGGTTCTCCAACGAGCACACAACATGTACCTGCAGCCTGTGCCAAGGATCCTGGCTCCTTCATTGGAAGTAGAAGGTGCCCAGAGCCCTTGTACCCAAAGAAACTGAGCTGTCCCTTGGATTCCCCTGCTACGCACAGGCCCAGGGAGGTGCCTCCAGACGTGGCTCCTCAGCCTACCTCTGCCACCCCTGGCCTCGCTCAGTTCCACCCTAATTCCGGCACAGCCAATTAAGCACACACTACTCTTTTTTTTTTTTTCCTTCCTCTTGGTGATACTTACCACTCAGCCACCACATTCCCAGGGCTTTGCTGATGGCTGGAGGCAGGAGAGTGAGCAGGACAGATGTGCCCCTCCTTTTTGTGGACTGCAGCCTTCTAGTCTAGCATGTGCTACATACTCTACTGCAGCGGTCCCCAGCCTTTTCAACCTCAAGGGCCAGTTTAGTTGAAGACCATTCTCCCAAGGACCGCCGCGGGGGGGGGGGGGGGGGGGGG
>PVKB01000209.1:28310-395860 GCA_004027205.1 Ctenodactylus gundi | reverse complement strand
AGACCACAGACCAGTACCAGTCCTCAGCACAGGGTGAGAGGGGCTGGGGACCCCTGATGTACTGGTCTTTTCTACTTCTCCTTAGAGCAACCCTTTGGAGTAGGCACTACTACCTCAATTTTAGAAGAAGCTGAGGCCTAATGAGACTAGAAACCACACAATGGTATGAACAGCAGAACCTTGATCCACGTCCCTGGGCAGCTTTGCTTTCTCCACCCAGTGCTGATTCTGAGCGTCTCTGAGTTTGGGGTCCCCAAGTTCTCTCCTAGAGCAAACCCCTCTGCTTTGTTCCTCCCTTCTTCCTTCTGTCTAGGTGCTTTCAGCTCATTAGCTGCTACCTAACGCCAAGCAGGCTTCCAATTTCACTGCTCCAAGCCAAGGCCTCTCCTCAGTAGAATGAGGACAGTCAGGGAGCCCTGCCCTCTCCCATAGCCACTGAGGGGATTAAATGAGGTCAGAGGTGTGAAAGTGCTTTCTGAGGCACTTACAGGCAAGGGTTATGCGTAGAGAAACCTCCAAGCACAGAAGCCCTGGCATCAGCAAATTACATGTTCAATGAATACTGCAGCCACTGTATTTCCTGTCCCAGGCTGTTTATGCTGCAGTCCCTCACTAGCTACTTAATGAAAGGGTCTCCCTCTTCAGAAAGAATCTCAGATGTCACCTAACAGGCGGTAAAAGCAATCAGGGCTTCTGAAGTCACAGCCAAGAAGGATGCGAACACTAACGTTTATTGATCGGTGAGCATGTATGTATAGCACTAGGCTAAGCTCAGTGCATACAGCACCTTGGTTATTTCTTACAAATCCTTAAGGCATAAACACTACTATTGTTTTTTCTGCTTTAAAAATAAGACAGCTGATCTGAGGTCACACAGCTTTGAAGGGATGAATTTGGGACTTGGAGCAAGACATATATGGTTCTCAAACTCATGTCTTTCCTGTTAAGAGAAAACCAGTCCTACCCCCAGCCCAGCTGAAAGAGGCCTCCTCCATCTGCAGCCTCAGCATCGCCTCTGACAGGCTCACGGAGGAGCTACCCTGCTGCCTGTGTGTGGACAATGAGCTCTTTGATGACACAGACTATGTTCAATTCATCTTTGTGTACTCAACATCAGCCTGGTGCCTCGGCCAGAAAAAGCCATCAACAAACATTTGCTGAATGAGTGAATGGTAAGAGAATAAATTTGTCTTAAGGATAATATTGTGACCCTCATGCAAATATAAAATAAATCTGGGTCCAAAAACGAACCCTTCTATTTAACTCATTCATTAATGGAGGAAACACTAAGATGTGATGATGAGATCGAAGACAAACTCAAAGAGGGCTTGGGATGTAGCTCAGTGCTAAAGTGATTGCCTAGCATGCAGAAAGCCCTACGATCAATTCCAAGCAGTGCAAAAGAAAGAAAAAGAAAAACTCAAAGAACTACAAATATAGCTCTTTTAGTCTTTTTGGGCTACCATGAAAAAATACCATGGACCTGGTGGCTTAAAAACAAATTATTGTTCACGGTTCTGGAGACAAGCAGTCCACAGTTGAGGTTTCCACTGCTACAGAGGGCTCGATTCCTGGCTGATAGGCACTTCCCATTTTCCCGTGCCCTCGTGTGGCCTCACAGTGCATTCTTATCAGTGCTTTACAATTTTCAGAGCTGTAAAATAACTCAAAGACAATAAAATCTTGATTTTAAATAAAGGAAGGACAAAGAAAGAAAGAATTAAAGAAAAGAAAGAAAGAAAGCAAGTCAAGGAGGAAACTTAACCTCTTTGGTGGGTTCACAAGTCTTCCACAATTTTCCCCACAGAATGAGTCAATGACAGCAGCTGTCTGGAATGCAGCAGGAAGTGTCCACTGCCTGGTCATCCCCCAGTTCTGTCTCTCTTAGATCACACTCCTGTGCCCCTTCACCAGACAGTGGGTGGTCCCACAGCTTGCCCTGTGGCCTCTCAACTGCCAATCAGCTCCCACCCACAGTGATACTAACGTCCAGATTCACATTTACAGCACCTGTGGAGTTTCTCTTTTGTCTAGAATGGAGAAAGAAGACCGCATTCCTAAATGAGAGGAGCTCTGAGACTGCGGGCCAGAGAAGAGGCTCCTGAGGTGCTATAACTCCCCAACCACTCACACTGTCATTGGGCCCTGGAGATCTCCTTAGCCCTGGAAAGAGGGTGCCATTCCTAGTCCCCCCAGAAAACAGCATCCAGGCTGCTCAGGCTAGAGAATTCCTTTACCACCTGGCGCCGTGGGAGTTACAGTTCTTGCCAGAGCTGCACCTGTCAGGGGCCTGAGAGTGCAAGAGGAAGGCCAGGCATGTGGAGATGTTCACCAGGAAACCACTAGCAAGCAAACCTGGGGCTCGCTAAATGCTGAACAGAATGGAGCCCAGCTGGCTCACCGGGAAACTCAGGTTGACCTCAGGTCCTGTGAAAATCTAACCTTTGCTCTGAGAAAACAATTTCTGATGTCTTTTTCTGCCTTCTCTTCATGAAGGTCAAGTTCTATCTGGAAATGATGTTTGTGCTGTGGGTCCATTGTGCTTATCTCCAGAAGAACAATCTGTAAAAAAACTGGCTAAGGTCCACATCAGCAGTGTCAGCCTGGACTGGCCTCAGCCTCTGCCCAGCTGACCAGCCTACAGACCCGCCCCTGCAGCCCCTCCTCAGGGAAGCCAGAATTATCTCTATAGCCACATTTGGCCCCTGGTGTTTCAGCCTAAAACTTTCTGTTAGCTGTCAATTACTTATACGATAAGGTCATGGCTCTATAACTGCCCCCTACTCTTCCCCAACCATGTTCCCATCACTTCCTGATCCCCACTTTGTGCACCAGCATTACCACCTGCTGGTAGCTCTCTGCACACTCCAGGCTTTACCCAAGCTATTTCTTCTGTCTGGGAGGCACTGCCTTTGACTAATTCCCACCCCCTGAGAGCTTGGCTGGGACCTTCCTCATAAAGAGCTCTTGGCTCCAACCCGTCCCATATCCATTCTGTATGACTCCCGCTGACCTGTCTGCTCCTCCTTTGCTGGACCTGCAGCTCCTTAGGAGCAGAGCTCACTTGTACTGTTGAACAGTGTTCCTCCAAAACTTACATGGAACTAAAACCTGTGAAAGTACACTTATTTGAAAATGAGATCTTTGCCAATGTAATCAAATTAAGATGAGGTCACAAAAAGATTACAGCGGCTCCTAAATCTAGTATGATTAGGTCCTTTCAAGAAGAGGAAAACTGGGCTGTAGGGTAGCTCAGAAGTAGAGCAGCTGCCTAGGATGCATGAGGCCCTCAGGCTTGATCTCTAGCCCCAAAAAAGAGAGACAGAGAAATCTGGACAAGAGACACCTAATGGAGAACATCATGTGAAAACAGAGATGGATTGGACAAGCAACTGTCTTGGTCACTGTCCCTTCTCTGCGAAGCAACACCCAACACTGAAGTCTTAAAAAGGGGGAGAATCGTGTTAATTCACAGGGTCAGCTTGAGCCCTAGTGGTTACTTCCTCGTGCCAGACTTCCCACGCATCTGTTTTAGCTCACAGCTCTAGAGGGCTCAGGCTAGCTCCTCTAGAAAGGAGGAGGCAGGGACAAAAATATTCACTTCCAGGTTATGCCCCATTGACCCATCCCTCCAACCAGGCCCCGCCTTCCACTAGCACAGGAAATCATCAGTGATCCGCTGATGAGCATAGCACCCCATGATCCAGTCACTTTCTAGACAAGGGACATTTAGATTTAAACTGGAACATCAAAGAGTGCCAAGGATTGCTGGGAGCTGCCTGAAGGTAGGAGAAAGGCATGGAAAGGATTGTTCTCTAGAACCTCAAAGGGGTTATGACCCTGCCATCACCTTGATTTTTCAACTTCCAGCTTCTGAGAAAAAATAGATAAATACACCAAGTGAAGCGCTAAGAAATGAACAGATTTCACACAAGAGCCCCAAGCTCAGTGCTTGCACAATTCTGTGAAAAAACTGATTTGTGTATGTTAAAATGGGGAACTCTATGGTATGTCAATTATATCTCAATTTTTTAAAAGAAAGAAACTATATGTTTCTGCATTTTAAAAAATAACCTACTCTGGCCACAGAGTAGAAACAGACTAGAAGCAGAGCAGTCCTGTCATTTCTAAGGGTGCTACAAGAGGCTTAAAATAATGGTGACCCATACAGGGGAATGACAGTGGAGATGGAAAGTCAGGCCCAATAAGCTTGTTTGTTTTGTTTTGTTTTTTATTTGTTTTGTTTTAGTTTTGCAGAGTTAGGGATAGAATACAGGGCCTTGCATGTGCCAGGCAACTTGCACCTCCAGTCTCTAAGAAGTACTTAACTGAATGGTTTAAAACATACAGTCTGTCTTAGTTACTGTTTTGTTACTGGGACACAATACATGACACAACTTAAGGGGGGAAGGCTTTTTTAGCCCACAGTTTCAGGAGGTCTCAGTCCATTCATGAGCAGCCAGCAGTGGTGGAAGAGTCTAGCAGAGGTCTAGACAGAGAAAGCTGTTTATGGCATTACAACAGGAAGCAGAATAAGTGAAGGGTGGAGTTAGCAAGGGATTTTTGCCTTCCAGGTCAACCCCAGGGATCACCAGTCCCAGCCAGTCCCCACCTCTTCACAGCATAGGAATTACCCCCACTGAATCACCTCCTAAATGCATGAGGCTGCTGGGTGATGTTCCAGGTCAAAGCCATAACACGGTCATACATGAGTGTGCAGAAATATGACTTTCTTCATCTTATTATAGCTAAATTTAACTTTCTTCTTGGGATGGCTTTTAAAACTTTTCCTCAAAGGGCTGAGAGCATAGCTCAGTGATAGAGTGTTTGCCTACTATGCATAAGGCCTTGGATTCAAACTCCAGCACTTTCAACAATAAATTAAAGATTCCTCAGAAAATCTTGACCATTCTTTCTTCAGAAGGAAAAGCTAATTTGCTTTTCCTTGAATGTGAACTGTATCCGTGACTCATTTCTAACTAACAGGATGTGGGAGAAGCGAAGTGACGCTACATGACTCTGAGGGATGATCATAAGACGATGGTTTCCATTGAGGTTTCTCTCCCTACCCTGCTCTGTCTCAGATTGCTGCTCTAGGTAAAGCCAGTGGTCACGCTATGAGAACATTCCAGTATCTCTATGAGGAAACCCACATGGAGAGGACCTGCCACCTCCCACCCACAGCCAGCACCAGGTTGCCAACCAAGGGAGTGGGCCACCTTAGGGGCTGATCCTTAGGCACAGTGCAGACTGCAGACAACTCCACAGCCTCTGAGCTCCCCAGCTGTGGCTGCAGTCCTCCCAGAGCAGCAGAGGCCAGCTGTCCCTGCTACACCTTGGCTGAATTCCTGACCACAGAAACTATGAGAGATAATAAGATTTGTTGTTTTAAGGCACTGAATTCTGAGGTAATTCATTATACAGCAACAGATAACTAATATAACAAAATTTAAGACATGTCTTAGTTGCTTCTTTGTCACTGTGACTCAGTCCTCAACACTCACAACGTAAGGGAAGGAAGATTTATTTTAGCTCCCAGCTTCAGTAGGTCACAGTCTACTCATGGGCAGCCAGCAATGGTGGAAGCACATGGCAGAGGTGGAGATGGAGACAGCGCCTCATGGCATTGCAAACAGGAAGCCACGTACCCAGAAGAAGGGAAACGGTAGCGTGTATCTTTCCAGGTCCTATCTCAGTGATCCACCCCTCTGGGTCCAGCCTCAGTGTACTACCCCTTCCAGGTTTAAACCCCTAATCCACCACATGCCTATAATCTATAATCTACCACTGTAATCAATACTCTATCACACACCTGTCTTCCACCACAGACCTATAATCCATCACACACCCATGATCCACCCTTCAGACCAGGACCCCATCTCCTGACAGCACATGGTTCCATAGATAATCCATGACATCCAAACACATGAGACTTTTAGGCGACATTCCAGATCCGAACCACAATAAGACAGTTGCCCAAACACTTAGGAATCAAAATAAACATTTTAATGTAGAGTTTTTATATATTCAAAACTAATGCCCAGAAAAATCAAAGCAAAGAGCCAAAATTGTGCATAGAGGCAGGATTCAACAGAGCATATGGACAACCCCATCTCACTTGACTCACACTAATTCCAGCCCTGGTTCCAAAAAAAAATTTATGAAACCAAGCAGCTAGCAGTCAACCCACAGGGCAGTTTGTTGATTGTTTTAAAGTATTGCATTAGAGTATTTATCTAAAGCACAGCGTAGTAATGTACACCTTTAGTCACAGCTACTCAGGAGGCTGAGGCAAGTGGATCACTTGAGCCCCAAGAATATGAAATCAGTCTGGGCAACATTGTAAGATTTCACCTCAAAAAAGGTGGCAGAGCACTTGCCAAGCATGCACAAGACCCTAGGTTCAATGCCTAGCATTTCAAAAACTTCTAAAAAACATTTTAAAATAAAATTTATTTACCTTAAGTACTGGGTTGTCCTAGTTTTGCTAGTCCCGACTTGTCCAATCACCTCTCATCTTTCAGACTGGGGGACACTCTGAATCTCCTAGATACCAGTCACACACAGGAACTAGAAGGAAAATATAGGGGTGGTTACTGCAAGTGGCCCTGTCTCATACCGTCTGATGGCTTAAAGGCCTCTTCTGCTCTTCTGTGTTATCTCCTGCTGGTGCAGGATTCCTGGGAGTTCTGGAGGAAACCAGGGAACAAATGGCCTTCTGCTAGGCGGAGTCCCTAGTCTCTATCACTCAGGAAGGGAAAAGGGAGAAGCAAAGATGAGGGAAGAGAACAATCTCCCTCTAAACTCTGACTTCAACTCTCTTCCTGTGCTCTAATTTCCCTGAAGGAAGGGCCTTCCCGGGCCCAAGGGCAACCACCCTCGGGTCCCTTCTACATGTAAACTTTTTTCCCATCATACATTTGGTCATTCACTTCACAGTCTACCTTTAGTTCCTATAGCATGCCAAGCATTTGCCAGATTCTAGAAACACAAAGAAAACCCTCCTACTCCAGGAGCAAACAATAAAAAGGGCCAACATGCGAAAATAATGCTCGTGAACATTCATATATAAAGTACAAAAATAAAATCTGTGTGTGCACAGGTGTAGTTATAACCTGGAGGGGGAAATGACTACCTCTCCCCAGGGGCCTCAGGACAAGGTAGATGGAGAGGTGTGGTTTCCCCAAGTAGACAAGGTGTCAACAGATAATCCCAGCAGAGAGAAGGGCTCAGGACACAGGAATACGAATGGGGGAGGTACAATGAAAAGTGAACCATCACCTCTGTTTAAGGACAGAGAGGCCTTGTTACAGCTAGGAGGCATTAGGCAATCTGTGTGAGCTCATCTATGACAAGGAGATAATCATGATCTGATGTTTATGAGGTTCAGAAGAGGATTAAATGAGATATGTTACCCTCCTCCACAATCCCTAGCTAGCATGCAGTACCTGACTACATGTGCGCAATGCTAACTCCTACTAGTCAATGACTCTTCAATCTAATATTAGAAGCATCACATAAGGAAAAAAAAAGAAAAACCTAGTTACGCACATTCTTGCACCCTCGAGAAAGGTTAATTCAATCAACACTTGAACATCTACTACATCCCTAAGCACTCTACTGTTAACTTTAAATTCAGTGATCAGGCCTGAGTTTAAACTAAGCCTTTTCGGAATTTAAAGCTAGACTGTTTCTCTCTTAAGCTCTAGCTCTTGCAAATCAAATCTTTTTGTATCAGCACCTGCCTCCAGTTAAAAAAAAAAATTGATTCAGCAACTCAATCAGTTTGTTTGTTCTAGGCTGTGGCCACCCTTACCAGAGGTACCATGCCACTGACGTGGTGGGTGCTGGGCCAACAGGCTTGAGGAACAGGAATGCATGGGTTTAGTATTTCAGAAATATCATTCTGCCGCTGATGAAACTAACAAGATTTAGGGATGAAGCTTAGTGATGGGAGGTCCAAAAAGAAGAGTGTACCAATAGCAGAGTTGGTTCTCCAAAGGGCAGGCTTCGAGTGATAAGAATCCTGGCCAAAAAAAGAAAGCATATTCCAAAGCATGTAATGAGCTTGTGCTGACATTCTACGACTGTCCCTATGAGGTGCCTAAGTGGAATTTAGAGATGTAGGATTGTCCCTGTCTCAGTCACTTTCTTGTTGCTGGGGCAAAATACCCTAAGTCTACAACTTATAAGAGTAAAGGTTTAGTTCATACTTTTGGAAGCTTCCGAAATGTCAGCACAAGCTCATTACATGCTTTGGAGAACCAACTCTGCTATTGGTACACTCTTCTTTTTGGATGGGGAGGGTAGGGTTGCTGGATAATTGATGCCAGGGACCTCTCGCATGCCCAGTGTGAGCTCTTCCACTGAGCTACCCCTATCTTCTATCTTAGAGAAAAAAGAAAAAAAAATTGGAAATACCAGCCTGCCTTTGGGAGTGTTAAGAGAACCAAAAAAGGTTTCTTAATTTCAGCCTAAACTGAAGTTAAAAGAGAAAAGCTGTCCCTTATATCTGAGGGGCTGATCCCTGGGAAGCTGGAGACGCCAAGGAGAGCAGTCTTGGCTAGTGGGTGGTCTTGGAAGCTGGAGAGGCAAGAAGCAGGCCCCTGGATGCCCTTGTTTCCTGCCCCCTTTTGAGTGGTTCAGCTCTTCCCCTGCCTGCCCTGGGGTATCAGGAGACACACCCCCTCCACCTTTGCCCCTGAAATAGCTCCCTTGTCACTTAAAGCAACCCAAGAGGCTTCTTCCTGTTCCTTTCAAGTCCCCAGGCCTGCCTAGAACATCTTAGCTCAAAGGCACGATTCTGAGAGTAGCTAGAATCCTGGGCAGAGAAGAAAACAAAACACCCTTGGAAGCTTCTGGTCCTGCTCACAGCAGGCCACTTCTTTGTTCATTCTACAAATATCCATTAAGAGCCAGGCACTAGGGAGAAAAATAACTAAATGAAGACACGGCAGCCCCTGCCCCCAGCATCTCCTGGGCTGGTGGGGAGTCAGCTGGATAAGTGGGCTGGGTAAACTCTCCTGGGGGTACCAACCAGAGCCCCAATTCTGGAATTCCCTCCTCCAAGGCACCAGCAAGGCCTGTTAAAATTAACTCCACCAATTAAAGGCATGTTAGGAGACAATGCTGCCTGTCTTCCACTTTATTTTTAATTACAGGGCCTGGCCCAAAATTGTCAAACCATTTATAATTAGAGCAGAGCATGTAAGCAGGACTCCTGAGAAGCGGAAAGAGGAGGAAGCAGTGGAGAAGACAGGGGCTCTCCTCCCACACACCCAGGTCCACTCTGGCCAGTCCAGGCTCATCCACCTCTAGACAGCTGTGACAGGCCACTGCTCCACTAATGGACTAGGTGGCTAGGGGAGCACTCTCGGCTTGCTTGTCCCTCCCTTGCCTCTCAGCACACACCCTGATTATAGTCATTAGGGAGTCACCCTGAACGACAGGAAGACAGCAGGGCGGAGTGCAGCATGGCGGAGAGGAACATGGCTCACAGTGGCCCGGCAGGCGGCTGCACAGGGAGGCAGGATGCGCTGGGGCTGGAGACAGCCCTGGCTGAGCTACTGTCCTGCCTCTCCCTGCGGGGAGCAGGAGGCTTCCACCCAACAGCAGCCCCTGGTAGTGCTGTAAGGCACAGCCTGGTGAGGATGGAGGGACAAGCAGCCAGCTGGGGACACGGGGCTGTAAACCAATGGGGGCCAATTCTCAGCTCTCCAGGCCCCAGCCCAGCTTTACTGTGTCCAGCAGCAAGATGGAATCTTCACACCTCTTGTAGGAGGAGCTGGGGACAGCAGAGCTGGGAGAGAAGAGGTGAGGTCAATCTCTCAAGGCAGATGTGGGGCAGTTTGGCTTGGTAGGAACTAGGTTCAGACTCCTGGGCTCCCAGTTCCACCCAGAGGTATCCTGGGGCCCTGCCTCTCCTCATGCAGAGATGCTCCATGTGGCAAACAAAAACCTCCATTAGTGATAGCCTACATCCTACATGTACCCCTTTTCTTTCTTTCTCTCTCTCTCTGTCTTTCTTTTCCTGTGGTACTGAGAATTAAAACCAATTTTTTCTTTAAGACAGGGCCTCACCAAATTACTAAACTGACCAGTCTGGGGTCAAATATGCAATCCTCCTGTCACAGCCTCTGAGAGCTGGGATTACAGGTTTGGCCCACTAGGTCCAGCTTACCTCCTTTTCTAGCCAGGACTGGAGTTCCAAAATTCCCCAACCTTCCTCCCCCTTTTAAGAAGACCACGCTGGCTGCTCTATTCCATCCCAATACACAATGGCTGAAAACAATGTTAGACCTGACTCAAGCCCTGTACTCTTGGGAACAGCACCACCAGGTAAGAAAGCCCCACCCACTTGTACTCCAAGAAAAGGCTCACCTCAAAGATCCCTTGGGGACACATGACAAGGAAAAGACTCCAAGAAGATGCCAAGGTCAGGCACCCAGCCTCCAAAGTTCCTATCTTTGTCTGATAGATGGTCAGCTGAACCATTAGCCAATGTGGACAAAATACCTGCTGACCAGACCTGCACACTCTATAGCCAAGCTTTTCCTCCTCGAGACACCAGCCCATGCTCAGAGTGTGCCAGCCTCAGAACTCAACATAACTCTTCCTTAATGCCCTCCCGGCCCCTGGGATTCAGAGAAAGCTGTCCCTTTGGGCCACCTGCTTATCTACCCCACACACCTGTCTAATTCTTCCTAGCTTTGTTTATTAAAAACAAAATAGTCTCCTGCTTAAAAACAAAATTCCTTTCCATCTGGCCTCTCACGCATTTGGGTTCTCCCTCCTGAAATCTTTACTCTCTTCTTACTCCAATTGTCCTTTGAAATAAAGCCTTCATTTGGCTTGCCATCACTATATGGCATCCAGTCTTAATCTGGTATCAGCCCAGGAACGGAGTCTGTCCCCTCTGGAATTGGCTCCCAAGCAGTCCACCCTCAGTGACCTCCAAGCTGTGTCCTATGTTCAGGGTCAACCCTGCAAGTAGATGGTTTACAGAGAGGTTGATGTCTAAGCCAGCAGGGGCTTCTTCTCCCCCTCAAATGGCTTCTGAAAGTCTCCCTCTCCACGGCTACCTGGTGAGGAGCAAAAATCAGTTATGTCCCAACACTATGCTAGGTGTGTTGCAGGCATTTTTTCAACCCTTGTGAGTGAGGCACCATTCTGGTCCCCATTTCTCAGATATGGAAATTCACACTGAAAGGGACAGGTAGCACACAGGGGGTCAGGAATGAGGATGTCATCATCCTGCTCTGCCATAGGATGGCAGCTTCATGGGCATACTCCACAGTCTTAAAATAGCACCCTTCCCTCCTGGCCGCAGGAGTTCCTGCAGAGGACCAAATAGGCTGGCATCCTCACATGCCCTCAGAACAGTGCCTGGCCTGCCTCAGGTGCTACACAAGCACTGGTTATTGTCAGTATCATTACCACTATGATAATGACACATGCCATTATGTCCAACAGGCTGAGCTGCGCTGGGGTAAGTAACGTGTCCAAAGTCACAGAACCCAAGTCCATGTGCTTCTCACATGCTGCGTGGTCACTTCTGGAGGACCCCACCGCTTACTACAGCCACTTCCCTCTGGCTCCTCCTCTGCTCAGTGCACTCCCCCAGGGCAGGGACCTCTATATTGTTCCCGCTGCATCCCTAATTCCTGAAAATAGACCTTGGAACAGGAATGAGCAGAATTCCAGGGCTTGTGCCCCTGACCTTGGGACAAAAAGTCAGTCTTCTGGCCTGACCTGCAGCCTACTTTTAACAAGTAAAAATATGACAAATGGTTTTTTTAAAAAGGAAAAGGGGGGGATTGTGAGCACCACCTAACGGTAGCAGTGGCACCTTGTTCAAGGTAAAGATGGCGGATCTTTCAATTTTTGGGGGAGAAGGGATAAAGGTCATAGCATTGTGATAAACTTGGCCCTGAACCAATGCCTTAGATCTTATCTGAGAAGACTGTGCATCCTGCCAATAGGAAAAGGCAGGGGGAGGGACCTGCAGCCTAGGGATTTAAATCCCCATCCACCATATTTTTTGTGTCCCTTTCTTTACTCGCATGTGGGGAGATCACCCTTTCTGCAAAAAGATAATTAAAGCCTCATATTTCTGTCAAAAAAAAATAAAATCAGCTGATAGTGTACACAGTGGTTAGAACACTTGCCTAGCGTACACAAGGCCCTAGGTTTGATCCTCCAGCACCACTTTTAAAAAATTAACTGGATGTGGTGACACATATCCATAATTCCAGCCTCGGAAGGCTGAGGCAGATGAATCTCCGGGAGTTTGAGGCCAGCCTGGCTTATACAGTAAGTTCAGGACTAGCCTGGACTACAGAATGAGATCCTGCCTCAAAAACAAAAGCAAATGAAAAGTTAGAGATGTGGGTTAGTGGTAGCACTTGCTTAGCTGCTTGAGACCCAGGACGCTATCCTCAGCACAGCGGGTGGAGGGGGTCAGGCCCCAGCATGGCGCCACAGGCCTGTAATTCCAGCTGGTCTAGGAGGCTAAGACCGGAGGGCAGTAAGTTTGAACTCCGCCTGCGCAGCTTAATTCCTTAGTGAGCCCCTGTCTCAAATATATATATATTTAAAGGCAGGAATAAAGAAGAGAGTGGAGGAAAGAAAAAAAGGTTAATTTCTAATGGAACAGGCAACAGAAAAAGTTTCCCTGACCCTATTAACAAAAATCTCTTTACTCAGAGATGGAACCTGTGGGCTTCTGGGAAACTTTCACGTGCATCACCTGGTTGGAGCCTCCGCGCGTGCTTCCCTGTCTCCCTTACACCGCAGGAGGAACGAGGTCCCAGCGCAGGCAGCCGGCAGCCGACGCGCGACCGGCGCCCCGCGCCCGACGTAGCCCCGCCCCCCGACGTAACCCCGCCCCCGCCGCAGCCCCCGCCCTCGCGAGCGCAGCGAGCCGGCGGGTGTCTGCGCTTCCTTTTTCTGCTCGGCTAATTATCCTTTTAACTCGCGCTGGCTTATTTTTGCTGCGCGATCTGCTGGTTTATTTTTATCCATCTCTCCATAATGGTATCGGGGCCGTTACTCAGGGAAGCTCCCAGCGCTGAGCTGCTCCCCAATTTACAATTGCAATTATGATCTCCGACAGAAACACATGCAGCTGGCGTCAATTTTAAGCAATATTTTGATCATAATAATTAAAAAAGTAACTTATGGCGTGCACGCATTAGATAAATTAATGTTATTCCAAGGCTCTGCTAAAAGGCGTGCAAGGGAGACAGAGAGACGGAGATGGTGCCCCCATCTCTCCCCGCTCAGGAATCTGTAGCCTCCCCGAGCGCCCGCTGGGCTCACAGATTAACTTTCACATGGAGTTTAGTATCTGCGTGTCCTTCAAGTTGAATGCTGGCTGTCCCCGCCCTTCCCCCGGACGCACACGTGAAATTGATGGTTATTAAGGTATTTGAGTATAAACAAGCACATTTTCTTGTCACTGCTCCCGGGGTGGTGACAGGCAGATGAAAGGATGCTCTTCTCTCCCCCGGACTTGCTGCGCCAGACCCAAATGGGAGCAGGACCTGAGGGCTGGGGGTGGGGGCGGCGGGAGGGGCACCGCTCTCCCCGGTTCTGGAGCGCGCGCTGCCACACCCACACGAGGCTCGTCCATGCGGATGCATCAGCTCACACGCTGGCAGCACTGTGCATGCACGCACGCACAGACAGGCACTGCAATTTGACCTGCCTCGGACGCAGGATTCACAGCCACAGACACCTCACTTGTCCCTTCACAGACATCACGTAATTTATGTGCGTGTTTCCATCCATCTTCCCTCTCACACATGGGCCATCATCACGAAAATATGCATTGCACACTTCCATTAACTTTGTGATATTTTTGATTTTGGGACAGGGTCTCACGAAGTCACTAAGTTACCCAGGCTGGGCTCAAATTGAGATCCTCATGCCCTAGCTTCCCAGAGTGCTGAGATTAGAGGCTCACACCACCAGGCCCAACACAAATTTGTATATATAGGCACAGATGTACCTCCTCCCAGGTACACAACTCATGGTCACAGACACCCACACACCTTTGTCCAAGTACAAACTCACCCCACACACGCACATTGGCTCATGGGTACACATACAACTACCGTCTCCCAGGCACACGATTACTATAATCACAAGAATACATAGTCACACAATGAAACTCACACACTGCCACTCACACACGCCCTGTCACCGCACAGGCAGAGAGCACCCTTCTCAGGGCAGGCCAGGCCACACACAGCCACAGTAGCCTTTCAATTTTTGGAGGACCCACGAGCTGGATATCTGTACCTCCCAGAGCGTTGTGTATACAGGTCCACAAATTGTACACTCCATTCCAAGGCCTGGGTTCTTTCTGCAGTCCACCCAGGCCTCAGCTCAAGTCCCACCCCCTGTGGGTCCCAAACGGCCCTTTTCCTACCCTTATGGACAAATGGCTGGGGGGGGGGGGGAAGGAGGGGAGGTCCCATTATCTCTCAGTACTGACTGGCTTTTTTGTTGGTGATGTGTGATTTAAGGTGTGTGTGTATGTTCGTGTGTGTGACACTGGGGATGGAGTCCATCTTTCTATTTTTGATTTCTGAGACAGCATCTCAAAAAATTGCTAGGTCTCATTTTCCCAGGCTGGACTCAAATTTGTGACCTCCTGCCTCAGCCTCCCAGTGTGCTGAGATTGTAGGCCTGCATCATGGGGCTCAGTTTACTTGACTAGTTTTTATGATAAGCATCATTGCTTTGGGTAAAAAATAAAAACAAGCAAGCAAAACTTTAATGCCAACAAAAAGAAAAAAAATGGCCCTACTAAGCTGGCAGTCACATGGATTATACAATGAACTCAAGATTCCAGGTCTCTGAGTCAAAAGCTCAGATTCAAATTCTCCCTCCACCAGTCATTGATAATACCCTGGCAAGTGCTGAATATCAGTGCCCTCCTTTGCACCTTACCTGTTTCAGAGCTGTCACCAAGGCCTGCATGAGAGAAGGGGCGGCCAGGGCCCGAGCTCAGCGCCTGCACTGCTCACGGCGTCCTGATCCCTGTGCTTTCCTCTCATCTGGACCAGCTGCCACCTTCTCTGGTCACCTGGTCTGACTTCTCTTGTCCTGACTCTCCTGTCCCCACACCTGGGGATGGCCAGCCCCGGAACCCTCTGTTCTTGTCCATCCACACTCCCATAGAGGCAACAGCCGTTCCTGCTACCCACCAGGGTGGTTTGGGCACAGGATGAGAAACTTCTGATTGAGCGCCCAGCAGAGTAAGTCATTCAGCTTCTGGCAAGCCTCAGTTTCCCCCTTTGGCAAAATGGAGATAATAGTGCCTGCCCTTCCGAGTCAGGATGGGTCTCCAAAAAGTAATCTGAAACTAGGCCCAGGGGGGCAGGCGGGTAAGCCCAACACTTTGGGAGGCTGAGGCAGGAGGACTGAGCCCAGCCTGAGAACTTAGAGAGACCTTATTTCTAAATTTAATTTTAAAAAGGAGTGGGGGCTGCAGATATAGTTGAGTGTACAGACCCTGGGCTAGATCCCTAGTACCACCACCACCACAAAAAGAGACCAAAAAAAAGGTAATTTAAGACTGCAAAGCCCCAGGAACAAGCTGGACCTGTGGCCCAGGCCTGTCATCCCAGTACTATAGAAGGTTGAGGGGGGAAGAATGCAAGTTTGAACACAGCCTCAGCAATTTAGCAACTTAGCTAAAAACTACCTCAAAAATCAAAACTAAAAAATAGGTTGGAGGTATAGTACAGTGCAAAAGCCAAGGGTTGAATCCCCAGTGCCACACATACCCAAACACATACAAGCCCAAGAAACATGTCAGTTTCCTGGCAGGCTTTGTCCCAGGACCTCCCTTCTAGAATTCTAAATTCTTCTTCCCTCCCAACCCTCTGTGTTATGGATTAGATCTGAAATGTTCTCCCAGAGCCTCATGTATTTGGATGTAGTGGGGTACCTGTCGAACTGTCTCCTGTTGGGAGATGCGGCCTGGTTGGGAGGGGCAGGTGCTTGGGGCTTGACCTGGAAGAATTCCATGAACTTGTTGAGATTAGCAGGCACTCAGGGAAGAGCTTTCAAGTGTATATCATTGACTTGTAGGCCAGGAAGGGAGTGAGGGACACCCACCCTGGGTGTCCATGTACAATTGGCAACTTGAACTAAATAAAAGAAGGGAGAAGAAATATTGTTACAGCTTCTTCCTAGAAAGGCTCTGGTCTTGGTCTTACTCTCCAGATATGACTCGCTCCTCTTCTACTTGGCTTTCTGTCTTCCACTCCTGGAAGAGCTTTTCTCTAGGCCATGTGCTTCCATCATTTCTGGCCACCTGTGAATGGACCACGTGAGACCTCCTGAAACTGTACGCTAAAATAAATCTTTCCCTTCCTCAGTTGCGGATGCCAGGTATTCTGTCACAGCAACAAATAAGTAACTTATAAGTAACCCAGTAAGTCCTTTCTTCACTTCCCACTTCTGAACACACCCGACTGTCTTACCACACCTGTGCCCCTGGTTCCATCCTCCCGTTACACCCCAAATCATCCACCCCCCACCCTGAACTCTTCCTCCTCCCATCCCTCCCTTCCATCTCCAAAGTGTTCTTTTCCTTCAACTTTGAAACCTTCCTTTCTCCTTTCCTTCCCCTCATCTCCACCACTACCACCTAAGCCCTTTGCTGATTTTTTTGCAAAGTCACAGGCTGGTTCTCTGCCTGCATGGCCAGGGCTACCCGCCTTCTCCAAGCATATCTTTCAGCCCACAGGGAGGATCTAGATCCCTCTGCCCGCCTTTCAGTCCCCCACAAGCCACCTCATTACCCCCATATGACAAAGTGCCCCAATCAAGACAAAGGACTTACTAGGCACATTACATTAGAATCTCCCAGAACTTTTTCTGGCCACCCCCTGCACCCCAGAAGTCCCCATTAAACTCCTATCTAAACTCAGTCCTCAGCTGAAGGAATCCTGACTCCTGAACATTTCTCCTGCAGCTCCAGCCCCCAGCAATCCAGCTCTCCTGAAGTCATCAGCATGGGAGTTTTCTTTTGAAATGTTCTTAGGAAAATTACAGATACACAAATAAATACAATAACATCACAAAATATATGCTCAACCTTTTTCACTGTTTTACTTTTTTATCAATGTTAAACATGTGCATGGTTTAAATGGTTTCACAATTCTCTCTGATATAAAAACCAAACAAAATACAACAGCAATCTTCCTGCTTTCCACCCTCCTCTCCAGGCAGAGCCATGGCTCCCAGAGGAGCTTACTGTCAGTGCTGTCAGCTGATCCTTTTGATATTCACCTCCACATCTCTTTAAAATGTGCTTATATTGCTACTTCTTTGTTTTTCCATTTTTTCCACATTATGTATTGGGTCTCCAGTATGTCAAATAGAATTCGGCTCTTTTCTCCTTCTGCTATCTCTGTCTGTCTGTCTGTCTGTCTGTCTCTCTCTCTCTCTCTCTCTGTCACACACACACACACACACACACACACACACACACACACATTTACTTCCCTCCTACTGACATTGTTATTTTTGTTAGATCAGTATTTACTGATTAAAATGATAAAGATGCCGTTCTGATGCCTGTTTCTTTATGACTTCCTTTTTGTTCCCTTCTTTCTGGAAGCTGTAGACTCTTCTGTGTTCTCATGGTGCTGAAATTTCAGTGTTATGCCTTGGTATGGACTGCTTGTCCACTACGTTGGGTAACTTGTGGCCTCGTCACTCTGGAAGCTTATGTCCTTCAGGCCCAGGACACTGGGGAAGGGGAAGTGTGCTGAGGATAGAACCTGGGTAGTGCATGCTCGGCAAGTGCTCTGCCATTGAGCGACACCTCCAGCTGCAGCCCAGGAATTTTCTTCAATTATTCTAGGTCTTCCTTCCATTTCTTCTTTCTGGAAACCCTTTCTTTCTTGGACTGCTCCTCTAATTTCTTATCTTTATTTCCTCTTCCTTTGTCTCCCTTGTTCTACTGTCTAGGAAAATTCCTAAACTTTATCCCCTAATGCTTTTATTGAATTTTGCATTTCAGCTATTATATTTTTAATTTCCAAGAGCTCCTTTTTTATAGCATCCATTTCTTACTTCATGCAATTATCTTCACTTACCTCTAAAGATATTAATACTTCTTTTGAAGCTTTCTTCTTCTTGCATAGCACTTCTTTCTGCTAAATTATGTTTTTCTGTTTGTTGGGTTCCTGTCTCTCAAGAAAATGTCCTTGCCCCTAAAAGCAGTGATTCTTGCTGGGTGCCTCCTGTCTAAGAATGAGGGCCAGATGTTGATTGGAAGTGTGTGTGCGCGCGCGCGTGTGTGTGTGTGCGCGCGCGTGTGTGTGTGTGTGTGTGTGTGTGTGTGTTCCTGAGGACTCAGCTCAGGACCTCAGGGCCTTCAAAGTGAGCTACATCTATCCCCAGCATTTTTTTTTTTTTGAGACAGGATCCAACCAAGTTGCTAAATTGTTCAGATTGGGCTCAAATTTCCAATTGTCCTGCCTCAGCCTCCCAGAGAGCTGGGACTACAAGCTTGCACCACTGGGTCCAACAGTGAGAGTCTCTGAGTAGATGAGAGGACTCGTTTGACTATGAGGTCCATGGAGGGTGACTGGCTGGTCAGTCGGGAACCTCTGGTCTTTGCATCTTTTAAGTCTTTGTTCTTGAGCTGGTCGTATTCTCCAGAGGAAACCCTTCTAGTCTCTAGCCTGGCTGTCAATATTCTAGGAAGAGGGACGGGAAGGCCTTAGCATCCTATAGGCATAAGTTCATATTGAAGGGACCCAAAATCCCAAAAGCATATGTAAAAGGAAATAGTATCTGCAGTACAGGTGTAGCTTTATTCAAATCAGCTGCCACTGTCCCACTCCAGGTTCCAGAGACCTTGGACACTGGAATAGTGCAAAAACAAACTGTGTAGGGGCTGGAGGAGTGGCGCAGCAGTAAACTGCCTGCCTAGCAAGCGCAAGGCCCCGAGTTCGATTCCCCAGCACCACACAAGCCGGGCGTGGTGTTGCACTCCTGTAAATCCCAGCACACAGGAGGCTGAGGCAGGAGGATTGTTCTGAATCCAAGACCAGCCTGGGCTACAGAGAGAGACCCTGTCTCAAAAAAAATGTGTAAAAGAGATTCACTAGAACCTTCCACCTTTGAAGCCCTAAACTCTACTTTGTTGACTTGATGGGCCTTTACCTCTGACTGTTCACCAAGTTGCTGATGGCTCCTACCTGTTGACTGTACAGTTAATTTGTCTGACATCCATTAAGATGCAGGGTCATAAATACACAGACCTAGACTGAAGCAGTGTTTCTTTCCATATTCTTCCCTTCTTCTCTTCCCCCTCCTCTTCTCCATTTTAAGCATTTTCTTTTGACTAGATATTGAACACAGAGTCTTTGCACTGAGCTGCATCCCAGCCTGTTTTTATTTTTTATTTTGAGACAGGGTCTCAGTAATTTGCCCATGCTGAGCTCAAACATAGGATCCTCCTGTCTCAGCCTCCCAGAGTGCTAGGGTCACAGACTTGCCCCGCTGGGCATGGCTCTCTTCTACCCCCATCCTCTGCATTTCTCCGTGTGGTATCTGCATACTCGGCCCATAAGCCCCGACTCAGAGATCTTTGTTTTACCATTTCTGAGAACAAGCCTGTCTCTGCCCATGGCAGCCTGGGGGGAGGGACAATCACCCACCCACACAGATCTGGAGAAGGGACACGGACGATGTCTTTGGGTGGGACTGGGTACTGGCGAAGGAGCCCAGGGAGTTCACATTGCGCTACAACCCCAGTTGCATTTTTGCCTTTCAACTTTGAGACAGGTTCTCACCCTGTCACTGGGCTGGGCTCAAACTTGTGATCCTCCTGCCTCATTCCCCCAGCACGCTAGGATGACAGGCCTGTGCCAAGGGGCCCAGCACAAGCTTCTTGATTATGAGCCAGATCTCCTTCTTGTCTTAGCTACTTCCTCACCCTACTCCACTGATGCCTGAGAGTCTGGAGAGACTTGGGGCGAAACGTGAATTTTCAACTTGCCCTTCTTTCACTTGAGGCTTCGGCTTTTCTTCATCTGCTAAATCCACTCATGTATTAATTTCCGGTTTCCAGACCTGTGCTGCTATTATCGTATCTCTCATTCTATTTGTCTTTGTGAGCTTTTGTTTGTTTGTTCATTTTTGAGAAAAGGTCTCTCACTGTAGCCCAGGCTGGTTCTGAACTCACTATGGAGCCCAGGCTGGCCTTGAACTCAGGGCAATCCTCCTGCCTCAGCCTCCCAAGTGCTGGGATTACAGGTGTGTATCACCAGGTCTAGTTTATGTGGTACTGGGGAAGTGAACCCAGGGCCTTGTGTTTGCTAAGCGAGTGCTTTAACCGCTGAGCTACGCCCCCAGCCCTCAGTTCCCCATCTGCCTTTCCCCTCAGAACTGATGGGCTTATGCTTTTATAAACCTCCCCTTACTATCACGTCCATGGGCTTTGAGGAGGGTGCTAACTAACGGATGGGGTCACCCTGCCATCGTCACCTGGAATCGGTTTGTTCTTTATTGAACGACTTTATAGAGATAAATGTCTGTCTTCCCACTCACGGCCACTTCAAAAAAAGAAAGATTCCTTTTTATTTATTTATTATTTTTGGCCTCAAAAGCCAGTGCATGCCTGGATAAGGTAGGTGCTTTGAAAGATTGATGGTTGAACCTGTGCCTTCATGCTATTTAATCTAACTTCCCTTCTCTAGCCTTGACAAATGGGCATTCAACAAGTAAATATTTACCAAATATTTATTAAGGAGTTATCCTTTGCCAGGCAATATCCAGGCCCAGGCTTACAGCAGGCATCAGAGCCGACTGAGTCACTGCTCACATGGAGCCTGTATCCATGGCTGTCCAGCCTCTTAGTGAGCAGATCCAGCTGAAACCAGTTGAAAGTTGGTTTCCTGTCACTTCCTCTACGTGGTCCAGATTCCTCCCCTACAGCATAATAAGCCTCTTGTTCACTAAAATCACCTGTGATCTTGTCTTCCAGACTTTTCTCATTCAACCAGCCCTAACCATTTCCTGCAGCAGTTTCTCTCACCATGCAATCGCCAAGCCCTCAGCAGCACCTTCCCCTACTTTCTTCCTTCCTCTCCCCGTCATGGCCAGAGATGGACGCTTTCTGTGTATAAAATTAAAAAAGGTATGTGTATCTGGTCTTTGTCTTGGGATCCTGGCACAGACCTTCAAGAACCCTCGGAATTTCTTGAATGATGGGAGTGTCTTGTTTTTCACAAGTGCCTTCCAACCACACTAGAGCTTATGCTAATGAGGTAAGCCATGGCAGGGATCCTAGACAGTTCCAGAAATGGAGCTAGGCTGGTCCCCAGGAAAACCAACCAAGAGATTAGAGGGTGGAAACTTCTGCCCTCAATTTCCAGGGAAAGCACAGAGTCTGAAGATTGAATTCAATCATGTGGTCAATAACAGGATGAGCTGTGTCTACACAATGAAACCTCAATAAAAACTCTGAACAATGAGATTTGTGTAGCTTCCCAGCTGGTGAACATTTTGATACTGATATAGTAAGAGGGTGGTGCACCCTGTCTCCATGGGGACAGAGCTCTTGAACTTGAGACTTGTCCAGATAACATAAAGGTATCTTCATCCAATTGTTCATTTGTAACCCTTAGAATAAATTGGTAGTCGTAGAGTGAGTCCTCTGAGTTAATCTAGTGAGTTATTAAACCAGAAAACGGAGCCAGACAAGACAGCACATTCTGGTAATCCAGCTACCAGAGAGGCTGAGTCAGGAGGATCATAAATTCAAGGCCAGCCTGGGCAACTTAGTGAGAACCTGTCTAGAAATAAATCTTGTCACTCAATGGTAGACGCCCCTGCATTCATTCTCCTGCATCTCCAATTAAAAGGCTGATGGGGGGAGTTATACACTCTGGAATTTTAACTGCCCAGGTAGAAATGGGGGAGTCGGAGGAGCTTGGGAAAGCCCAAGGCTTAGAGTTGGCATTTAAAATGGGGCAGTCTTGTGGAATAAAGCCCCATATCCTGTGCAGGCTGTACAAACTCTGGGTAGTTGACATCAGAATTAAATTGAATGGTAAGGTACCCGTCTGGTATCAGAGGGCTAGTGTTGGCAAGGTGAGCCTACCTCGTGCCCAGCACTGCCATATCCATCTACCCTGGGCTCCTGGGCTCACTACTGAAGTCTCTGTTTTTCCTCAGAACACCAGTGTTTGATGGGATAGTGTGCTATGAAGCTTTCCTTTACTAATACAAATACCTGAGTTAAATAACTTGCAAAGAGAAAGGTTTACTTTGGCTCATAGTTTGGGAGATTTTAGTTCATAGTTCGTAGATTGTTGCTTTTCATCCTGTGGTAAGGCAGCACATCATGGTGGGCAGTTCACAGTGAAGCAAATCACTCACTTCATGGCCCCGGTGCAAAAAAAAAAGGAAGAGGAAAGGACCAGGCTCCTGCAATGCACTTCAGGAGCATGCCCTGGCAGACAAAGACCTCCCATTCAACCCCACCTCTTAAATATTCCATCATCTGCCGAGCTCAGCACCAAACTGTTGACACATGGGCTCTGGGAAACACTGCAGACCCAGAGTATAGCAGGCAGGCACACTGCTCTGAGAGGAACGATCTCCCCCCTTCACTGTGGACTATACAGTCTACGTGGCTTATTTCTAGGCTCAAAAAGATACACCAAGGGGGGTGGGGTTGTAGTTTAGTGATTACAGCGCTTGCTTAGGAAGCATGAAGACCTGGATTCCATCCCCTAGGCAGCATGTAATAGCTGTGTACAGTGGCTCACACCTGTAATCCTAGTACCTTAAGAGGCTGAACCAGGAGGATTATCATGCACGTGAAGTCAGCCTGGGATTCATAGTGAGTTCAAGACCAGCCTGGACTACAGAGTGAGACCCTGTCTCAAAAAAAAAAAGAGATACTCCAATTATGGCACCTTGCTACACTGATTACTGTAAACTGAAGGTATCTTGGACCTTCTCATCTTTCTAAGAACAGATCTTCCAGAACAGGTGTTCTTTACCTGTAGGGCTATGGACTGGTACTTGGAAGGTCTGGGCTGCCACGACTGATGAGTGGTGAGCAGGTGAGCAGACTATGGAAGCTCCACCTCCTGCACGCTCCTATTAGGTTCTAATATTGCAGTTGACCTGAAAGGAGGCAGAGCTTCACCCCCTGCTCCCCTCCTGCTGCTGCTGGCCATTTCAAAGCTACCCTCCAACAACCTACCGCATAACAAGAACACTCCCACCCTCCAGCTCCACCACCAACACGCCCCTGCTCTAGCCATCCTTAGGAGAATGCTCTTCAAGTAAACTGTTCCTTGGTGTCAATTCCTTTTGGACCACTGCTCCAAAAGTAATTGAGTTGACATGGATTCCTTCCCCCAGATATCTCAGGAACTCAGAGAGACAGGCTCTTATCACAGCAAAAGAGACCAAAGACCAACACCTTCCCTAGGAGACCTGGCACACCCTATCAATGTTCTCTGAAGGCTGCCGTCTTGTACAGAGATATTTTCTATAAAACACAAATCTTTGGTTACCACCCATTCCCTCTGTTTGCCCTCCCATAACCCTTTGCTCCACCCCTGAAATCCCAAGCTTCTTTTTGGGGGGCAAGGGGGCTGTAGTTTATGGTACTATATAAATCTCAGTCATCTGTCCCTTCTTTGAGTCTCATAATTTGTAAGAGCTCCATGCATATAATTAAAATGGGTTTTTCTCCCATTAATCTGTCTACCATCAGTTTATTCTAGAGATTCAAATGATCCGCCCTTAAGGAAGGTTTAAAACTTCCTGACACCTGCTGTCTCCCTGTTTGGAGGGTAACGCTCCCCATGATCTCAACAGGACTATAAAAGTTGTCACGGTTGTCCCGAGTCCTGTAAAGTGGCCAGGCCAGGTACAGGCCCTCAGGGGGTGCTCAGCACTGGCTGGCGTGCACTGACTTGCTGTGGATTAATGTGCCCTTTGAAGAGATCCTGCCCCTCCTGTAGCCGCCTTCATTTTCGGTGTTTCTCAGAAAAGCCTCCATGTGCACTCAAGAGGACTCCATTTAACATGAGCCCTAGAATCCGCTGTCCAAGTCTAAGTCTCCTGTTGGACGAGAAAGGACAGACACCAGATACCCAGAGTTGGTAGCTGTTTTTGATGTTGTTTATCCTTCACTAGGAACACGCACCTGTGCAGGTGGGAGGTGGCTTGATGAGAGATGTGCACCCTGAGGGCAAGTGGTCTGGCTAGGTACCCCACTTCCTGCTGGATAGGAGGAGGAATAAAGATAATAATTCACACCAGACATCATTCTGCAGGCTATCAAGTCTTATCCAAACCAAAAATCGTTTGATCTCCACAATTTGGTGCTTGCCTCTCACCATCCCCGTTTTGTAGATGGAAGGACAGAGGCTAAACAAAGGCAATGGCTGCCAAACAAAGAGAAAGACTGCTAGGGTTTTCTGACTATAGGTCTCTTCTCCTCTCTCTCTCTCTCTCTCTCTCTCTCTCTCTCTCTCTCTCTCTCTCTCTCTCTCTCAACTGAACCCAGGGCCCTTACAGTGAGCTACATCCCTTGCCCATACTTTTTAAATTTTTGATTTTGAGACAGGGTCTCATTAGGTTGCCCAGGCTAGTCTTGAACTTACAATCCCCCTGCCTCATCCTCCCCAAGTGCTATCATTATAGGCCTATGCCATCAAGCCTGGCTCTGACTAGTGTTCTTGAGCTCTCTGTCTGCCATCTGTGACCCACCTGAGGACAGTGAGGGCTGCCACGAGTGGGCAGAGGAAGAGCACAGCTTCCTTCTGTCCTAAATTTCCCTTCCATCACTCAAGCTGCTGACATGCCCCCCTACCTCCACCAATTCATCCGCATGCTTCCATGGAGACAGTCAGTGGAGGGACAGGACAGACAGAACACAGCCAAAAGTGGAAAGGCCTACGCAGTCACCAGCGGTGTCACGGAAGGACACCACTGGAAGCTGGGCAGGAGGAGCTGGCCCAGCCTGCAACAGCACCCCCTCTCCCTCCCTTAGATCTCTCAATGCTCCACCCCATGACTGGTCCCCCAAATCACCCCATCCAAGACAAGCCACATGGAGGGTGATTCCAATGAGGCAGAGAGAACTCAGAAGGGACTTAGTCCCTTCTGGGAAGAAAGGGGGAGGCTACGTGCCTGATGCCTGAATCTGAGCCTTTGTGTCCAGGCTTCCAACCTGGAAGGGGGATAAGAATGGGAAAGACCCTCTAGGCCACTTGCATGGCCCGCGCTTGTCCTGATGCCCAGGTCTCTGCAGGACCACCTTGTCTGACAGCAGAGCAAGTACTCCCTTACTTAGTGCTACCTTCAGGGGCTCAAAGGCCACAGGTGTCAAAATGACCTTCTATTACCATAAAACAAAGCCCTGAGTTAAATATCACGGTTCTCAGGTAGCTTAAATACAAATACCTCAGATACCATGACCTAGGGACTGACAAATGGCATCCCCTAAGAACTCTCCTGGGGTTTTTATTTGGTTTGGGGGGTATTTGTTTGCTGTTGTTGATGTTGTTGGGTTTTTTTTTTGTAAGTTGTTAGAAACTAATCCCAACCTTTTCTTGAAATGTATCAAGATGACCAGTGACAAATTCTGCTACCCTCACTTTCCTGAGATCCTATTTTCCCACTCACATCATTTTTTAAATCAAAAAAAAATCTTTGTTTTCAGTACTGAGGGTTGAATCCAAGACCATATACGTGCTAGGCAAGTGCCCTCTCACTGAGTTCCACCCTCCAAAGTAGTATTTTTAGGTGGATCATGATTTCTCTCTTCCCCCACTCCTCCACCCCCAGCCATCTCATCCTGGGGTCACTTCATTGGCCCTGTTTCCTGTGTGGCATCAGGCAGACATCCATCACTATTGCCTGGGAAGAAGCTAGGAAGACAGACTTGTGGAAAGGGTGAAATGTCACCTGGGCTGGGGCTTAGAGAGTAGTGTTTTCTAGTTTGAGAAGACACATGAGTAAGATCAGATGAAAGGAGTATCCTTCTTTTTCTTTTCTTTCCCTTTTTTCAATGTTTCAGGTTTGGAGATTGAACATGGGCCTCCCATGGCTTCCCCATACCTCTCTTGACGAGTACAGGTAGATGACCCACCCTGTGGGGTCCCTAGAGACAAACTATCCACATCGGCATTGAGCTCTCGCTCTCTCTCTCTCTCTCTCTCTCTCTCTCTCTCTCCCTCCCTCCCTCCCTCTGGCTTGTCCACATGCCTTCAAGAGCTCAGATGCTCCACCAACCTCAGCAGGAGAGCTGTGGCGTGAGAGGCAAGCAGTCTCAGGGAAGCCGGTGTGCCCGTCCAGTGCCTTCACATGAGCAGACATACCAGCCAACTGGCAGAGGCAGGGAACGTGGGGGCTTCCAGATGGACCTGTATGCACCCACCAAAGAGAACTCTTCAGAGGGAGCACTGGGCCCCAGATCCCCTCACTTATTCCAGAGCCACCTGTCCAGCCCGCTGTATCCCTAACAGCCACCTCCCCACTCCAAGGGGGTGTGTGCAAGCAGCCACTGGGCCGCTGCAGGAGGAGAGGAGCAACTCTCCACCATCTAGAAAGCTGGGCTCCTGACCCCTCCCAGGGCAGGGACCAACGCCACCGCTGGGTCCTCCTAAGGGATTTCCAGAACCACAAAATGACAGGGCCGAACGGGACAGACTCGCATCTGGAGTCCCACAGTTGAAGTGGCAGCGGCCAAGGCACTCGCCCAAGGTACACAAGAGGTTAGTGGACAAGCCAATGTGAAGCCCTGGTCCCACCCTCCAGGGTCCTTCTGGGTTCCTAACAAAACTGCAGGCTGAGCAGGACTCTTCTCGGGAACTGGTCCCTGAGTCCCGGCCAGTTCCAGAGTCCTCGGGGCCACCTCAGTATTCTATATGGAGGGGGCCTCCCAGGGGAGCCCCAGGGTGCCCCAGAAGCACACGGGCGCCTCCAGGAGCCCCGGTCACTCCTTTCCCTCCAGGCTGCGCCGCCGTCTCGGCCCCGCGAGGCGGCCTGGCAGGTGTCTGCCGCTGCTGGGAAAGGTGATTGCCATGTTTGCAGCTCCTGGCCGTGTTTGGAAAGATCTAGAGGCAGGTGAGGCTGCCGGGAAAGCGGGAATGACAGGTTGTGATGGCCGGGTTTGGGCGCGGGGCTGGAGCCTTCTCGAAAAGCTGTCAGCCCGCGCGGGGCGGGGCGGGGCGGGGGGGGATTGGGTCCGCATCCGCGCCCCCAGCCCTGCGCTCCCCGCAGACGCTCCCCTCACAGCCGGACTGCTCTGCCCGCAACAGACCCCCGGAGCAAGCCCACCCCGGCACACCTGTCCTCTGCCCCTCCTACAGTCCCTCCTGAAGGCTGACACACGGCGCCCCGAGTAGGAAGGGACTTCGCGCAGTCGCGCTGATCGTCCCTGAGCGCGGGAGGGACCCAGCTAGCAATCAGTCACATTGGGGTTTCTCTCCGTGCCTGGCAAGGCAATCTGTGAGAAGCAGGACTTTCTCCCCGCCAGGATGCTGAGCGGGGAGCCAAGGCGGTGGGCGTGGGGGTGTTCTAAAGAGATACCCAAATTAAACATCCAATCTGCCATGTCCGTGTCATTCAACGCGATTCATCTCCGCCGAGCCCCCCGCTGGGACGGCTCCCAGAAGCCTGTGGACGTGGCGGCGCGGTCTTTAGTAGCGCGCTGTTTACCAGCCTCCTCCGCCAAGGAGAACCAATGGAGGATGCCGGGGTCCCCCGCCCCGCTGTCAAACACCACGGCGGGGGTTGGGGGGAAGGGGTGACCCTGGGCTGTCTCTAGAGCACCCCACCCCCAATTCAAATGGCCTGTCTCAGCTGGGACCTGGGCCCCGGAAACTGCGGGGGTCCCTGTGCGGCTCCCTTAGTTCATTCTAGAACCTTCAGCGGTGCCTTCAGAAGGGACAAGCTAGCCTTCAGATTTAAAGGCCTCCTCCGTCCCTGCAAACCTGCCCCCTGTGCGTCTCAGGACGGGCACAGGGGCTTAGAAGATGTGCCCTCACCCTTGGAGATGGCTGACCAATGGGCCAGGTTGCTTCCCACAATCAGACCCTAAGGCTCCCAGGTAAGAGTCCCTATCCAGCCAGGAGGAGGGGCTGTGCCTAGGTTTGGGAAAACAAAGGGGAGTTGGCCTTAGGAAATCAGGAGGAGGAGCGAAGGAGGGGCCCCCCTGGGTCCTGGCGACTCCCCCAGGGGCTTCCCTCCCCTCTAGCTCACCTCCCAGTCCCACCTTGCCCTTGTGCAGGACCAGCAGCCACAGCTCTCCACAGCTCGTGCCCCTTTCCTGCCGCCCTCTCCCACAACCCCAGACAAGCCCTTGACATACACTCAGAATGACAGCAAGACTTTCACACCTCCAGCTCTACATTTCTCATCTTGGTTTCAACCTCAGCTCTGACTCTGATTTTCTGTGAATTGTAAGAGCAAAACAGGCCGCCCCCAACTATGACTGCTGGCATAAGTGTTATTTCGATGTGATTATTTTGAGGAACAACAGACACGGGGGAAGCGCTGAAGCAGAAGAGAGGTTGCCCTTTCGCAGGGGAGGTTTATGTCTGTGAGGGAAAGCCTTATTTTAGAAGGGAGTTTCCTCTTGGTATCAGGAAGAAAAGAATGACCAAACCACGAGAGAGCTTGTTTCAATCTGCATAACAAACCTCATCCTTGGGTACCATGTTGGTGGTGTGTTTCCTGGTTACCTCCTCATTATGTGGATGCTCCATGACCTCCTTTCTTTGTTTCTGCTGAAGATGCCATTTCAGTCTGAATTCTAAGCTATTTCTTTGGTAAATTGCTATAATTTGGATCTAGAGCGTCCCCTAAAGCAGGAGTCCCCATGTAGGCTCCCCATTAGGCGCTGTGGCCTTGGAAGGACCAGGACAAGGCTGCTGAGATGAGCAGCTAGAGGGATGTGAGCAACCAGTGAAACACCCCATATCACGCCAGTGTGCTCCTATTTAAGCCTATTTAAGGTTCTTTTTTTTCTGGCCTCAAACACACGGAAATCCTCCTGCCTCAGTCTCATGAGTGCTATAATTAGAGGTATGTGCCACTGCACCCAGTTTATGTGGTGCTGGGGAGTCGAACCTAGGTCCTTGAACTTGCTAGGCAATTGTTTTCGCCTTCTGCTATTATTGCTCACCATTTCAAAGCTATCCTCCAACAACCTAGTGCAAGTACCCCCACCCCTTGGTAGAATGGTCTTCAACGAAATCAGTTCCTGGTGTCAAAAAGGTTGGGGACCACTACCCTAAGGCCCAGGTGTTAACTGTTTGGTCCTCTGGGTGGTACGGTTGGGAAGTGGTAGAGCTGCTAAAAGGTGGGACCTAGAGAAAGGTCGCTAGGCATGAAGTAGACTGTGGGACCCCAGTTTCTTTTTCTTTTGCTTTCTGGCCATGAGGTGAGTAGTTTGCTCTACCATGTACTCCCACCATAATACACTCCTCTCTACAGGCCATAAGCGGCAGTCAACCAGGCATTGACTGGACTTCGAGCCAAAATCAATGTTCTCTCTTTTTAAGTTGACTATCTTAGATACTTTGTTATAGTGACATAATCTCATATATACATGTGGAGGTATGTATACTCCATTTTTCTTTTTCTCTTGCTACTCTGTTTCTCATTAAAGGGGTCTCAGCCAATGCACTTAAGATGTTGTATTAAGCTTTCCTGTTGCTGGGACACAACACCCAACATCTACAACTTAAAAGAATAGGGATTTAATTTGCTCACAGTTTTGGAGGATTCATTCTATGGTCAGCTAGTTCCAAGAGAGAAACATCATGGTGGAAGGGTGTGGTGAAACAAAAGCACTTAGTTCTTAGCAGCTAGGGAATATGGTCAGAAAGGAAGGGATCCATCTGGAGCCATATACCCAAAGTCATGCCTCCATGACTCCCACACACACCCAGAAGAGTGCTTTACTAATCTCCGAAGTGGTTTCCAAGCCAACTAAGTTGACACAATTGACACAATTAAGATTAATGACCACAGATGGGTAGAAGGAGAGATATATGCTTCCTCTTCTGCAGAATCCAGAGCAGTTGTCCCCATCCTCACCAGACACCAGGTTAGTTGAAGACCATTCTCCTAAGCAGGGGGAGGGTATGCTTCTCACGCTGCAGGTTGTTGGAGGGTAGACTTGAAATGGCAGCAGTAGCAGGAGGGGAGCTGGGAGCAAAGCTCTGCCCCCTGTCAAATTAGCAGCAGCATTAGAATCCAGTAGGACCACAATCACAGGAGGCAGAGCTTTGTTCACTCCTCACTTCCAGCTCGATGCTCATCTGTCTCATTGGTCCAGTTCTTCCAAAGCCATCGGTCAATACCAACATGGCCCGAGGGTTAAGGACACCCGATCTAGAGGACACCAAGCAGCCTTTTGTTTGAGTAGAGGTGGCTGAGTGTCCTCCAAGACTTCCCACCTCCCCCCTGATCTGGGGCAGCAAGGAATATGGAGAGGGGAGTCCTGAAATCAGCAACATCAGGGCAGCACTACTTGCAAAGTTGGGGAAAACAGAATTGTCCTTTTGCCTTTGATGTTTCCACATTCGATGATATGAAAATGAACCCAAAGCAGACAGATTAGTGGGAGGAAAAGCACACAAATGTAGTGTGTTCACACGACGTCACAAAAGAGTCAGGACCCGATGACTCAATGAGATTTTGAAGATCATTCACCCTCTTCACAGGGAGCGGAAGTGGAGCTTGGAGGAAATTTAGAGGGAGGGTAAGTGATTTTTGGAAAAGATAAATAGGCCTGAAGAACCAACCAGTGATGGCTGCCTGGGCTCTGGGTATGGTATCAGCTCATCTTCCTTCCTGTGACATACATCTACTGGGGGTCACAAAACGATACCCCAAAGACTGGTGCTTTGATGTATCAAGGGCTTTAGAACCTTCCCGGAGCCCACCTCCTTCTGACTGGCCTGTCTGCCCTTTCCTATGCAGAAACTGCCTTTCTGCAAAGTTCTCTTGTCTCCTAAAATCGGTTACCTCTGGTCCCTTTCCTGAGCTTTAAAAATTCATTATCACAGGAAGAAAAATGGAACTCTGTCAACACAGCCGGAAAGACTTTTTTTCACATGCCATTGTCCTCTAAGTCCCATAGATAATCATTTACAAACTATTGTCAGTTCTGCAGGCCAAACAAACCTTGTCTCAAGCCACATTATGTTCTGTACAGCCACCGGGCCCCCTAAAACTCCTGCGCTATACCCTTCAACATTATCTGCTTTCTCTATTCTCCCCACCCCTGTTTAAACAGAGGTTGTGAGTTTCTGAATAAATTGGGGCTAATGAGTAATTGCCCTCCTACGATTTTCCCTTTTTGCATGCTAATAAATCTGCCTTTTCTCCTGTTTAATCCATCTTTGTCTGTTTCTTGCAGTGAGGAACAGAGAGACAAATTTCCCTTCACCCCTACACACCAGTCTCCTCCGGTCGATGAGATGAACATCTTCCTCCCTCAGGGAAAAGAGTGACCAACCCTCCCTGTACTGGCCGCTTTCAAAGCTCTTCCTGTTAGAAGTCACCAGGGTACCAAAGCACCATTGTTTGGGGTGGTGTTTTCTAAGCCCCACTGCAAACTCTCTGACCCCTTGTTCTCATTGCGCTGATACTTGTCAAACTAAGAAGTGTGATTTTTGCTTTGGAAAGTTGGCCCTAGATGCTTAGAGCACTGGCTGCAAACTGGGCCCAGTGGGAGAGCAGGAGCTAGCTGCCTGCAGATCACACCTGGATTGCAAGAGAGGTGATGCATACCTTAAGGCTGGTGGCGGCAAGTCAGACACAAGATACCGTGTTCCCGAGGCCAGAACTCTCTCCTGCAATGTCACAGAGCTGTCAGTGGGACTGAATGCCTTGTTCACCTTCCTCACTTACCCCTTCATGGACTCCAGTGGTGGTCAGTCATCGGGCAGCCCCAGCTGAGTCAGTGTCGTGAGCTGGTTGCCACAGGAATGATGAACAGGTCCATGTGGACAGAGAGGTCCGACAAGAAGTTACGCTAATTCCTCATCAGCTCTGCCTGCCGCCTTTTATATATCAACCTGAAATGTAATTATCTTTATGGCTGATAGAGTAAATCACCAGTATGTGTCAAAGAGATTTGCTCCTGTGTTTTATTACGTAATATATTAGCTCTACAGTTTTAAGATGTCATTACTTGGCTAATCACATGAAACGTTTCTGTGAGCAAACAATGATGCGGGTGGGAGTTGGAGTCAAAAACCCACAGCCAAGTCTTTTAGGGGAATCCAGAGCAGGCCTGAGCAGCTCCTCTTGTCCAGCCCCTGCATCGAGGCATGGAGGGGTCTGCACTATCCGAGGGCCCTGAAGCAGAGAGCAGCCAGTGCTGGCTGGAGATACCTGAGAACCTGTTGATTCAGCTCCATAGTCTACACTCAGCAGGATGAGTATAACGGTTACCAAAGAAATACACAGGAATGTTCTTGGGGGAACAGTTTGGTTGACTGTTTTTGGAGTATACTTTATTTTGTTTGTGATGCTGGGGATAGAACCCAGGGTCTTTGCACTATACTACATCCCTAACCCATTTCTTTGGTTCTGATTTTAAGACAGATCTCATTGAGTTGCTAAGCTGCCCAGGCAGGGCTCAAACTTGCAAACCTCCTGTTTCAGCCTCCCAGAATGCTGAAATTACAGGCCTGTGCCACTGAGCCCAGCTGCATAAGAATGTTTATGTTGGCTTTTTTCCTAAGAGTCAAGAACAGGAAACAACCTAAATATCACTAGCAACTGAACAGAGAAAAGAATTATGACATAAATATTTGAAGGAAGGTACCAGCAGTAAAAAAGAATGAACTATTGGTCTATAGCTGAGCCACACAGACCCGATTTCTGCTCTCTCTCGGGGTTATAGCAGTGATTTGGGTGGATGAGGTCACTGAGTTCGCCCACTTACTTGGCTCTCTCAGAGATCCGGGAATCTCCTCCTCCTCTTCAACATCTTCATCAACAACCTTGTCTTGTTGTTGCACCTGACAGCGGTGTGTGTTCAAACTCTTCTCTGGCTGTGGGTTTGCTGGACCAAGGCAGCGTGGAGAAATACAGACAGCACAGATTCTGCAATGAAACCCACCTGAATCTGAATTCTTAGCTCTGCCACTTTCTCCTTCTGTCATCTTGGACGGATCACTTACACTCACCGAGTCTCAATTTCTACATCTGCAAAATAGAAATAATAATAATAGCTTCTTCTCAGTGCCATTGTGAATGAAAGAACCCTGAGCAGCTTACTTGGTGCCAGACATGTTCTTTCTTGCATCATTTGTGTGGTCACTCAACAAACCTTTACTGAATTCTACACCATGCTGGGCACTGTGCAGGGATTAGGCAATACCACATTGTCACAATAGATTCTCTGTGGTCCTGCCTGCTTGGCATCCGATGACCCAGCATTCTGAACTCCCTCTTGGCAACAGCTCCTCCCTCATCACCCCCTAAAGTGTCTCAGTACTGTCTGACCCTCTGCCTCATCCCCAGTTCTGGATATCCTCTCCCCCTATTCTCAGTTTGGCTCTCAGTTAGCTCAGGGTCCACATATGCCCCAGGAGAGTCAGCCCTGGGACATTGAGGAACTAATGAGCAAGAGCTGCTCTTCTTCCTCAAAGGATGAGCAGCTGGTCAAACGGAGCTGTGAGCCTGCTGAGGGGCATCCTTGCCACCTCAATGGAGCATGTGTCTAAGGATAAAGACAGCAAGAAAAGAAAGAAAGATGAAGACAGAAAACTAAAACTCCCTGTTAACTTCATTTAAGCACCCAGATCTAGCCACACCAGGACTGAGGTGGGTTTCAGACACATACAGGTAAACCCATCCCGCTTACACACTGTTCTCACAATGACGAACATTCAATGACATTTACTAAATACTAGGCATCGTGCCAAACGCTCTACAGGCATCATCTTCATAATTCTTATAACCATCTTACAAGAAGTAGGTGTAGTGGGTTGAATAAGTGTCCTCTAAAAATGCACGTCAATCCAGAACTCCACAGGGCAACCTTATTTAGACCTGGAGTTTCCAGACACAATTAATTAAGATGAGGTCATATTGGATCAAGATGAGCCCTAAATCCAATGACTGAGGTCTTTATAAGAAGAGAAGAGGGGAGGGGTAGGGAGAAAGGGAGAGAGAGGTTGACGAATGAGTCATGCAAAGAGAGACAGAGGTCAGGATGAGGCAGCTAGAAGCCAAGAAAGGCCGAGCATTACTGAGAATCACAGAACTAGTAAGAAGTGAGTAGAAACTCCTTCCCCAGAGTCTCAGCGGACACATGGCCTTGTCAACACTTTGATTTTGACCTCTGCCCTCCAGATTTATGAGAGAATCCATTTCAGTTGTTTTAAGGCATTTGGTTTGTGGTGATTTGTCATAGCAGCCCTCTGGACCTGATACAGTAAGTCATGATTATTACCACTACTTCCAGAGATGAGGAAACTCAGGCTGGAGAAGTTAAGTAACTTGCCTAAGATCTTGTTGCTAACTCAACACCAGAGGTAGGATTCAACCTCGGGCTAACTCCACAGCTGTTTCCCTTTTTAATTATTAGGTGATACACAGCAGGCCCATAGAAAGTCTGGTTTGGTTCCTTCCAGGACTGTATTTTACTGTTCTTTGTATCTGTGATACCTAACATGGAGCTGGCTGTTACAGGCCAGTGATTCCAGTATTCTGGGAGGCTGAGGCAGGAGGACTGCAAATTTGAGCTCCGTCTAGATAACATAGCAATTTAGCAAAACTCTATCTCAAAACAAAACATCAAAAGTGGGCTGGGGATGTAGCTCAGTGCAAAGTCATGGGGTCAATCCCAAGTATCACAAAAAGGTGGGGGAAGGCTGGGAATGCAGCTCATTGTAAAGGCCTTGGGCTCAATCCCCAGTACCACTGAAAGAAAGGAAGAAGGAAAGAAAGAAAGAAAGAAAGAAAGAAAGAAAGAAAGAAAGAAAGAAAGAAAGACTCTAGCTTAGCATCTGTTATTAGTTGCCTAGTCACCATTTGGAAATTAAAATCATTGGTTGCCCCACTGAGGAGGGCACTGAGGGCATGAGAGAGCATAGCACACAGTCCTTGAGCTCTAAGGGTTCAATCTGCTTCAGGAGACTAGAGTATGTACTCCCAATAGGACGAACTGTTGAGCTGAAGGCAATTAGGAAGTAGATGCAAGAGAGCTCCCTGCTCCCCAATTGTTGCTGAGAAGCAAGACACCGATTTATAAGGACAAAAATTTCCTGCTCCCCCCGACACCTCCCCCCGGCAAGAGAACACAGGTTAAACACTGCCGACAACTCCAGACCCTCCCGGCCCGGAGATGCTACCACAGGGATCTACATTAGCAAGCTTTCCTAACTGGCCTTTATCTGCCAGTTACTCTCCTTTGCACAAGTTACCACCCCTAGAGACCTAAAGACTTCTTTTCCTTCTCACTTCTCTAAAAACAGACTGTTCTTTGTTGAAAATGCTGTAGAAGCTGCAATTCAAAGCTAGCTTTTTGAGAACCACTTATTCCCTAGGTGTCTTCCAATATATGTGAAATACACACTTTTTTCCCTAGTACTGGGGAAAAAAAAATCTGAGGGATAGTCTACTACTGAGCTACATCTCCAGTCATTTTTGAGACAAGATTTGCTTAATTGCCCATGCTGGCCTTGAACTTGCAATACTCTTGACTCAGCCTCTGAGTAGCTGAGGATGGCAGGTATGTGCCACCACACCCAATGAAATACACATATTAACAAAATTTCACACTAATCCATCTTTTGTTCTAGAAAGTCTTTTCAACCAAGAACCTATGAGGGGTAAGGTGGTGGTGTATACCTGTAATTTCAGCACTCAGGACGCTTAGGCAGGAGAATCGCAAGTTCAAGACCAGCCTGGGCTACAAAGGGAGACCCTGTTGAGAGAGAGAGAGAGAGAGAGAGAGAGAGAGAGAGAGAATTTATGAGGAGTTAAAGAAAAATTATCTCTCTTCCCCTACATGAGGCCACCAGACAGCCATAGAGAAGTAGGTGCTCAGGGCTGAGTGAGAAGCTTAAAAATAAGCCCAGGCAGAGCTCAGAGGAAGGAGAGCACTAGGAGCGAGCCAAAAGAAGGATATGGGGGGTGGGGGGGGTGTGCTGAAGTGGATGTGGATCTTGAAGGACCTGGAAACAGAAGTGGTACAGGCTTGTAAAGTAGAAAATGGAATGAGGACAAGCGTGAAGGAAGAACTGGAAGATGTATCTGGGGCAGAGCACAGACCAGAGAAACCAGGGTGACAGGCAGGGAGAGATCAGGCAGGAACAGATCACAGACATTGCTAAGGGCCAGGAAGGCATTTGGACACAAACAGCAAGTTTCCATAGCCAGATTTCTGCAGGTGCAGCTCTGCATTTACCAATAAGAGACGTAATCTCTGAGCTCTCTACATTTCCCAGCTTCCTGCAGTTCAACAGAGACGCGCACCCTGCTCTAGCCAGTGAGCTGTGGTCTAAGTCTGTCTTAGTTACTTTTTCATTGCTAGGACAGGCCACCTGACACTCACAATTTAAGTAAGAAAAGGTTTATTTTAGCTTACAGTTTCAGAAGGGCTCAGCTGATTCATAAGCAGCTGGCAACGGTGGAAGCACACAGCAGAGCCTAGCTGAGATGAAGTTGTTCATAACATGGTGGACAGAGAGCCGAGAGAACCAGGAGGGGTGGAGCTAGTGTATATCCTTCCAGGTCAAGTCCCAGTTATCTGCCCCTTCAGGGTCAAGCCCCAAGTATCTGCCCCTTCCAGCCAGGCCCCAGCTCTCAACAACACATGGAATCCTTAGATATTCTGCACTATCCAATACTTGAGGCTTTGGGGGACATCCCAGATCTAAAGCCTAACAGTGTCTTTTCCCATCTGGTGCAAAGAACAGAATCTGCCCCCAGGCTCTACTCTTGATCTCTCCTCGTTCTTGGTGGCAACTGGAGATGGCACCACATTCATCACATTCATCACATTCATCATCCCTGGGATACAATACCCCACACCCACAACTTAAGAAAGGAGGAGTTTATTTTGGCTCTGTAGTTCAGAGGTCTCAGTCCTTGCATGGTAGGCTGGCGATGGTGGTGTGGCAGACAGGCCTGGTGGAGGACCGCTGCTCATTCCATTGCAGCCAGGAAGCAGAGAGTGGGAAGGGTGGAGCTGGGGCAAGAACACACCCTTCTGGGCTACACCCCAGTGACCCATCCCTCCAACCAGGCTCCACCTCTTAACAGCACATGCAATCATCAGTGAATTAATTCACTTGATCAAATTAATCTCTGCGATCCAATCACCTTCCAAATATATAAGACTTTTGAAGGGACATTCCAGATTCAGACTATAACAGCACCTTTCCCAAACATAGGCTGCTTGGAATGTGTCTCTGAGGACAGCTGTCTAAGGGTCAAGTGGATTTCATGGGAATAAGAAACAAACATGTATATACTGAGCCACTCAGGTGAGGGCTCTTTTGTTACCAATGTATATGAGCTTTTCCTGACCAGTACAAGGTATGAGCCACTAAGAGAGCACTGAGGTAACTCTGAATTGGGAAGAAGAAGAGAAGGAAACAGAGTAGAGCTGTTTAGAGATGTTAAGGGGAGCAGGAGGGCATTAATGAAGATATTAAAGGAGCTGTTAGATTTTGGGATGGGGCTACTGCCTAAGAGAGGCACAGCAGGGCTGCTGTTGGGGTGTGAAAGCTGGGAGATGCTGCTGACTTCAGGTTCAGGGAGCAGGTGACGAATATCAAAGGAAGGTCAGGAGCAGGAAGCAGTGAGAAGTGGGAAGCAGCAAGCAGCCAGCCTTCGCTGGCCTCTCTCCAACAGTGTGCAGGCCACCCCTACCCAGGTGCCAGTCCATGGCAGCAGGCGCTCGCAGGCTCTCTCTTCCAGTCCCAAGATCCACAGCGGCAGCCCCACAGGCTTTCAAAATATGACTTCACCCTTAGCCCAGCTGCCCATTCTAGTGACCCAGGTTTACACAGAGAGAACTAAGCCCTGAGGACTTTCAGTCACACCAGTCAGTGCCAGCCAGGACTGGATGGGTTCATGATCCCCAGGGCTTCTGCCTGCAGAGGGGAGGCTGGTCCTTCCCCAGCTGTCCTCTCCCAGGCCCAGGTACAGCCACTTTGGGGAGTTCTCAAAAGCTAGAGATAGCCAGGAAGCCCTGAGGGAGCAAGGAGGGACTGGTGAGGTCTATGTTCCTTTTGTCCAGATTTGTCACCAAGGAACTCTTTTAAGAGCTGGCCCTGCCCCCAGAGCCCTGGCGCTGTCTGAGAACTTCTCTATCACCCCATCTCCTCAGCAGCCCGTAGCATTAATCACATCAGCACCCCCAAACACTATTATTTCTTGTCTCTTTTGAAGCCAGCTGTGCCCTATGTCCAAGTTCTGGGCAATGAAATACAACTAGAAGATTTATGTGAAACTTCTAAGTTCCTTGAAAAGATGAACAATTGGCTTAGTGTCTTTTTGCCCCATCGCTTTCCTCTTCTTGCTTAGAACTTAAGACTTGATGGCTAGAGCTCCAGAGGACATCTTGGGCCATGAGGTCAAACTAAGAAATCTGCATAGTAAAGAGAGTAAGCAGAAGCACATAGAGGCCTGAGTCTGGTGGCCCTGGAGCTGAGAGACCCGCTGCCCTTCAATGGCCAACTCTGGACTCTGTAAGAGAATTAGGCTCCTACTTATAGTCAGTATCTGAACTCAAGTCTCTGCTAGTAGCAGCCAAATACAATCCCTAATAACAGTATGGCTGTGGTGGTGGTAGAGAAGAGGGCAGCAGCTGTTGCCCCAGGCTCCTCTGCTCTCAATAGGTGACAGTCACAGACAGGGAAATGTCACCAGGTGACATTTCCAATTGGAAACCATGGATTTTTCAACCAACCCAGGGATGATATTAAAGGCCCAAATGTAGAAGCAAGGAAGATCTGATACAAAACCAGAAGTCATGAAATTCAAGACTAACAATTTAAAGCTCATCAAAATAACAGAATTTTCTTTGGGGCAAAAAATCATCTGTATGATCCAGGATAGGTTAGTTATGCAGTCCTGGGAAAAAAGCCAAATGCTGTTCTTACTTGTCTCCCATACAACGTACTCTCCCGAAGTCTGGCTGGGGCCCCTTTCCTAGGCTGTCACTTTTGTCACCTTCGCTTTAGGTTCTCTGGTTGAAGTCTCAGCCATCATTTGCTGATGCCAGTTGTTGTGCCGAAGGAACGGGAAGGTGTGAGTCACTAAGCAAGCCTGGTTTCCTCTCAAAATGACACGTGTGCTTCTGCTGGCGTTAATTGACCAGGGCCAGTCCCACAGCTACACCGGGTTCAACAGGGAGAGGACAGAATGCCCTCTCAAGGACAACAGCTTGTCATTCGTGAATAACACGATATTCAAAAGCAAAAGCTGCAACCCATTGGGGAAAGTTTTAGGCATACCTATCACAGACTAAGTACAATTTCTGGGAAAAATAAAAAGCACCCACAAATCATCAAGAAAATGACCACATCCAATAGAAGGCAAAAGAGATGAACAGGCATTTTGCAGAAAAGAGGATGAAAGATCCTTTCACTTGCTCACCATCAGACCATTATGCACTGGACCAAAGCAACATGGAGGAGAGGGGAGTGACCTGAGCTCAACCGCCAACTTGAGCCTCCTCAATGAGCCCTAAGAGTGACACGACCCCAGAGGAGCTACAGAATGGGAGGAGGAGGAGTTTGGTATGGGTCCACTTCCTGACCTGACTAGCTGGTCAAGGATACCACCCAGGCACCCCTCAACTGCTATAACACCACAAAATTCTTGGGCCACGAAAAGGCATTTGCCCGGCACAGCAATATGGCGCTGGAGAACGTGAAGGAGACGTGGACTCAGGTTTCCTAAGAGTAGTGAGGGGAAGAAGACGCCCAAACCGGTCAACAGAGACCGCTGCTTCTCCAAGATGTCCTGTGTGCGGACTCCGTGACAGGAGTGCTGCGGGACCCACTCCTCACTGGCAAGTAGGGGCCTCTCTCCCACCCTACCCCCACCCTAGAATTATAAATAATAATAAAAATAATAAAATGCTGTGTTTAAAAAAATCTACTAGGCATTAAAGTTGGGCTTGGTGGTGCACACCTGTAATTCCAGTACTCTGGGAAGTTGAGGCAGGAGGATCACAAGTTCAAGTCCAATCCAAGCAACTTACTGATTTGTAAGTTCCAAAAAAAATTTAAAGGGTTGAAGACATAGCCACATGCACAAAGGCCCTGGATTCAATTTCCAGTACAGAAAGAAAAAAAAGATATTGAACATGAACATTACACTGACATGCCATTTTTCAGGTGGGTGAATGGATGACCTAAGCAAGCGATTACCTTCCCACAAGGCTGGGAATTGGTGTAACCCTACAAAAGGCGGCTGATGTCACACGTCAAGACTTAAGGCTCATAGATGTCTTGACGAGGTTCTTCTGTTCTAGAAATGCTTCTCATGATGAACACCTTAAAATGTTCTGTACTTGTAGAAATGCCTCTTCAGCAAGTGGGCAGTAATCTCTGTTCCAGGGTTTTCCTTGCTTTAGTGTTTGTAATGACAAAAGGTGGGAAACCACCTAACATCTTCTAATTGGGAAATGTTTAAATTATTTAAATGGAGTAAACAAGGTCCTGTCATCCAGGAGAACAGGACACAGATACAAAAGGAATGAGATGTTCCTTCTGTCACGATAGGGGACCATCTCTAAGATGTAATGTTCAATGAAAAAAAAGGAAGGTATTGCGCAGCCTGTACTGTGTACTGTCGTTTGTATTCAAACACACACACACACACACACACACACACACACACACACATTTAAAGTGGGAACGATTAGCCCCTGACAAGAGAACAAGAATTTTCCTTTTGTACCTTTTAAATTATGAAATGAGGGAAGACGGACAGGAAGAGGTTAGCCAAGAGGTGCAGAGTGACAGCTGAGTGGGATAAGTAAATGCCCATTTTCTATGGCACAGTGGGGTGACTGTACTTAATAAGAATGTATTGTGCATTTCAAAATAGCTCAAAAGAAGGATTTTGAATGTTTTGCCACAAAGAAACAAGGAATGTCTGAGGTGGTAGATATGCTAATAACCCCGATTTGATGATCACACAATGAATATACAGACCGAAACATTACATTCTCTCTAACCCATACATTTGTACTATTATTATGAGCCAATTATAAACAAAATAAAACAAACAAAAATAAGTGTGTGGAGACTGCATGATCTAATCTAACAATGAAATTAAATATTGATACAGGGGACAGATGACCCAACAATTCTCCCCCTAGGTATATAACAAATAGAACCAGAAACATACATCTCATCGAAACTATATATACAAATATTCATAGCAGTGTTCCTCATCATAGCTCAAAGCCAGAAAAAACTGGGGGTGGCCACAAAAAGAGGGGTGCTAACAAAATGTAGTACATCTGTAATTATTCAGCCATAAATAAGAATGAGGTACTGATTCATGTAACAACATGGACAAACTTTGGAAACAGTATACTAAGAGAAAGAAGACAGAGCCAGGCTTGGCAGAGCAGGCCTGCAATTCCAGCACCCTGGGAGGCTGAGGCAGGAGAATCGCAAGTTTGAGCCCAGCCTGGGTAACTTAGTGAGACCCTGTCTCAAATAAATAATAAAAAGGGACTGAGGATGTAGCTCAAAGTGAAGGCCATGTGTTCAATCCCTAGTACTTCAAAAGAGGAAGGGGGGAGAGAGAAAGAGAGAGAGAGAGAGAGAGGCACAAAAAGACACTTATTTTCTATGGTCCATTTAAATGGAGTGTCTAGAAGAGGCAAGTCCATAGCAACAGAGAGGAGACAAGCGGCTGCCTTGGTGGGGGAGGGCTGAAGGAGAAATGACAGCAGATGCTAATGGGAACCAGGATTCTTTTGGGGAAGATGAAGATGTTCAAAAGTTGATTGTGGTCATGAGCGCCCACTGAACTGCCCCCTTAAAATGAGATTGAAAGGCATGCAAGTTCTATCTTAAAAAGGTGTTTAAAAAAAAAAGGAAAAAAATCGCAGAAGAAATGGTGATATCGATATAAGCCATAGTGCCTGGGAAGACTCTGAGCGCCCAGGACCCAGTACCTCAGCGTCAGACCCTCGACCCAGGTCTTGAGCTCTGCTGAGTAGCCTTCTAGGTGCTCCTAAGCCTCTCCAGCATCCAGCATCCAGCTGCCCTAGCCCAGTCCCCCCAGGGTAGAGCCTTTCCTGCAGGTGCCTTCTTTGGGAAAGAAATGCCAGGGAACATCTGGGGTGGGGAGGGGAGGAGAAAAGTAGCATGAGATGGGAGAAGGCCAGTCAGAGCTGGTTCCTCCTGAGGTTGGCTGAAGCTCAGTCCTGCTGAAAATTCTCTTGCCTGGGACTGTGGCGAGATGGCGAGGCAGATGGGCTCAGGCTCTGGGCCCACTGATCCCTCAAGTCCTGAAGAGCACAGGGAACAGGGGACACAGGATCAGCAGGATTCTGGAATGTGAGTTGACTCAAAGAGCTCAGAGATTCTGAGGCAAAAGCCCATAATTTAAGTAATTTATGACAACAAGAAAGGGACTGTGGTCACCATACCAAACTTACCTGAATTTCTTTTTCAGATAAGAAAGGAGTTTCAGCAAGGGATAGTGCCATATGCCTGTAACCCCAGCTACTCCGGAGCTAAAGCAAGATCAAGGTCAGCCTGGGCAATTTAACAAGATCCTGTCTCAAAAAAAAAAAAAATCAAAAGTGTAAGGAGTGTAGCTCAGTGGTAGAGCACATGCTTTAGATGGATGAGGTCCTAGGTTTGATTCCCAGACTGGAAATAAAATCTTCAAACTAGAGCTGTGGTTGTTTGGAATTGTGCCTTCAGCCCACTTAACAAGCTACCCCTTTGGGGTACTCACCTTCACCCCACTGTAAGAGGAAACTGTAATGTAGTGGAAGGCAGTTCTCAGGGTAAAGGTCAGGTGCTGGAAGAGTTGGGCCTCCAGAAGAGCACCTCAGCTCCCACGGTTCTCCAGGTACCCTGAGGAAGGAGGTGCTGGTCACACTTCTGACTTTCAAGCCTGGAGCCCAACCTCTGCAGGCCCTCCCAGTTTCTAGGATCTGACCCATGTGGAGGGGCCTCATTCCCCAGCACTGGTTGGGGACACCTCAGGTGCCTGCAGGAGACTTCCCTTCGAACTTCCCCAGGACCCCCTCCCAGGCTAGTTGGAGGAAATTGGATGTGCCGGGGGGTTGGGTCAGTAGGGGCACTGTCCATTCTTAGAATGAGGCATAGGGAGGGGAAACAATTAGGATAAGGATTAGTATTAGGAGAAGCAAGGGAAGGTCCTTCCCAACACAGGGATCTCCAAGTCCCAGCCAGGGATGTGCCTGGGTCTTTGCTAAATCACAGCCTGTCCTCCAGCCTGCCCTAGCACTCAGGGCAGGGACCAGAGGCCAAGCCCCAGATCCTCAGCAAGAGGCCACTGGGAAGTGGGCAGTTGTGCTCCGAGGTCATCAGTGTTGACTTTTGGAGAGTGGAGCTGTCCAGGGTTTCCTGTTGTTAATAGGATGTAGAAGAATTCAAGGATCCCCAAACAGTTCTCTGGAAATGAAGACAGAAGGACAGCCCACCACCACTACCACTGAATGCTGGGTTTCAATAAAAGCTCTTTCCTAGCGATGAAGACAGAATTGAATTAGAGCCTGTGAATTAGTCTCTGTGTCTGTGGTGGAAGGAGGGGAGGGGAGGAGAAAGGGTGTCCTCTCTGCCCATCCTCTTCCTCTTCCCTTCTTGAAAATCAGGGATGCAAATTTCTCTACATACCCATCCCAGCTCCCAGACCTGAGTTCCAGAATTTTCTTCATAAAGGCAGAGGCTCCGAAGGCCTGGGTACTTTGCATTTCTCTGACCAACTTCAAAGAAAAAAACTAGATTCCAAGTGAAGACAGGTAGGAGCTACAGAGGACAGCTGGGACCACATGAGGTGACCCAGCCCTCGGTGGCCCAAGATAAGCAACTGTAGGATCATGAGCAGGTCCAGGGAAACTCACCACCCACACACTCCTTGTAGACTGGGGTGTTTACCGTGTTGTTGACTTCCCTGCTAGGCCCTTCCTTCCCTCAGCCTATGCCCCTCTTGTTACAACACTGCCACCTAGCAGGTGCACAGGCTTTTCAATGGGTGACAGGCATGTCTCTCTTTTGAGCACCTCCACTTGGATGCTCAGGGGAGGATCATAACAAACCTCTCCTAGAGGCCAATCTCGGCCTGCTCAAGAACACCATGCACACATATGTGTGCATGTGTGCACACGTGCATGTGTGAATTCAGCCAGAGCTGTGTGCATACACATGATGACCCATCTACTTCATCTCATGTCTCAGTCCTCAATTTTGTAGATACTGGAAACCAATTCCCATCAGAGGGTTTGGAACCCAGTCATTCTGTGTCTCAGCCAGGCCTGAGTCCTGCCTCTAACAGACTCTGAAACTGAATAGTAACCACCACCCAACAGTGAGTGGGATTTGTAAGTTCGACTGTGTTTAATGTTTGTAACAACCCATCAGGAATGCCATGCCAGGCAATCCTGTTTACAGGTGAGAAACCAAGGCTCAGTCCAAGGTAGCAGAGAGCAACCAGCCGGCCTGAGATTGCCCCTGCTCCGCCTGACTCCACAGCTCAGGGCCAGTCTCCTCGGCTGTCTCCAGCTGAGAAGAGCTCGAGCCACACCCAGGATACTGAACAGGGTCCGCAGACAGCCCCCAACCACCAATTCCTTCCCCCTCACCCCCTCCAAGCGCCCAAGTACTACACATGGCAGCACCACTCACCATAGCAGAGCCGACAACTTTTAAAATATTTTTGATATTTGCTAATGGGAAATTTTAGGAAGCCACGTAAAGAACTCGCATGTACCCATCACCCAGCTTCAAAAACTATCAACATTTTGCCAATCTTGTTTCATCTGTTCTCTCCCACACACTTTTCGCCCGAAGATTTTAAAGCAAATCTCAGACATTTCATTTCACCTGTAAATACTTTGCGATGCATTTCTGACAGATAGACTCCTTTTCGTTTAACCTAATTACAATCCATTACCACATCTTAAAAATGAGCAATCACTCCTTGCGATGATGTGATGTTCTGTCGAAGTCCAAATTTTACCAGTTATTTCACTTCATCTTTTTGGTTACCTCAGAACCTCTTTCTGCTGGAGTGGGGAAAAGGGGGTTGATGGGGGTAGGGGGGAGATCTTTCATGCTGAGCTCCACCCCCCACACCCCCAGCCTACTTTTTATTTCTGATTTTAAGACAGGGTCCCACTAAGTTGCTAAGTTGCCCAGACTGGGCTCAAATTTGGTCATTCTCCTGTTTCGGGCTCCCAAAGTGCTGGGATGACAGGCCACCAGAGACAGCTCCAAAAAAAAAAAAAATGTCGCTTTTACAATGAGTTTATTCATATCAGGATCCAACCAACATCTGTCCACTGTGCTTGGCTGAGGATCACTAAATCCTTGACTATCCCCCTTCTCCACCCTACTCCCCCCTGCCCAAGCAAGTCACATGTCTCATGGAAAGAAGGCACCATATTCTAACTCACCGAATAGATCTTCTGGTATCATTTACTGTCCCCCTTAATCCCCTAAAGATCTTTTCAAAAATATAAAGTAAGTCACTTATCTGCTCAAATCTCTCCAGGGTTTCCTATTGCCCTAAATGAAAATCCACGTGAGATACAATAGCACACATTTGTAATTCCAGCTTACTTGAGAGGCTGAGGCAGGAGGATGTCAAGTTTGAAGCTAGTCTGGACAACTTTATTTTATATCATAAAATAAAGAGGCAGCTGGGATATATTTCTGCTCTCCCTGAGTTCACTCCCCAGTACCACAAAAGAGAAAATCCACATGTTGTCCACAGCCCTGGCCTGTAGGATTTGTCTCCTAGTTCTACCTAAAACCTCACCCTTCCCAGGCTCTGTCCTGGCCCCAGCTCTAGTTGCAGGCCTCCCTTTCAAGTGGGACTGGAGCCCACAGGTGTGATTCCTCCCATCCTGTGCAGCGGAGAGGGAGGTGGGAGAGAGGCGTGGGTGCTACCTGGGCACAGACAAGGGCCAAAGGAGGCAGGAGCCTAGGCAGTGATGACTGGCCCCAGAGTCTCCATCACATCCACCCTTCAGGCTAGCCCCTGGAACCCCCCAGGACTCAGAGCCTAACGGAGATGGCTTACTGTCCCTGGCTCTGTGCTACCATAGCAGTGGCCTTGCCTGGAATGAGTCTCTGGAAGCTTCATACACTCCAGGCTCCCTGACTTTATGGCTTCAGTTATTTTTAATTTAGACAAAAGATCTCACTTGGCCTTTTATGGTCCCAGCCAATTGAGCTTTCTGTCTTTTCACTAGAGCTGTCTGTTTTTAATGCTTTGATCTCTACTATTTTATTAAGTGATCCTTTAGCTTTTTTGAAAAAAAAAGGGGGGGGATCTTATTTATCTTCTTCTTCTTTTTTTAATCTTTTGCTTTAAATACAGGCAGAGAGGCGGTATCACCAAGAAAGCCAGCAGGGGACTCCTGAGTTGATGAGGCTCAGCCTGCAGACCAGGGACCCCAGATCAAAAGGTTTGGCCCCAAGTGGGGTCCTTCAGGAAGGATGCTAGTCCCATTAAAATGACTTCATTTCAGCATCACCAACTCAGAAGACAAATGGCCTTCAGGGAGAGGACATTAGCCTGCCCCGCCAGAGGACTCAGCCAGGAGGGGCTCTTAACTGATTTTTCGAGGGTAAGTGACATCTTTGTGGAACCATTTTGACATGAAGATACCTGATATGGCATCATGTGCTCTAAACACAGCCATTAAAGCCATAGTTTAGGCTCGCTGTCAAGTTACAAGCAAAAGTGACTCCTGACCATTACCCAAAGCCCCCGCCCAAGGGTGCAGGAAGAGACCCAGTGTCTCCACAGCAAACGCTCTGTGTGCCAGCCAACTGGCTACTGCATTTTGACATAGCAGCATCAAACTCAAGAGCTCAGAATGTGTTTTTCTGTTCTGGTGCTTAAGGTTTGGGTTACTGAGATACATGGGTACACTTTACAGGAGTAGTGTCATCTGTGGCTTTGAAATTCACATGAATGGTCTCCCGCTAGTGATTTCACTGTGTCTCATACCGTCTCTCTGCTGGGTTGCTTTTGAGACCTTCCCAGTAGCTCAGTGAGGATGCAGTCATTGCCCATGACTTCTGACTGCCACATGGTATTGGCACAGGCTGACATCAAGACCAACACAAGACAAACAAACTCTGGGACCCACAACACCTTTCATTAAAAGTACGATTTATGCTTTCTTCTGAAACAGGGCCTGAAAAGCAGTTTTTGCTAAATCTATGACTCTTATTGGGACCTACAAATGCCCAGTAGATGACTAAAACTGGAACACAGCATGACCTTCCTTTTATACAAGCCTCTGTGCACAGACATGTGAGTCACTGGGGAAGCATCTGCTTGGAAATTGGCAAATCCGTAGCCCTAAAGTTACTTAGCCTGTTTTATCTGCTTTCAAGATGGAGGACACCAAGATAAGAGCTACTAAAGTGATTTTCGGGATTCGCCAGAAAATCTGATTATCAGCCTTCACAATTCCTAGTTCCAGACTCCCCCTCTGAAGGATGCCTAGAAGTCTCCAGCCATTGTCCTAAACCTGAGATCATCTGGACTCCAGAAAAAGTAAAGCCTCTCATGACTGGAACCGACCCAAACAGAAACAACCCTTTCTTTCCTTTTTTTTTTTTTTTTTTATGGTATTGCAATGGGATTTAACCCAGGACCGTTGCACTGAACTACATTTCCAGCCTATTTTCATTTTTAATTTTAAGACAGGGTTTCACTAAGTCACTCAGTTGCCCAGGCTGTCCTCAACTTGTGATCCTCCTGCCTCAGCATCCCAGAGTGCTAGGACTATAGTCCTATGCCACTAGGATTTTTTTTAGTTTTTTTTTTTTTTTCAATTGATACATGTTCTCACTAAATCACCTAGTTACCCAGACTGGGCCCAAAGTTGTGATCTTCCTGCCTCAGTCTCTCAAAATGCCAGGAGTATAGGCCGATGTCACTTCATTAGACTAGAAACAAGCATTTCATGACTTCAGAATCATTCCTCAAACAGCTAGGATTCCTCCAGCGCTAGGACACCTGAACTTCCTCAGACTTAAGGTGTAATCGCCACCCTCCCTTCTCCTCAGACCTGATAAACAGGCGGCAGTGCAGATGAACGGGAAGAGATCTGGGTCCCCCCCACCCCCCACCCCAGCAGTGAGAACGGCCTGACCATGCCTATTGTTTGGTTGTGCCCCCTCCCCCAGCACAGACCCTGTACATGGTGAGACGGTGATTTGGGTGATGAGGCCCCTCCACCTCCATAAAGCTAGCTTTGAATAAATCCTCATTCCTTTTTACCCGAATGAATAGCCTCCTTGGATTTGGTCAGGTGGCAAGCAGATGACCCAAGTAGCCAGCAACACCAGGAGTTAAACATTATTTTAATTGTGTTAAAGCGATTACACTGGCCAGGTCTCACAAGCCTGTAATCCTAGCACTTTGGGAGGCTGAAGTAGGAGGATGGACAATTTTGCGACTTCCTGGGACCCTATGTCAAATAAACAATAAAAGGGGGGTTGGGGATGTAGCTCACAGCAAAGGTTCCGTATTCAGTGCCTAGTACCCTTCTCCCCAAAAGAAAAGAGATTAAACAAGTCTTTATATAGTTAATAGCTACTTAAATGTCTGCTTTGTAAATGGCCCATTTAAATCCCTTCCTTTATTTCCTATTGGATTCCTGTATTTTTCTTATGGATTTGCCGTTTTTTAAATCTGCTAGATATTAAACCCTTGTCAGTTTTAGGCTTTAAAAAATATCTACTCCCGCTGTAGCCCCTTCTGTTATCTTTGTTTATACAATGTTTTTCTTTTAATAGAAATCTATAATGTTGATGTGATCAAATCCATTTATTTTGTGCCTTGTGGTTTTTATACGGTTTGCTTTTGTTTTTCTTTTCAAAGAAATACTCACTCTGAGGTTCAACATTTTTCTGTTTGTTTGCAGTGCTGGGGCTCAAACCCAGAGCCTCCCTCACTCCAGGCAAGCGCTCTACCCGCAGCCAGAGTTATTTTTCATACAATTTCTTTTATTCGTAGTCATAATTTTTGCTTCACATATTTCGTTCTGCATCCATTTGAATTTTTTAAAGTAAAATGTTGAATAGGAATCCAGCTTTATTTCCAAGAAAGTACATCGTTACTCCTAAAATCTTTTACTAAAGAATGCATTCCCTCACTTATTTGAAGCACATCTTCTGTCTCTAGTTCCCTAGTGGTGGCATTGTCTGTGCAGATTTGTTTTCGTTTTCTAAGTTTATTTACTTATGCGTATCTGTATCTGTTTCTGCTCTCCGACTCTGCTCCTTGGCCCACCTGCCTGTTCCCAGGCTAACAACACACTGCTTTTAATATTATGTCTTTGTAATCAGTTTGATGATCAGCAGAGAACCAATGTCGTTTCTTTGTTCTTTTTAAATTAGATTAGCTATTTGTGGATCTCGATTCTTCTATATAGATTTTATAATCAGTTTAATTCCCTCAAATTCCTGCTGGAATTTAACTGAATATTAAAATTAATTTAGAACTAATAGGCATCTTGCCAAGATTAAATCATCCCGAACATAGATATAGTATTTCCATTTATTTAGGTCTTCCAATTAATGGCCTTTAGTAAAATGTAATTGTTTTCCTTTGTGCTCTTGGGCTTGCTTTGTTAGATTAATCCCTTGGACATTTATGGTTTTCATCTATTATCAGAAACAGGTTTACTCTCGTTTCTGGGATCCTAGAAGGCTCAGGAATCCATGTAGGCTGAGGGAGTATCTCAGTGGTTAGAACAATTATCTAGCAAGCACAAAGCTCTGGTTTCAACTCCTCAGCGCTACATACAAATTAGTACCAGGAAGGCTGGGTAGTCAGGAAGCTGAGGCAGGAAGATTGCCAGGAGTTCAAAGCCAGCCTGGGCTACATAGTGAATTCAGGGCCAGCTTGTACTACAGAGCAAGACCTTGACTCAAAAACAAAAGTCCATGCCATTTTTTAAAATTTGAACATTTTAGCCATAATTGGTGATAACAGCTCTCTTTCCACTCCAAGTTCCCCTACATCACACCTGTTGGATAGCATTACAGTGACCACAGGAACTTTGGGACTTCACTTAAGAAGAATCTGAGCAGGAGAAACGCGTAGCTGTGGAATGTATTTGTGTGGTCACAGTCTCTTCTGTGTATAGTGACATCAGTGCCAGGTGTCTCGCTGTCAGAATGACTTCTGGGCATACCTGGAATTTCTCCCATTCCTGTCCTCATTTACAAAGGTATAAAGATGTAAGGTGCAGGTTAGGCAGTTAATTAATTGGAAACAAATACTTTTGTTATATTTCTTGTATTTTCAATTTTTCAAAATTATAATTAGTTGTGAGTTCCCATTTTTAAACACACACATATTTTATACTTAACTTTGAATCCACGGCTTTATTTTTATTAAAGTGAGCCCCCCAAATTTTATAAACAAGTACTGCTCAAAGCCTGGATTTGGCCTCAAAGGTATATGGTGCTCTGGAGGCTGAGGCAGGAGGACCACAAAGTCAAGGCTAGGAGATGCACCTTAGCAAGACCCAGTCTCAAAATAAAAATTGTTTTAAAGGCTGGAGATACAGTTCAGTGGTAGAAATTTTGTCTAGCATAATGAGACCAAGGGTTCAATCCCCAGTGCTGACCAAGAACCAACACAATGACAACAAAAAAGACCTGAGTGTGTCCTGGGGTTACTGTCCATGGTATTAATGATTTTGTTTTCAAATTTCTTTGTTGGTCTAGAACCAAATATCTGTTCTGATCTCTCTTTATTGGATGGTACTGGGGATTGAACCTGTACCCCTTGGACTGAGATACATCCCCAGCCCTATTTTTTATTTTGAGACAGTGCAAGAGGCCAGGTTATTGAAACTTATTTGGAAGAGGCACGCAGTAATGGCATAGCTAACAAGGAAAGGGTTTAAGTGTCAGTAAACAGTGATTTCTTTTTTGTCCTACAGATATGTTCTTAGCCCAGAACATTGTGAGTTTATGCCTTGCTCAGGTATGTACTGTTTTATCCTAGTATGGTGATGACCTTTGTGCTAACCACACTGGCCCTCTGCACAGAAATAACTTTCTTAGCTTATGACAAAAATTGTAATATTACATTGCCGTTTCCCTATCCGATGAGCTGTTATAACCAGCATGCTGTTTTTGAGTATATATAGTTCCATTACAAAAAGAAAATTTGTCAGGTGTTACAACAAGTTTCTCTCTTTACCTCAACCTGTCCCTTCTATGGTTGCTAACCGACTATAAAACAGGGACTCACTAACTGACCAAGTTACCCAGGCTGGGCTCAAATTTGTGACCCTTCTGAGTGTCCCAACTATAGTCCTGTATCCCAGCTTGAACTCTTACTTAATAGGCTTGAAAGTTTGTCTATTGATTCCTTTGAGTTTTCTCATTAATCATATCATCTGCAACTGGTGATTACTTTATCTCTTACTTTCCAATCTCACATTTTTTACTTTTTTTTCCTATGTTATTGCTTTGGTCAGGACCTGCAAACAGTGTACAGTGATATAGCATTTTTACAGCATCAAAAGGTTAATTTGAAGTGGTGAGTTTTGTTAGCTAGTCTAACTTATAGGCTGAGTGGTATGGCTTGGAAAGAAAGGAAGTTTCTATTTCCCTGAGAATTTTTATTGGTGTTAAACTCTGTCATTTTTTTTTTTTTTTTTGCATTCATTGAAAGAACACTGTAACTCTTCTCTTGTATTACTTTTGATCAGGGTTGACAAAATATTCACTTCAGACCAAATTAAATCTGGTTTTTACGATGTTTAACTGGACAGATCAACACCCATTCATTTGAATACCATCTACGGTGGCTTTCACACTACACAGGCAGAATTGAGCAAGTTCACACCACCAGCTCCCAAAACACTGAATTATTTATTATTTGGTCCTGGACAAGAAAAATCTTGCCAATTGTTAATTTAAAGTGATGACTTATATGGCCGGGCACATGCCTATAATCCAGCACCAGGGAGGCTGAGGAAGATTGCCATGAGTGTCTACAATTGAGTGTAGACAACACAATATTGAAAGAGAAAAACAAGTCAGAACCAAAACTACTTGACTTCAAGCAAGTAATCAAGAAAGTGTGGTGTTGGCAAAGAACAGACCGAACACGTCAGTGGAGTGAAACAGAGAGCCCAGACATAGCACTCACGGATCTAGGCAACTGATTTTGACAAAGAGAATACAGTGAAATGTTTGCAATGAATAGCATTAAAATGACTGAACATCTATGCATGCAAAAAAATAGAAGTTATATACAGACCTTACATTTAAAAAGAAAAAAACAGAGCTCAAAATGCATCACAGACCTAAATGTAAAATACAACACCAACTATAAAAACTTCTAGAAGTATCCTTTGGAAAGAAAATGTAGGCACTTTGGGTGTGATGACAACTGTTTTGTTGTTGTTGTACTGGGGATTGCACTCAGGGCCTTTGCACTGCCTATGGCCCTTTATTTTTTATTTTGAGATAGGGCCTTACTAACTTAACTTGTCCCGTAGGGTGTTAATTGGCAATTCTCCTGCCTCAGCCACCCATAGTGCTGGAATTACAGGTGTGTGCCACCACACTCAGCTAAAGGACAGCTTTTTAAATACAACACCAAAGACACAATCCACAAAACTATAACTGATAGGCTGAGTGGTATGGCTTGGTTGTATCTCCCAAAGTTCCTGTGCTGGAAACTTAACCCCCAAGGTAATAATGTTGGGAGGCAGATCCTCATGGGGGTGTGGGGGTTAGGTCACAAGAGTTTCACACTGTCTTTCGCTTGGGGGTGTCTCCCACCATGTTATGATATGGCAAGAAAGCCCTAGCCAGGGGCAGTCCCGCGATCTTAGACTGCCCAGTCTCTGTAATTGTGGCTCACATATATTTCTGTTTGTTATAAATTGCCCACTCTGAAGTATTACATCATAGGAGGACACAAATGAACTAAGACACCAGACTTGAGGAGAGTTACAACCCCCACTCCACCAACCACAGCGTCCTTATCAAAGGAAAGTGAAACAAACCACAGACAGAGAGAAAATATTTGTATCGGCAAAACAACGGTCACCCAAAACACACAAAGAAATCTGAAAACTCAGGAATAAGAAAACAGCCCAGTTTTTGAAATGGGCAAGCAAAGCAGGACATGGAGTCCCACAGCTGCCTGTAAACCTAGCATTCTAGGAGGCAGAGGGAGACAGATCGCAAGCTGGAGCCCAGCCTGGGCCACTGAGCAACATGGCAGGACCTTGTCTCAAAATGGAAAAAAAAAAAAAAAATGGGTTGTATAAGTAGCTCAGTGCGAAGGCTACAGTTCAATCCCTGATACAAAAAAAAAAAAAAAAAAAAAAAGAACCCTCACCCACTAAGATACACAGTGAGGAAATAAGTGCTTAACAAGATGCTCCATGCCATATGTCGTGATGGAGCCGCGAGTTAAAACAGCAAAGAGACATCGCTATGCCAGCGCGAAGTGCCAACCCCACAACCCTGACGCCGGGAGGCTAAGGAGCAGTGAGCAGCGAGGGCTCCTGCTCGCTGCCGGTGGAAGCCCAGGGCACAGCCACTTTGGAAAACAGTTCAGCAGATTCTTACAAAACTAAGCGCGCTCTTATCCTATGGTAAAACAATCCCTCTCCTTGGTATTTACCCGAAAACTTATGTTCACACAAAAATCCGCACATAAGTGCTTGTAGCAGTTGTGTTGCCCATTGCCAACACGCTGGAGAAGCCAAGGTGTCCTTCAACAGATGAGTCAGCAGGCAAACTGTGGCACATCCAGGCAATGGAATATTAGTGTGAAAAAGAAACGAGCCATCAAACCATGAAGAGACATAGAGGAATTTATATGCATGTTATCAAAAGCCTATGTACAGAAGGATACCTACTCTGGGACATTGTGGAAAAGGCAAAACTGTGTGGGGGAGTCAAGCGTGGTGGCACACAGCTGTAATCCCAGCACTCTGAGAGGTGGAGGAGGGAGGATAGAAAGTTCAGGCCCAGCCTAGGCAACTTAGTAAAATAGTAAGCGCCTGACTCAGAGTTTAAAAAGAGATGGGGAGGAAGCTGGGAATGTAGTTAGTGCAAAGGCCTTGGGTTCAATCCCCAGTACTGGGGGAGATGAAAATCAGAGACAGTTCAAAGACCAGTGGTTGCCAGAGGGGAGGGCTGGGAAGGGGCGAACAGGCAGAGCACAGAGGTATTTAAGGCAGTGAAATTATTCGATGTGATATTATGCCATCCTACACTTGTGAAAACCCATGAGATGTACACGCCAAGAGGGAACTCAAATGGAAATTTGGAACCCTGAGATGATCATAACCCATCAATGTCAGCTTCTCCATGGCACAGTGGGCCAGTCTGGTGGGTCAGCTGGAGGACACTTGAGGGGGCCAAGAGCATGTGGAAAATCTCTGTGCTTCCTTCTTGTAGGGGTCTCGGTATCTGCCAAACAATGGTTACCCAAAACACACAAAGAAATCTAAAAACTCAGGAATAAGAAAACAGCCCAGTTTTTGAAATAGGCAAGCTTAGCAGGACATGGAGTCCCACAGCTGCTTGTAAACCTAGCATTCTAGGAGGTAGAGGGAGACAGATCGCAAGCTGGAGCCCAGCCTGGGCCACTGAGCAACATGACAGGACCTTGTCTGGCAGGACTCCCAGAACAGCTGAGGAGGGATTGGACAGGGGGTACCACACTCCAGAGACTCGCTTCAGTGAAGGTAGTCCCATTTATTTAGGAAGTACAGGGATTATATAGACTAGGATAATGCGGAAGTCATCTCAGGCCAATCAGTGAGGCCTTAACTAGCGGAGTGGAGTGGAGGAAGGAGGATGGGGCCGCCAATCAGCAGTTTGTCACTGGACAAGGGGACATGAGGCCTGCCTCGGATGCCAACTCTACCACAGCGTCCTGGACATGTGCTAGATAGGCTTCAATCCAACCTGAACCCTTACACTTGCTCACTTTCTCCATAAATGTAAAGTTGGCCTAAAAATTCTGCATTAGGCTGGAGTAATAGCACAGCAGTTAGTGAGATCCTACCTCTAAGTCAATCAATCAATCAAACAAACAAAATAGAAATAAAAATCATGCATTAAAAAACATTTAATATTAGCAGGGCCCTTGGCTGAGCAACTCAGATGGGCTGTTTTATTTATTTACGTAACAACCATGTCAGGCAATAATATCAAGACATTCAGCTACTGTCTTGGTCACGTTCCCGTTGCTGGGACACAACACCCACCCAACACCCACGATTTAATGGAGGAAAGGTTTATTTCAGCTCACAGTTTCAGAAGGTCGCAGTGCATTCACGGGCAGCCTGAGATGGTGGAAGAGCGTAGTGGGACCCAGCAGGTAAAACACTTCCTGGTGTGGCAAGACAGGAAGCAGAACAACGGGAGGAGCCAGTGCATATCCTGATGAGCTATGCAGGCCCAGGGACCCTCCCCTTCAGGGTCAAGCCCCAGAGAGCCACCCCTTCCCACCAAGCCCCTCCTCTTAACAGAACTTGCCATCAATCAACTAACCCCGTGACTGAATCACTTTCCAACCGCGTGGCTTGTGGGGAACTTTTCAGATCCAAATCATGACGGCTGTGCTCATTTTATACAGAGGGAATGTGAGGCCAGGGCTGAAGGTGATGGCTGCAGCATGATGGAGTCTGGGCTGGAATCTCCAGACTGGCTCCAGGGCCCCTGTGCTCCGAAAGGCAACAGTGGGAGGAAGGTCCCTTCCTCACTTCTTCTTTCTGGTTGTCACTTTGCTCTCTCAGAGAGTGATGGAACACTGGCCCAGAGGACGGAACTCTCCAAACCTCTGGACTGGGCATGGTGTCACCTCAGATTACCACTGACCAGCATGTTCACTGCAAGGCAGGTGTATTGGAGCTCTTCTCTCTGCCTTCCCTGAAGTCCCTCCCTCATATATCTCAGATGTGGGGAAGGTAATCCCAAGGGCTGCTTTCCATTAGGAAACTGAGAAACATCACGGGCTTAACCCATCCACGTATGCCTTTTGGCCACAATGTTGTACAATGCTGAGCTGGACTCTCTCCCCATCTCTACAAGCTCAATATGCACAAGGGCAGACATGGCTTCCCTTTTCCTTCCTGACCACCCACTCCCAGCTCCATGGCCTTCCAGCCCCAGATCTAGAGGCCACCTGGCTCCTGGGCACTGCCATGGTAAAAACTTATGCTAACACCTAGCTCAACACTCCTGGCTTGATCCTACCTTCTCCCTCTGGGTAGGGCAGCTAATGGTCCCCTGGGATGTCCTTCTCTTGCCCCTACACATGTTCAGAAAGCAAAAGCCAACACCCCATGCCTGGGAAAGCCACAGCTATAGAGTTAGGGATGCTGGGCTATTCAGAAGCAGGGATGCTGCCCAGGGCCCCATCCCTGAGCCCCTTGGCTCTGCCCAGAGCAACCAGAGTATTCCCACAAAGCATCATGCACACAAAGCAGGCTCAGGTAGGGCAAGCCACCCCACCCCCATACACACAACTTCAGGCCTTGAGGCCACAGCAGACTTTACAGTCCCCAGGGATGATTCCTGTCCTTCCTTCTGTTTCATTATCTGACAGCACTTTCATGTAAGCTGTGAAGGGAGCTTGAGCGCCACTGTGTAAGTGAGGAAGCTGAGTCTCAGCAAGGTGAATATGAGGTGTGATCAAGAAAATGTTTACGTTTTTGAAAATTATTAAAAGACACATTGTCCCTAATCCTCCTTTAAATCCATCTGAGTGCCACCTCTGAGCCCTAGTCTCCTGATGGCCGAGATGACCTTACCCTCGCTCAGTAGGGAAAATGTGGCTGGTCCCACTGTATCTACGGGTCACATTGGGAGAAACCTCATTTGCCTTTCTCTCACCCTGGTTTAATAGAGCCGTAATGCAGAGCCATAGCTATGGGAGGATCACGGGCCTGCTGCACGGCTGTCAATTTTCCAGCGGAGTTTATCTGCACTGTCACACACTGCTCGCTTGTCAGAGGGCCGGGGGGCTGTGTGTAACAACCAGGCTAAATGCACGCTGCCTCCTTCCCACCCCCCAGTTCTCTGTTCTGTTGCTGAGGACAGCTCTGTGTCTCCCTAGCTTGCACAGATGTTGGTGTATTGTCACCTCTCCTTATTTGATTAGTGTCTTACTCAAAATGCCTGAGGCCATCTCTGCACAGAAAGGGAGCTTAGAGTTGGAGCTGCCTGACTGCTGGTCCCCAGAAAGGTGAAGGGGAGGGAGAGGGAAGGCAGAGAGTCAGGATCCAAGGAGCGTGAGCCCAAAGCCCAGGCTCCCGGAATGATGCCTCCGTCCTTTTCCAACATCTGTGTGTCTGTCTGCCACCGGCCACAAGGCCAAGGCAGCCTCTCTGAGCTCCTGCAACAGAGGTAAGAGAGGTTTTGTGAAGTCCCCTGTCAAGGACACTGTGATAGCGAATAGCAAGTGGCAGTCTACTGGAGTCCTGAATTCTGATACTTTACCCACTTCTCTATACTCCCCCTCCCCCGCCAGGAATTCTAGGGCCTCATGAAGGTAATCGCGCCACACCCGGCTTAGGAGCCATCAAGCACACAGAAGACCTCTGGAAGGGAGGGTAGCTCTGTTCATGGACACCTGTCCCCTCAGCTAGGGGCCATGTGGGATCTGTTACCTTCTCACAGGCAGTCATTACCACCATTCTACCACTTTATTTAATTTTCTTGGCAGTGCCAGGAGAGAGTGGTTATGATTTTCAATTTCCAGTTAAGGAAGGTGAGACCCAAGAGAGCAATGCCTTTCTCCAAGTGGCATAACCAGCAAGTGGTAGAGCTAAGGCCCCAAGGTGGATCTTCCCAAGACCACATCAATCCTCCCTCCGTGACTCCAGCTGGGCCCAACATCAGCCAGGAGGGGTGGCCAATGTCCCGATGTGGCTGGCCTTGCTTGCAAGGTACCTGAAGAATAAAACCCTCTGGAGTGGGAAGGGAAGCCCCAGGATCCTCCAAGCGCCTTTGGGTGTGTTTGTTTTCACTGGTGGATCGTCATGAACCCATTGGCTGGTGTTAGACACAGATCCCCCTGAGCAACAGCGGCCACACGCCTGGTAGTGTATGCCCACAATGTGGTGACGCGCACCCTGTGACCGAGCGCGCATGCGCCCTTCTCCCAGCCACCCCTCGGGCATCCCCTGGGAATCCAGCGCGGCCGCTCAACAGAGCAGCGAGAAGAGGAGAGACCTGAGTCAACATCGTGTTCTCCTTGTGAAAACAAAAGAGGAGCGGCGCAATGCCTCATCCGGTATTCACTGGAACAACCCTGACACGATCCCAGGAAATTAAGTCCTTTATAAGCCCACAGCTCCAGCACAGCCTCTCCCGTGCCCGGGCGCCACCAGAGCCGGATGGGAGCCGGGCTCCGTGGCAGGCGGAGGCACTTGGTAGAGAGGCTTAATTATGATTCACAGAGCGGCATGGTGGAGATGGTTTAAAGCCTCTTAATTAGTGTAGGAATATACAGCCATAATTATCCTGAAATATGGCCTAATTAACCTATGGAAAAGCCAGGCCTGTTGCTCGGGAATGCTAGAGACATTAGTAGTCTATGGACATACCCCGTCTGCTCTCTGGCGCAGCTCTGCGGGAAACACGGAGCTGGGGACAGGCGCAGGAGTAAAGGGCTTGCCCTGAAGGGTGCTGATACTTAAAAGAAAACGCGAGGCCCAGGCAGGGGACCCAAAACTGGAGTAATATTTACTGAGCAACTGTTAAGGGCCAAGCAATGTTTTACTCCATTTCACACTTAATCCTCAAAATAATTACGTGGCTGATATTAAAGTTCAGAAAAGTCCACTGACTAACCCAAGGTCACCCAGCTCGGAAGCCGTGGCACTGAAATTCACTGTGGAGCCCGTCTGTTCCGAAGGCCGCTCTCCTCCTGTCAGCGCCACACGGCCCTTGGCGGCCCAGCGGGCTGGGAAACGGACTCAGGAGGGAGAAGAGCCTTTGGGTCCTAAGTAGGCACCTCTTCGTCTGACATTTTATAAAATGGGAGTCATTCAAGCCTCCCCGGCGCGGCATGGGTCTCCACGCGCAGAAGCTACCGTGGGAATGGTGCCCCTACAGGGCGTGCCAAGCTCCTGCGCACCCGGTCGCTGCCCTCTTGACATCCGAGTCACTCACCCACATCACCACTCCCAATACCGGGATAGTTCTGGACCTAACGGTAGCCTAAATCCAGAGCGGCCACGCCCAGGACATCCTTAAGGAAGCTGCTTGGAGCTCCTGCTCCGCGCGGGTGACCCCAGCGCTGGAACACGGAGGAGCCATGCCAAGCGCCCAGGGCCCTCCAGGGGGCGCCCGAGGGCCGGGCGTGTGCTTCCGAGCCGCCTGGCCAGCAGGTCGAGGAATATTCCAACAACGTCCTCATTCTTCCCTGATCAAAGGAGCCAGGATTGAACCTGCTGTAATCATCCGTCGGGGAGTTTGCTTAAAATTCCCCTAATTACGGGAGAGCAGAAAATTGCGACGCCTCAGACTGAATAGAGAAATCGAAGGCGCCCTGCTCCCAGCTGCCTAGGGGAGGCGAGCCAGGCTGGGAACAGAAAGGCAAGGGGCGGCTGTGGATGACAGCGGTGGAGGGAGGATGATGTTCGGGCCTGTGCCAGGGGTGGGAGAGGACGGGATCGAGCCAGCTGCGGTGGGGTTGTGGCGGCTGGCTCAGGTAAGGTGCCGCTTCCCCTGCCCAGAGGAGGGTGCAAGGCCCAGAGGGTGGGAATGCAGGGAAGAAATAGCCAGAGGTGACGGACCCTTGCTTGGCCACGGCTGGCAGACCATACCTCTGGCTTAGTGAGTGGCGATCACAGCCTGAGAGCTGTCCTCCCTGCCAAGAGGGGGAAGGACCAGAGAGGTGCCAGCGGGCAGGGCAGGGCTCCTCAGAGCACCTATGCTGGGCTCAGCCCTGTTGTGGGCTCATGCACATGGAGGGGTCAGGAAGGAGGAGGGGACAGAATTTTGCCTCTAGGAAGTCTCCACACGAAGGAGGAGGCTGTGTGAGCATCACAGCCAAAGGTGCCAGTCAAGGACCCCATGCACCCCCACACACCCTGAGCGCGATGGTCCTGAACTGTGGAGAGGGGGGAGAACTGGCTGGGGAGGCAAGTTCTGAGCCAGAGGTGGCCGGGTTGGAGGCAGGAGGGATGTGAGAAGGGAGGAAACAGTGGAAGGGAATCCTGCCGTGTGCAAAGAGGGACCCAGCGCCAGGCCCCGGGAGGTAAGGCTACTTGTCTAAAATCACACAGCTCGTCAATGGCTGGACAGGGGCTGAAACTCGCGTGTCAGACTCCTAGGTGGCGCTTACAGTGCATGAAGGTGCAGGGGAGTGGGTGGGGATCTGGCCAGAAACTGAAATGCCAGAGGAAATTGGAGGGCTCAGGCAGAAAGCCCGCTGCACCAGCAGTCTGACTACTCACACAACATTGTTAATTGAAGGGGTGAGCAGTATTCTAAGGTCTCTCCTGCCCGGGCATGAGCACCCCAGGACCTCCACCCCTACAGCTTCTCTGCAGAGGAAAAGTATGCATGGTACCCTTCATGTCTCCCAGTTTCCCCAGGGACTTCTCAGATGCCAGTGTCAGTCCCTGGCACATGCCCAGCATTTGCCCTTCGAGGGCCCTGGCTGCAGTACTGTGTTTGTCCCAGTTAGGATGATGGACCCAGGGGCTGCAATTTACCGAAGACCAGGTGAAAAGGGGCAAGTGACTACAAGAATGTCAGAGTGTCTCGTAGCCCCCAAGGGCAGGAGTGTGGCTTAGCCTCTATGAGGACTGGTGTCAAGGGCACGAAAGCCACCAGGCACTGGGAATTCCAGCTCGCCACCCTTCCCTCCTGCACCTGGACTTTGCTTCTATCTCTGGGAAGACCTTGAGACTCCAGGTGATGGCTCACAGCTCCCACTCATGCATGTATGTACTAGGCATGCAGACTGTCGCTAGGCTCTGACACTGACACCCCAAACATCAGATGCTGGTCAGTCAGCGTGTCTTAGGTGCTTGCCCTGTCCCGGTGGACAAGTGACTGCTACATGCCCACCGCTGTGTGGGCGCAGGGTGAATCAGGGGTCAAGACAGTAGGACAAGAACTCCAACAACATCCATCACAGAAGGGAGGGTGAGCAGTGCGCGAGGCCTGGGGCGGACATGGGGGTGGCACCTGTCTCAGCAGGCACCCAGGGGCGCCCAATTGGTGAGTTGTTCAGTGGGTAAGGCACTCGGCCGTGGCAGAGACAAACTCTCAAGTGGACAGCTGGAATGGAGGAACAGGGGCCTGCACCTGCCCCCAGTGCTCCAGGGGCCAAGGTGGGTGGTGTCAGCCTGTCTGGGAGGCTGAAATCCCAGCCCAGGCCTGCTGGGAAGGCAGGACGGCCTGCTGGGCTCCAGGGTGGCTGGCTGAGGCCAGGAAACCTGTACTTTAAAAACTTGACTATTTTCATGCTGTTTGTATTTTCTGTAATTACTTCCCTTTTGTTCTCCCTTAGTATTTATGGAAATTCTTTGTGGAAATGCCCGAGGATCCAGCAGTGCTGAGGGAAACCAACAAAGGGTTGGTGTCTGTCCTGGGCTCAAGGTAAAAGACACATTCTGGGAGCCAAAGTGTAGAGGTGGCAGGAACGTGGCCAGGAAGCCTGGGGGAAAGGGGTGGGGCCAGGACTGCCCCAGAGGGCTCCTCCTCTCCTCTGGAGCCTTTCTTTCTCTTTCCTGCTCTCTCTCTAGGGGGCAATCTGGGCTCTCTAAAATGCTGTGTTGTCCTGAACAGCTAGGCTGGCTGGAAAAACGGCTCACCTCTGCAGGTCTCATCCTGGGGTTAGCCAAAGCCACCCACAGGCCAGGCTGGGATTTGAACTCAGGAGGCAACTGCTCTCGGGTCCCCTAGATATTCCTGGGGGCTGAGACCAGAAGAGGGGACAATGGCAGCCTGACGGGACCACCACAGATGCTGCCCAGGAGAGGGGATCTGCCTTGGGCCTGAGACATGGAAACCAGGACACTGCGTGAGCTGTCCTTGACCTTGGTCTCCAGTAGGCTTCGTGTCTTTCTCCAAGTTTGCTTCCTAAGACCTGACTTTCTTTTATCTATCTATTTGTGGTATTGGAGACTGAACCCAGAGCCTTCGCACTGAGATTCATCTGTAACTCTTGTATTGATTTTGAAACAGAGTCTTACTATGTCACTAAATTGCCCAAACTGTGCTCAAATGTCTCATCTTCCTGCCTCAGCTTCCCAGAGTGCTGGGATTACAGGCCTGTGTTACCAGGCCCAACTAGTCCTAACATTTTGCTGGGCCTATTCTGAAAATCAACACAGGCACCAGAGCCAAATGGGTTGGGGAGACCTGGGTTCCTCACTGGGTTCACGGCCTGTTAGTGGGCAGGAACTGGGTATGAATCTGGCGCTGGAAATGAGAGTCTCAGAGGGTTTGCAAGGGGATAGAGGAAGATTGGGGGGGGGGGGTGTCGCACAGGAATGACCCAGGAATACACGTGGAGTCCTTTACCTTCTGATGCTAAGTTATTTGTAAGCAAATTGTCACCCACAAATCCCTAGAAAGTCTTGGCCCTTCCCCCACCCCATTCCTGGCCAGATGGAGTTGCCCTGGGTGGCTGGGCAGCGCCAAGGAGGAGCGAAGTGTCTGCAGACCGAGAACCAGCAATGACATGGGACATTAGGTGCTGATGGCTTTGCAGAGCAAGAGAACTGCAATTAAGGACATGATGGGCCCCTCTGGGGGCTGTTGAGACAAGAACCAGGAATGTGGTTGAAGACACTGGGGACTGAGTCAGAGCACCAGAGGAGGGAGAAGCTTGGTGTAGGATGGCCTCCTTCCTCTCTCAGCCAGTCCATCAGCAACAGCAACATCACCATTAATAATAACAGCAGCACCTGCCATGTCTCATCGCCATAAGGTGCCCACGCATCAGGCAGCAACCTGCATTTCAAGGGTCAGATGAGGAAACCTGGGGCTGGAGGTGAAGGAACTGGTCTCGAGCCCTGAGATAGACAAGCTCAGGCCTGGCTCTACCTAGCACCAATGTCAGGATTCATGGCGCCCACTAGGGTGCCCTCATCCCACACCGTCCCCCAGTCTGAGCTCATCAGACTCCTAGAGTTCCAGGCCAGCACCACCCCAGCCCTAGCTGGAAGTCCAGATTGGAAGCCCAGGAGTTGAAAAGGTCCCTGTCAGCTGCCACAGGCACCACCTGTCTAAGCTGGTATGGGGAAGGAGAGAAGGGACACCTGTTTGGATGACACATAGAATCCCTCCCAGGGGAAGGGCAGACCCAGGAAGGTAGGAGGTGAGGAAAGGTGAGTGTGTCACCCCAGAGCCTGAATATGAGGACTCCACCTTGCTCAAACCTCCCACCTTAGGGAACTCCTCCACCATCCCCACCCAATCCTCCCTTCTTGGGTTTTGTCATTGTCATTAGCAAGCTCAACCTTATCTACTCAGGCATGCCCGAGATGGATCCCTCTGCCCCCTACTTCTGGCCTCCCACTCAGCGCTGCTCTTTTGTACACCCCCGTGCCCCAGAGGAGTCAGCCCATGAAAACTCTGCCCTGACCGGATTGTGCTCAAAACAGAAGGAAGGGGTGGGACAGGGAAGATCCGAGGGGAAGTGAGCTGCCAGCTGCCTCAAACTAGGTACAGCCACCTCACGGCCTTGAGAGAAAGGAGGAGTTCTTAGAGAAGATAGAAGTGGGAAGGGAAAACAAGGAGCCAAGGGCTTCAAGATAAAACCCAAGCCGGGCGCAGTGGCACAGGCCTGTACTCCCAGCAGACTGGGAGGCTGAGGTGGGAGGATCACAAATTCGAGCCCAGCCTGGATAAAGCCCAATTTTGCTCAGAATTTCTGCCCTTGCATTTCCACCACCCCAGACCATATCTAGCGCAAATGACACCTCTTCCATGATGCCTTTGTGACTTCCAAAAGAAGATCTCTTTGTCCCTAAGTGCTCTAGCTGCCCTCTAAACCACATGAACCCGGCTTCATTCATCTTCCCACTGTACAAACATGGCTAGACCCGGGGCTCCACGGGGCAGGAAGCAGGTCATCACCACATTCCAAGCTCCACAACTAGTCATGGGCTGACAGGGGAGAAGTTCCCCATGGAGGTGGCCGTCAGGTAGAACACTCCTCAGATCAGGCGCCCTGGGAGGGGTCAGGGAACTCCAGCCAAAGGCAGACTCTGCAGAGCTGTCCCTTGCCATTTGAAGTCCAGATAGCATTTGGTGACCAAATAGAAAGGAAGCCTGTTTCTCCAGAGTCCTGAGGAACCAAGTGAACACAGTCATCTCAAAGGTAGTCAGAGGGGCCAGTGCTGGCTCCTGAGGGAAAATGTGCCCCCGTGTGGTTTGGGTGGTGGCAGAAACAGTGATTTCTAATCAACAGTATTTTCATTTCAGATATTCTATGTTTCATCTTTATAAATCCCGTTTGGTTTTTTAAAATCTTCTACTCATCTTCTCATTACATTTGTGTTTTCCTCTACACTGCTGGGCAGGTGGAGCCTATTTCTAAGCATACCTTTAGTATCCTCATCCACTAATTGCCATTTTTCTCCTTTTGCAGCTGTTTCTGTGGATTGATTTTTCTTCTGGTTATGAGGTATCTTTTTCTGCTTCTTTGAATGACTACAAATTTTTAATCAGTTGATAGATACTGTAAGTTCTATATTGTTGAGTTCTGGATTTTGCTGTGTTCCTTTAAGGAGAGCTGGACTTATGTTTTTCCTTACTGCAATAACATTCTTTTAAGGCTTCATTTCAAGCTTTTGCTTAGGGTAGGGGTCTTCCAACCCCAGGCCTCAGAGCAGTATCAGTCTGGGCCAACTGGCCAGATGAGCAGCTAGTAGAAGGTGAGCAGTGAGTGAAGCTCCGCCTCCCATCAGCACGCTCCTATTAGGTTCTAGTGGTGCTGCTGATTGACAGGAGACTGGCCTTCAGTTCCCGCTTCACTCCTGCTGCCGCTTGCCAATTTCAACCTGTTCTCCAAAAACTTACTGCAGAACAAGTGTCCCCATGCCTCAGCCCCCGTCCTTGGGAGAGTGGTCTTTGACTAGACCAGTCCCTGGTGGCCAAAAGGTTGAGAACCACAGGTTTAGGGTTAAGGTAGCATCTTTCTGAGGATGCTGTGCAATGTGTGATATCCCAGGAGTTCTCTCCACCTGCTGGTGGGAATAGAAACTATCCCTAACCCTGAGTGAACTCCAGTATCGTCCAGCCAACTGCCTCCTCTCTGCCTGTTACTGTCTCCACCGTGTGACGTATCACCTGAAGCATGCACAGATCATGCCTCCCTCCTACCGATCCTCAAAATCATCTTTGTGCAGCTCCCTCCCCTCCAGTGTTCCTCCTCGCAAATTCTTGGTCCCCCCAAATTCTCCCTCTGCCACATCAACTCCCTCCTCCCTTGCCATGGCCTGGAAGCTCCAGGTGACAAACAGATACAACACTGTAGTCCAGCCCCCCCTTCTCTTGGAGGTCACCATCCTATGCTACCATGGCTCAATATAGGACAGAGATCGTTCCTAGCTTTTGCTCCATTTTCCATCACTTTCAACAGGTGAGCAAGTCCCACAGCTGCCAATCATTCACAGTGGAGCAAAGCCCCCTAGTCAGTAGTTACCTGGGAATCTCCTATGGGATTTCAGGTGTGCCGTCTGAGTGCATGGACTACCGCACTGAATGAAGTGAACAGAATCACCACCTTCTGGAGTAGACTTTCCAAGAGTGGAGCAGACAATACACAATAACAACAAATGAAGTATTGTGCATCATGTTAGAAGGTAGAACGGACTGTGGGGGGAAAACAGAGCAAGATGAGAGGAAGACAGACCTACTTAAGGGAGGAGTAATCCCAAGTAGGGCACTCAAGAGGAGCCGCACTGGGAAGGTAGAGCTGGCAGAGTTCTCAAGGAGGTGAGGGAGGCAGGGAGACCAGGGCCAAGACTCTGAGATGGCAACAGATCTGGCTACTCAAGGAACAAGTAGCCAAGCCTGGAGGCACATGTTTTTGGTGCTTGGAAGGCTGAGGCAGGAGGATTGCATGTTTGAGGTTGTTCCCGGGCTACATAATGAGACTTTGTCTCAAAAAGAAAAACAGAACAACAAAAAACCCAGCAAGAAGCCCAGTATACTCACTGAGGTATATGTGTGAGAAAGAGACAAGGTAGGGGGCAGATCATAAAGAGTCTTAGAGACCACAAAGCATTTAGACTTTGACTCATTGAGATGGAAGCTGTTGGAAGACTTCAAGCGGACAGGAGATGATGTGATCTGCCATTGTGAAAGCCTGCCTTTGGCTGCCATGCTGAGAGAAGGGGCGGGTGTGTGAGGGGAGCAGACAGCTACGGCAAAAAACAGAAGGTGGGAGCTTGGACCTCGGCAGAGGCCACAGAGGTGCTGAGAAGCAAGAGGACGCTGAGTGTTACATCTAAGGACTGACAGAGAGGGGTAGAGGGCAGCTCCTAAGTTGGTCTGCCAAGTGGATGGCAGGATGGAGCTGCTACTGACTGGCACAGGGAAGACTGCAGGTGGACGGCCCCTGGGGGCAGCTCCACTGTGGATAGATGAGGTTTGAGATGTCTTCTTTTTGGTGTGGGTGGTATTGAGGATTGCACCCCACGCCTTCTCACTGAGCTATATCCCAGAATTTTTTTTTTTTGAGACAGATTCTCACCAAGCTACTATTCCCCAGGCTCAGCTCACACATGCAATCCTTCTGCCTCAGCCTCTCAGAGTGCTAGGATTACAGGCACATGCCACCCTACCTGGCTTGAGATGTCTCTGCACATCTAAGTGGTCTTAGCCACAAGCAGATGCACACACCAGGTAGGGTTTACTGAGAGATCCAGAGAGCACAGAGGGAAGGCAGTGGGAAGAACTCCAGAGAACTACAAAGTGATGCCCGGGCTCCAGGAGAGCAATCTGGGCCTTCTACTCAACAGGGCACAGGAGCTGGCAAAGAAGCTGGCCCTTCCGGAAATCAACTCTTCCCTCCGATTCCAAGAAAGTTACTCCAAACCACTAAAGACAGTCAGCTGCTGGCCAGGCCTTGCTTGAAACATCACATCACCACCAACGGAGTCCACTGCAGGCACTCCCAGAAGCTGCAGACCCCCGTCCTGCTTGTCATACAGCCCCCCGGTTCTCACTCATGACTGGACAAGGCTCTGAGCTCCCCGTGGGTGACACTGCATGTCCTCCAACTTCTTGCTGCTGTGTCCTGAGACACTTGTTGGCTGTATCCCAACCAGCCCCTGACACATTTCTGGCTCCAACACCTGTTCGCTGTTGTCTCACAACCAGTGTGACTCAGAGAAAGTTTTTGGCCATTCCCCACCGAGAGTGCTCAATAGCCCTGAGACCTCCGAGTCCTTCCGGATATGTGACCTTCATCCCTGCTGCATTTGCCCTGTGTTCCTTCATTCTAGATGATCGCCCTTTCACTTGCTCCTCCATGGGCTCCTGTCTGCCCTAGTCTCCTCGGCATGTCTCTGGCCTTTGGAGTCTTCTGTGCCCCAGGGTCATTCACCTCACTCCTCCTCTGCTCTCTCCCCCACGCAATCATTGGTCTCAGGCAGTTAATTTAGGGAAGTGGAGATGAAATCCCTGCTGGCTCTAGGAAGGCTCTTTGTTGCTTCACCTGCAGGGAGTGGATCAGAAATCACCTGGACACCCCAAAGTTCTCTCAGCTCCATGCTGCTCCCTTGTCCCGAGACAACTCCACTCCCTCCTACCCTTGCTGTGCCCTGTTGACCTCCGCTGTTCTGACCCATCAGAGGGGACAGCTGGTTCCTCAGGCGACCAGAGCCTTCAACCCCCCAGGGATCGCCCTCCTGCTCCCCAGACACATGCACGCACGCACACACACGCACGCATGCACACACACACACACACACACACACACACACACTGCTCAGTAAGTGGTGGTCAGGGCAGCGGTGGCCAAGTGATCCATAGCTCTTTTTTCTTCTACTGCTGCGGTAAAATATGGACAGCGGGAACCACGGGAGAAATGAGGCATGAAAATTAATCTGCTTTACAATCCTCATGAATATTTAAAAGCTGATGAATATGTAACTACATTTCTTTTCTCCTCCATTAGTGTCTGCTTTTGAGTTACTCTATAGCTCCCTTTGGTTCCTTTGGGGGCCAGTTGGCTAGACTGATTTTTAAATTGGTTTTACAGGTGTCTGTAGCTCCTGGGTCTCCTCTACTTGCAATCCTGAAAAGAGGGGTTGTTCCTTTGAAATTCCCAGGAAGGCCTGGCAGAGGGAGACAGAGGGAGAGAAGGAGCCCTTCCTTTCCTTACGCTTCGGGGGACCTAGGAGAGGAGGAGGAGGAGGCATGCCCACAATATGTAACCTTTTAAAAATAAATCACCTCTTTCTTCCCTGCACTTTAGTTTCCCCTTGAAAATAATAGCAGGCCCTTGCTGCCTGGCTCTTGAGATTCTTTCAGGACATTTGCCCAGGATGACAAAAATTAGGCCACCAGATGTTACCTGCCTCCCACTCAGAAGAGCTCAGTACTAAGACGTGATAGTGTGCTTGGCAACTGTGCCATGGCCCCGGGAGCCCACCAGAACCACTCTCTGATCCCGGGGTCCTCTCCCCGGTGCGCACCTGCTTTGGCTTCTCCACACCCGACTTCCACCCACTCTACCATCTGGAGCCACCAGGCAAGGACGGCTGCTCCCCGCCTTCCCACACATCAATCATGGCGAGCCCGAGGAAGGACCAGCAGGGCTTCCTCCCAGAGCAGCGGGACTTTTCTGGAGCCTGAGGCAGAATCCAGCCTCGAACTGGTGTCCTGCAGAGGAAAGGCTGGGGCCTGGCTGTGGGAGGAGGAAGGCATCATGGGGCGGGGCAATGGGCTGTGGGACCCGCAGTCCCACCAAATTCCAGAAGGCAGCCCAATCTGACAGCAGAGCGGCCAAGGGCCCTAAGGCCCCGCGGCTACCCAGGGAAGTACAAGTTCCACAGCCATGCCGGGAATACACACCACCTACGGACTGCTGACCCGGCATCTCCCCTGCCCTGCCCTGGGCTCCACAGCCAGCTGCACTTCACACCATTTTGGTTATTTTTCTTCACTCCAAAAAAATCCTTAGGTGCTCCTTAATTTCTAGCATATCAAATTTTACCTGATCTTCCTAGACCAGCCACTCACCCTGGGCCCTTCCCACCTAGCCCACTTATCTCTCAGGCTCGTTACCCCCATCCAGGCTCTCCACAACCCCACAGGGAGCCTGGCCTTTCCTTCCCTGGAATCTCTTCTCAGAGCGGCCTCCATCTGGAAGCCACCCTTGATTAACTCCAGACCTACTGCTGAGTAATCTCTTCTTTTCTGGGCTCTCAGGGGCCAGCACACATGGACGGGGTGCTCACTGACACCATCGTCACGTGTGCAGGACGTGCACAGGGCCGCTGCTGCTCACGCACAGTCTTATCCACCAGACCCAGCACGTGGATGGCAACCGGTGTCAGCAGTGTCGTTTCCCCCCACCCCCATGGGGGAGTGCCTGCCCCACCCAGCTTCATGAGAATGGCGGGGGCTTCCCCAGCGGCGCCCCTTCCTCCGTATCCCTCTCAACTCCGACTCTGGAGCTCCTACACACGGCCCCTGGTATGTCACATGGACACACTCATGTCAGGGGTTCCCCACCTTGGGCCTCGGGAAGGAACCTGAGCCAGCGGGCCAAGAAACCAGCTCTGGATCCAGCCACCCCGCAACCTTGGCCACGCCACTGACTGTTCTCAGATTCGGCTTTCTCATCATTCGAATGGGGATAAAGATGCGTCTCTTCATTACAGCATCATAGTGAGAATCAAACGTGAAGTGCTTTGCAAGTACAGAACACCCTGCCAACATCAGTGTTGGCTCTTACTGTTGTCACCAGCTTGCCAGGTACCAGCCTGCGTGGGTGGCATCTGGCCACGCCTCCATGTCGCCTTTCAAGGGTCTTCTGACCTCATTGTTTTCGCTCCCTGGCCTGGGGATTAGTGTCCCGTGGGATTAGAAGCTCATTATCCACGACAGGTGTCTCAAGCGGCCCTGTCACCTTCAGCCTCTGGCCTCTCCTCTCTTCCCCAGCTACCTCGGCAGCAGGAACAAGCGTGTGCCTTGTCAGACAAGCCCGCGTCTCCGAGAACACGCTGTAGCATAATTACCCACTGGTGAGGGGCACAGGCTCCGCCCTCATTGCAGAGTGGCTGCCACCACCGTGTTTTCACTGCTACCACCGCTGTATTGCTACTACTGCAGCTGCTGGGGTGTGTACTGCCCTGACCCAGGAACAGAAGGACAGCTCTAAGAAGGCCCATGGGGGCCAGGTAGGGCCGGGATGAGAGCACCGGCTCCCTGTAGCAAATGAGTAGTCAGAAGCTTCCAGAAGAGGAGGGAGGAAAAAATGCCAAGGCAGGCTTCTCTCCTTCCTCTGGGCACTCTCCAGTAGCCCCCAGCTGCCAGCTTCAGTCTCCTCTGGATGGCAAATGCCCCACTCTGGGCTTCCTGTCCACCCTGGCCCCCACAGGGCGCTATTGGCTTTAACATCCTCCCCTGCCTGCTTGACCTTCTAGGGAGTGGGATGTCGCCTACGCCTTGTGGGAAATACCTGCAGTAGCCTAGATGCGTGGTCACACTTGGAGCTGAAGGCAGGTGGTCAGGATGGGCTCCTTCCCCCGGACCTAAGTTCAGGGCCACAGAACTGTCACCTGCCCTACCCCCACCACTCCTGCCTCCTCTGGGAAACCAATCCCAAATAACCCTGGGGGAGGTGCGATTTCCTGCCTCACCAAGGCTGCTGGTGGCATCCATGTCACAAACATCATCTCTCCCTCCTTCAGGGTACTTCCCTCAGGGAAGGGCCCAAGCCCCTGGGTGCAGCAGAGCTCTGCATCTGCCACCTAGTTCTAGACAGTGACCAAGCCTAGAGACAGATGGGAAACTGAGACCTGAACCAGGCACCTCCTCCCTCAAGCCAGAGGTACAGAAAGAAGCTATGGGGTTTTGGGGGTACATGAGAGGCAGTCCTCCCAGCTTTCTGAGGCCTCTGCTCAGCTCTCTGTCCTCCAGGAGTCTCATCCTCATGGACAGCAGAGGCCCAGACAGAGGCAGGTTCTACTTTCTCTCTCACTGTGCAGAGTAACCTTCAGGGAAAGCCGAAACGAGCTCTCCTCCCGCATGAACCTCCTCACACCCACCTTCTGCCAGGCTAGGCCCAGAGCAGAGCCAGCAGAAGTCATTATGTCCCTTCTTGAGCCAGGCTGGGTCCGTCTAAACAACCCCAAGCCTCTTCTGGGACAGGATTTCCTGTCTGGTTCCATCTCAGGATGACTAAGAGATCATGCCCCAAACCTACCTGCAGACTAAAAAACCCAAGTCCACGCCACTAGTCCAGGGCTTGAGAACACAGACACCAAGAACTGGGCCTTCCCTCTGTACCCCATGTTCTGAGCCCTGTCCTGGCCCTCCCCAACAGGGCTCAGCTCTCAGAGAATGACAGCTAGAGTGGGCAGGCTGCATTGAGACAAACGGGGCTGTGATTAGCCAGCCATCAATATCTCTTAAAGGACCATTCTCTCGAAAGCTGGCAGGTCCCTCCAGTTCCTCCGCCCTCCCTGAGCCAAGCAGAGACCTCCCCACCCCCCTCCGCCCCCGGCCCCGGCAGCTCCAGGCTCTTTCTTTTTCTTTTCTTCCCACCCTGCTCCGGTCATATCAACCAGATGGATTATGTCTTATTTCTCTTGGATTTGGCTGCAGGAACCAAACAGCATTTAAGGCCATTGATTGTTCAAAAGGCCAAGTGTATAATGTACCAGAAAATTAGTTTGGAGTGCTCGGCATGGGAGCGGCTCAGCTCTGGGCTCAGCTTCTCTCTATTCTGCTGGACCAAGATGGGGATGAGGGTGGGAACACCGTACCCTCAGTCTCTCCAGGAGTTCTGGGGAGCCCATCCTCTCCTCGTGGCCTGCTTACCAGCCAACCCATGAGGGGAAGCTGCATTCATACCACTCCTACTCACTCATTCCTCTCTCTCTCTCATTCCTCTCTCTCTCTCTCTCTCTCTCTCTCTCTCTCTCTCTCTCACACACACACACACACACACACACACACACACACAAAGCACAGACACATAACATACACAGTATTAGAGGAAGAGGTCTACACACACACATATGACACAAGACAGCCCATGCTCGCTGGCAGAGCTGTGGCACACACTCTCACCAATACTCATAAGGTGCTAAGACTCCACATAAGGGGCTTTCTCTTTGTCTGAGCAGTCTGGTGCCTAGGACAGTGCCTGACCAATGTTTATCGTGTCCACCAAATTGTCTTTTCTGAGTGAATGAATCAAGTACCATGGACAGCTCCTGCCCAGCTTCACTGTATCTCCAAAATCAGCCCCACCTCACACCCAGCCCTGTCCCCTGTGATTAATAAGCTTGTAATCACGGTAATGACTGCAGATTCGGGGACAGGAGAGTTTGTGTGTGGGTCTGTTGTCGCTGAGGATTGAACCCGAAGCCTTCACACTGAGTTAAATCGCTCCTTCTTTCTTTTTTCTTTTTCTTTCTTTCTTTCTTTCTTTCTTTCTTTCTTTTTTTCTTTCTTTCTTTCTTTCTTTTCCTGGCAAGATCTCACTCAGTTGCCAGGCAGAATTCAAACTTGCAATCCTCCTGTCTCAGCCTCTCAGAGTGTTAGAATTACAGGCATGTGCCACAGAACCTGGCTTGGGTTTCCTTTTTGAATGCACACGATGCACTAGTCACGAGCCAAATTCTTTGCATGAACCATCTCATTTGGTCTTCAGAGCCACCCATAATAGTTCTCAGTCCCTCTACAGAAGCTCACAAGGATGAGGTAATTTCCCTTAATTTTCATTGAGCTCATCTTAACTATTAGAGGTAAGGGCTTCTAACTACAGCGGTACCTGTTTAAGTATACATACTTCATATGACTCTAATGTCACAAAACAGCCCTGCCCTCTCCCCACATAAAAACACAGGGAGGAGAGATTGACACCCATCAACCCCCAGCAGCAAATTCTCAATGTCAGCCCATCACACACTTCAGTGAGACAGGAAGTGAATGCTGGGTTGGTTCTTCAAAAACTGAGTATATCTGAACTCTGAACATCAAAGTCAAACATAGACAATGTTATGAGAATCTGCAAGAAAACACTTGAAAGGTTCAAGGAAGTGGTGCAGGTAAGACAATGTCAAAGTTGGTTGTTATACAGACTTGTCAGGTCCACAGCAAGAGGAGAGCCAGGATGTTGCCAGCAACACCCCTCCAGCTTTCTTCCTCTTCCTCTCTGGGACCCATCAGCATATTGAAAGGGATAATTAACAGTGATAGCTATGCCAGAAGAGCCACACATTTTCTGAAAGAAAGCAGAAAATGGTTTTGTCAAAGATTGAGCTACACTCTTGTTGCAATGGAAGAAGGCAGAGTAGTCTAAGTTCATGTGTCTCCCAGGTAAACCCAGACCTGGTAATGTATTTGGCAAGAAAATAGGAGCCCATGGACACTGAGGCCCTGGCTGGCCTGGCATCACACAGCTAACCTCTTCCAAGGGAAATTCAATTCCTCAGCCCCAAAATGTGGCTTAAGACATGAAGAAAGATCACACACAGGTCCTCTGGACCTAGGCACCACTGTCCACATACTGCACCCCCATGTATCATCAAGCAGCCAGTCAAACTTTGCCTCACAAGTCAAGCCCTGAAGCACTAGAGAAATCCATATGGCCTAAAAGCTGGGACATGGTGTGCACTGTCTATACCACACTCCATTGAGAAATCTTTTTAAAAGATTTTTGACCTAAAACAGAATCTCCCATTCTGGTACTCCACTATCTTCTCTAGTCTTGGATCCAAATGCCCTGAGGAGTTTTTCTAAAGACACGATCCACCCTGAAAGCATCCACACTTGCCAACATCCAAGACCACACGCCACAGGCTTCCAAAGGAGTATTTCAGAAACGTGTTGACAATGTGACATGACCACAACAGGCGCCAGGCTTTCCTAGGGGACCATGCAGAAAAGAACAACGCTTGCTTGAATGCAAAAGTTCTAACACGAGGGGAAAATCACTGAGGCTAATTTTTTATTATTGCATCATCTCACCCGCTAGCCATTAGCAGCAGATCACAGCAGCCTTTCAGATATTAGCAGGCCATTATCTGAGAGGGTGAGAAGACAAGAATGGGGAAATGTTCGCCTCTTAACGCCAGAAGAGCTGGGTGTCAGTCTGGCTTTGCTTTTCACTACCTGCGTGACCAAGAACCTGAACCCCTTCATGGCTGGTTTGTTTTTACTTGTAAAATGGTAACAGCCAAGATCTCCACTAGTCGGGTTTGTCATTCTGACTAGAAGTGATGGAAGACTGTCTTAATTACCTTTTTGTTGCTGTGACAAAATACCCAACAGGCACAAATTAGGAGAGGAAACATTTATTTTAGCTTACAGATTCAGGAGGTCACAGTCCTCATGGGCAGCTGGGAACAGTGGCAGCACATGGCAGAGGGGGAGGCAGCTCCTCAAGGCATTGCAAACAGGAAGCCAAGTGAGGGAGGAAGGGCGGAACTAGCACATACTCTTCCAGGTCATGTCCCAGTGATCCACTCCTTCTGGGTCAAGCTTCAGTGTCCACCCCTTCTGGGTTAAGTCCCAGGCATCAGCCCCTTCCATCCAGACCCCACCTCCTAGAAACACTCAGCTCCACAGATATCCCACCACATCCCAACACATGAGGCTTTTGGCAGATACTCTAAACCCAAACCACAACAGAGACCTAGCCTAGTATCTGTGACGTAGTACACATTTAATACATGTTAGGTGATTCGTTTGGGGGTAGGGACCTGAACAAAAGCATGGGAATTGTCCTCAGACCTAAAGAAACAAGGATGAAAGTGGCCTCGCAGGAGACAGAGAAGAAGGGCAGGACTAGGGAGGGGCACAGACCTAAGAGACAGACTGGTGCTAGGTCTGTTTTCATGTCTGGAGTTGCATCTCACCACAGGACTCAGGAAGAGGCAGAGATTCCCCCTTTACCACACTCAACCTACAGGCTGAAAACAAAGCTAGTGCTCTTAGATATTTCTCAGTATCATCCTGAAGGGTCCAAACAGGCTTACACTGCAGCTAATAGGGCCGATAGGAGAAAGGACTTCCAGTCGGAGTCCACCAAGTTCTTAAACAGGACTTGGAGTGGCTCTGGATAACTGTAAAGCCAAAGAAGAGGAGCAGGTGTGGGGACTGGGGGACAGACGAGACGAACCCATCGGAAACTGCTTTCCCCGTGCCTGAGACACAGCAAGTCAGATCGTCTTAAAAGCAGCTTCTAGCACTGGTGGGGGCTCTGCTAGGCCCCAGGAAAACACCAGTGTGGCAATTTAGTGGTGAGCATCAACGCTAATGAGCGCCAAGAATAACAGTGGCTTCTTAATGGAGCCCTTAATGAAGACTCATTTTGGGTTTTATTAACGCAGAGAAAAAAGCATGTACTCTTTTTCCCCCCCGGCTCTGAGAGAGCAGGCAGCACAAAGAGCAGCCCAAACCCAGGGCTGAGCCCATTTCATGGATCCTGCTCAAGATGCCACAAAAGGCTCTGGAAAGCAGGTAGGAAGGGCACATGCAGAGCCCAGAAACCCTCCTCTGCCCTTCAGACAATCTCTTTGAGCCCCCAAGCCCCACAAGGTCTAGGGAGAGATTCACAGCAAGGGGTAGTCGTGCAATCTGAGGGCAAACTGCAAATAAGAACGTTAAGGAGACCCATCCCCAAGGAGGTGGCAGTGATTTTAACAGGCAGACACTTCCCATTAAATATTTAATTGGAATACAATCCCACCAGAGCTCTCTCCCCACAATACTGAAATGATGCAGCCCTAAGCTGAGGACGAGGCTAGTCACCTGAGTGTACAGTTGGGAACTGGAACAAGAGGGTTCAGGTTAGACCAACCAAGGAACTTAAGGACTTAGCAACAGAGAATTTTAGGCCTGTGGAGAGCATGTGCTACCTAATGGCTTCCCTCATTTTAGTGTTTTGTAAGGAAACCGAGGCCCAGAGATAGTTGGCATGACTAAACCACAATCCAGGTCCCAGAACACCCTGGGCAGCGCTTTCCTGATGCCACCCTCTGCTCCTTACTGGACTCCCTCTTCCAAGTCTATAAAACCTGGTGAATCGGGCTAGGGGTGTAGCTCAGTGATAAAGCTCTTGTTGAGCACACGCAAGGCCCTGGGTTTGATTCTCCAGCACCACATAAGAATTAACCAGGCATGATGGCTCATGCCTATAATCGTAGCACTTGAGAGGCTGAGACAGGAGGACTACTGTGAGCTCAAGGTCAGAACTATGGCTGACCACTATGGGCTACATAGTGAGGTCAGAACCAGCCTTGACTACAGGATGAGACCCTGTCTCAAAAATAAATAATTTTAAAAACAGTCTAATTGATCTCCTTGGGGCAGACTGGAAGGCTGGAATGTAGGGCCATCTCTGGACTGGGACTTTGAAGAACTCCGATGGTCTGATGCTAGCCTGGAACACAGATCAGGGAGCACCTTGCACACCCCAGATTCCCAGTTATTATTTGTTAAATTATAAATAATAATAATAATAATAAGGTGATCTCCATTTTGTAGATTATTGACTCCCTACACCCAAGTGGAAACCTCCACTAAAAGACAACAATCATCCTGGAACAGCTCCGCTGCCATCCCCGCCACTTGCAAGCACAGTTGGCCATTAGCAAGAAGAATGATCCAGAACCTGCGATGTGTGCTGAGGGGGTCTTTTTGCCATTAACCGGAAGCCTCTAGGACAGGAACTGTCTCTGCGTGGTGTTTGGGATCCCCAGAACAGAGGAGTCAGTCCCTGCCTGGAGGACCCAGCCTGACGGAGAGCATCTGTCCTGCACACACCGGTGTGCACATCGGTGGAGCTCCACGCGAGCGCGACGTGCCTGCACCGTGCTAGGGGCTTAACCCAAGTTGTTTCTCATTTAATTCTATCCTCTGTCCTCTTGCTACAGAGGAGGAAAAGAACACACAAAAGTCTCAAGTCAGAGCTCCAAGGTCACAGAGCAGGAGGGTGGGGCTCGGGGACCGAGCTGGTTGGTCTGATCTGCTCCACCACCAGTCAAGGTGGTCACCTGTAAACTGTGCACCCCAAGCATGGCGACGGTCAGGGCAGGTGGAGAGCTGTAGACAGTCTCCCAGACACGATCCCTGGGACTGAGGAGAAAGATGGGGAAGACCCAAGAAGACCTCATTAAAAGGTGGCAGGCCAATTAGAAAAGAGGCTGGCATTCAGTCAGTGCCTGCTGTGTGCCCAGCGCTCCCTCTGCAATCAATTCTCACAGCAGTTTTCTGAGGTCAGCATTTTAATCCTAAAGAGACTTGGGTTCAGAGAGGGCAAGTACCTTTTCCAAAGTCACACAGCTAGTAAGAGGTAGGATCTGCACCTACCACTGGCTCCAGTAGGATAAGGCAAGGGTACTGACTTTACTGAAGCAGACAGTAAGATACTCGTGAGAGGCTGAAAAATAGCCCAGATGCCTTCACTGCTGATCTGTTCCCTAGATGAAGTTTTCTTATGAACCTCCCTCGTGAAAAGACAGAGGGGGCCACCACGCACGCTTTGACCCATGGATGCTTTTCCTCCTGGACGTGTCTTTGTCCCCAGGAGGGCCCATTAAGATGGCAAAGGGACACATGGATAAGAGCCTATTAACATGCAAGGGAACTGCACAGCAACTAAGCACCTCCACGGCCACTTTAATCTGTTTTCCCAGAGAGGTTTTCGCCCCATCTGCTCACAGGGCCCCCGGCACAGCACCGCGCAGGTGAAGTCAACCTCACCAGCCATGGGGCTCAGCCTGCCGGTGGCAGCGGGGACTCACAAAGGCAGACAGATCCAAGTTCAAGTCCTGGTGTCCCCTCCTGGAGCCTCGGCTACCCCATCGCCTGGGCAGAGCTGACTGTACCTGCCGTGTAGGACTCTTGTAAGCACTAAGAGCCTGTGGCCAGGCCCCTGCAAGGCTGCTCTGCCTTGCTTCTTTTCCAAGCAAAGGCCATGTGGCTGGCCAGCCCTTTCAGCATCCATGGGGTGGGGTGAGTCATTTGGGACTCTGATCTGCACCCAGGAAGGAGAGGAAAGGATGAGAACTCCACTCGAGGAAAGGGCCAGAAGATGGAGATGGTGGGGGTGGGATGGGGAGAGGGGGACTCAGAGACATGGATAAGGCTAGGGGCTCCTGGAGTCAGAGGGACACAGGGGCCTACGAGCCCAAACTGGCCAGGAGTGACAGGACCCCCTGCAGCAGCAGGGCCTCGGAAGACGCAGCAGCCTCACAAGGCGGTTGGTGGGGAAACTGAGGCACTCGAGAACCAGGAGGCTCTCCTTCCTAAAGGACCCAAAAGGGGTCCATGACACAGAATCCAGTGCCCACAATTCACCTACAAAAGCTCTCCAAATGCTGTTTAAAAAAATGGCACCAGGGCAATTCCAAGCCCAGGTCACAGCTCTGCCTCCTGCACCTGTCCAGCTCCTCCCGAGGGTGAAGGTCAGCTTCTCTCATCCCCACCCCCACCCCGACGCCCTCACCCTCTCCAGATCTGCCCCATGTTCTTCCCTGAAGCTACCTTGACCTCCTCAGCCCCAACCTCAAACCCTCCCACCTCTGGGCCTATGTTCACACAGGCCCCTTTCTGGGGTGTCATCTCCTTCTTTCTCTGCACCCACTTACCTCCACCCATCCCCAGGAGACAATCTTCAGAGCCAGTGCCAGGAGGACACTTCCTCCCACTCCCTGCCCTCCTATTCCTCCCACCTCTGCTCAGGGGGTGGGAAAGCTGCTTTCCTGACCCCAGGAGCCCTGAAGGGCTGGGCCTGGCTGCCCCGTGTCCCCAGCCCTCTGCCTGGAGAGCTACAGCGTAGAAAATGCCTGGGACTAATCACTGACGGAATTTGGTCCTTTTTTTCCTCCCTTGGCACCAGAAATTGAGTCTTCCAAAGTTGTGAAAAGAGAATATCCCACCTAGGAACAAAGTTTGGATGGTGTACCTGGGGGTGTGGGGCACTGCTCTCAGTGACTCTGCTCCGGAAAAGGAATTTTAGGACCTTTCCCCCCACCCCCCTATGTCAAGGTTCTTAAGAGACCACCTACACATTACATGCCCTCCTTTTTCCTACCAATTCTAAGACAAGCACCTGCCTCCTGCAGAGCCCCCTCCTCCCAGGCATGCCCACCCCGCTCCCCACACTCCCCTCCCTGACAGCCTGTAGCAGGCAATGTAATTAGGCCTTTCCCAGGATGGCACCCCCTCTGCGCAGTTGGGCTGCCCGTCCAACAGGGGATAATTTATGGAAATGGGTAAAGGTGTTTTAAATTATTCAATTTAAATGTAAATAGGGGAGATGGTTTCTCTGAATAAATTGTCTTATTTATGTTCTGCCCGACCCCCCTCCTAGGGAAACACGAACTGTTTGGAGCCCTCTGGAGCACAGGGCTTCCTTTCTCTTTAAATAATGTGCAGCTGATCCTCCTCCCTGGGGCAGTGGTTTGGAGGCAGAACTGTCCCTGACAACTGGACATGCGCGAGCTCTTTCACCTCACCCTGTCCCTGGAGAAGTGTGGCCGGCCAAGGAAGAAGTACAGAAAGCAAGTCCTCCATCTTTATTTGCTGGTGAGTGACAATGTCCTTCGGGGAGGACTCTGCCATCCTCCCTTCTGCCCAGGTCTCTCTGCCTCTGAATCTCAAGTGATGGCTGGCAGCTGGCTTCACACGTCCCTGGAAAACTCCTTTAGGCTCTGAGAGGCTAAAGGACTGTGGTCATCTGTTCTTGAGCACGTCTGTCCTGAGCAGGGTCCTCTAGACACAGAGCTTGCTCAGTGCATCTCAGGCAGTGTCACCTGTGCCCATGGGAGGGCATCTGTTGGGGTGGAGGGGGGTCATTCTTTATTCAGCTCTATCATGAACAACCCATGCTCCTTGTGGCTGTCAGTGGGTATTCAGGGACAAAGGACAGTCTATCCAACAAAGTGACTCCCATCCTACAGAAATTTACAAGCCCTGGGAACTTGCAGACAGGGCAGCCTTGTTCCTTTGTGATTCTTTTGTGTGTACACTTCTTGCTGCCACTAGGCCATGACACAGCTGGATACTTTACAGGTGTTAGAACCACTCAGAAAAGAGCAAACATGAACAGAGTGACTCTCAGAGGCTCTTCCGGAAGTGTAAACAAGTCCTCTACCCACAAAAAAGGAAGGAAACTTTGCTTGCATCATACTGGTCCCTTCCTGGCCAATAACTGTCAGGGAGAGAAGATTGCTTAGACCAATCATATTGTTCAGGTACTGAGGATGGACCAGTTCCTCCAATCCTGAACAGGCATCAAAACAAAAATGGGGAGGAATAAGTAGCCGGGTCATTGCCCAAGCCCCAAAAGGTAAAAAATCAGACAGATGATCCAGATCACAGACTCTCATAGATGGTGTTGTGGAGTGTCCCCAAAAGCCTCATGTACCTAAGGATACTGTGTAGTGCTGGGAGGTGGGGCCTGGCTAGAAGGGGCAGATGCTTGGGGCTTGACCTGGAGAGCCATGTGCTGGTTCCGCCCTCCTCCTAGTCTTGTCTCTGTTCAGCCATGCTGTGAGTGAGGATCTCTGTCTCCAGAGCACCGGCTCCGGCTGTAGCTCTAGCCCCACCATGTGATTCCACCAGTTTCCAGCCACCTACCTGTGAACAGACTGAAACTGTAAGCTAAAACAGATCTTTCCTCCCTAAAACTGTGACTGTCAGGTATTGAGTCACAGTGACTAAAAAATAACCAAGACATATGGCAAATCTAGTCAAGTAAGGCATAAAGATTTGTCCAGGTGTCTTAAATCTTTCCCAGGACACCCATAAATAAAGAGACTTCTTACTCAACCTCTACCATCATCACCACCCTCTCTGCCACTGATTCATTCCTTCTGCAAAAACATACCAACTTTGTACATTGTGCCAAGCATAGGTAGAGGCAGGAAGCTCTCTGGGACAAAAAGACACTGCCCTGGACTGTGGACTCTGTACTCTTATAGAGGACTTCACCATCGTTGTTGTTGGTTGATTGGGTTACAAACATCTTTGCTATGTTTGGGCATTTTCACAAAAGAAGTCACACCCTCCTATGTAGAAAGCAGACACTTGGTTACCCAGATGCCTTTACAGCTGGAACACAGACATGTGATGCAGATTCCACCAAACACATTCATTCATCTGAGACTTGACTCTAGAAGGGAGAAACATGAGGGAGGAGGTGATGCCCAGAGTTCATCATGCTGACAAGGGTTCAAATGGAAGTTTCTAGCTGTTGAAGGATGTGACTGCAAGACTAAGTTTCTACCCCAGAATTTCCATCAGCAGAGAAGTGCCGATGAGGGCAGAGGCTCCTCTGCAGCCTGGAGGGGCAGCAGCAGCAGCTACGGGTTCCCCCATCTTGCTGGCTCTGTGTGTAGTGGTCATCATGCCAGCCAGCTGAGCCTCCAGTCTGGTCCTCCTGCCCTCCCTATGACTGAATGAGACACCCAGTGTTCATGTAATAAGCTCCTTTTCTACTTACTGAAGTCAGAGCCAGCTTCTACTGCCATGGCTACAAGCCCTGACTAAGTCTCCTCAGGCTGCTATGACAAAGCACCATAGACTGAGCAAGTTTATAAACAACAGAAATTGATTTCTTATTGTTCTGGAGGCCGAGAAGTCCAAGATCAAGGCCTCAGCATATCTGATGTCTGGTGAGAGCTTTTGGGTTCACAGATTGGAACTTTAGCTATGTCCTCTCACGGTACAAGGAATAAAAAGAGTCTTCCTCTGGTCTCTTTTATAAAGGCACTAGCCCCGTGTGAAAGGGCATTGCCCGAACAATCTAAGCACCCCTCAATGGCCACACCCCTCTATTGCTTCTCAGCCTTTTGGCTAAGTTCAAGTGCAAAGGCCACACTCCAAATAACACAATCTAGGGGCTTGGGATTTTAACATATGAATTAGGAAAAGGTGGGGGGGGGGGGACACGTAGATCACAGCACTGGCTGAAGTAGGAATGTACCCCACCCTTGCTGAGAGTTGCTCTTTCCAACAACCCACCCGTGGTGGCCCCTTTCCTGAATTCCCCCACACCTGTGTACTTGCTCCTGCCTCTGTCTGGGGAGTTTCCTGTGGGATTCCTGTGCTGAAACTCCTGTGCTGAACTCAACTGTTCCACACACAGAGCTGGGCTCTCTGTGTAAGACCTTGGCTTACAGATACCTAGCCCCTCATTCCTTCCTGGCTGTGGCAACCTGACTTCTCCGGCCTTGACCTAATAACTTTGCAAGCCCCAGCAGTTGGTCAACTGATGACAACAACCCTGACCCCCAGCAGGAATCTGTCTCCTCTAACCCATAGCCCACCTGCATCCCCTGCAACTTGTCAGGTAACTCCGCTTCGTCCTCTCTGCCCAATCCCCAACCCACACCACAGCTCAACAGCCCATCCCTGACCTCATGCTGCCCAATCCATCCACCCTTCAAAAAAGCTGTTCATGCCATCAGCAGCCCCTTTTTTGCTCTATTTTGTATCAATTTTTCTTGTCCCTTTTGTCCTTGTCTTATCTGCTTTGTTTGTATCTCCTTTATCCCTTACAGCTGGACCTCCTACCCAGGCATAGGCTCATACAGGCAATAAATGGTCACTCTGGAGGCTGGAGGCATAGCTCAGTGGCTAGGAGTGCTTTGCCTGGCAAGGGCAAGGCCCTGGATTCAATTCCCCAGCATTACATGGTCTAGATGTGGTACCACATGACACACCTATAGAAAATAAAGGGAATTAATAAAAAATAAAGGCCTGCACCACTGGACCTAACTCAAAAAAATAAAAAAACCTTCCATTCTATGTTCTCTTGCTGCTTATATTTTAAGGTCTACTGGGATTCTTCTTTGACCTAACATTTTCATAAGAGCATGAACCTCTGTCTGAGTCATCATTGCCTCTCCTCCCAAAACACACACACACACACACGTGTTCAAATCTGAGCTCCTGAAGGCCCGGACCACCTTTCTACTGTTACAGCTCAGACTTCATTCAGAATCTGGTCTTAACAGATACTAAGTATTTGTTGATGATCTTTGCCACTAACTTCACTCTTGGACGCCAAAACCCCACATAAGTGTGGCTCTAGGTTGAGCAGCACACATAGAAAGTATCCTGTACCTCGTCCCTACCTTTTCTAGAGACACTAGGTTTACATCCTTGGGCTCCAGGTACTGAAGTCCCCATCAAAATGTTCTCTCACATATCACGTGCTTCCTCTGACTCCTGCCGAGTTACCTAACCCTCCCAAACAGCCTCTTACTGACTCCCTCCTCCTAGTTGGTCCCATTTATTCTTCCCACCCACCTAGCCCCCACTCCAGGAGGCCATGGTCACAGTCCCCATTCTGAATATGGAGATGATATCCCAAAGGGTCCTGGAGAAACACACCCATTTGGGATATGCTGCCAAACAGGCCTTTCCCTCTTCCTGGCCAGCCCTGCACACATACTCCCCTCAAACCCCTCTCCAGGAAGAGCCAGAGGAAATGATCAAGTTTTCTGGAATCAGTTTAATACCCTTGGGCATGATAAACAACAGAGTAGAGAGTTGCCCCTATGGAGGGAGCTAATGGCCTTGGGGACCTGAGCAATGTGCCACTCCTAGAAAACAGTCTGGCCCAGGCACTCACCTCCTCCTTGGCTCACGCTCCTCCTCGCTTACACTGCTTCTCTTGGGACAAACACATCAATCCCAGATGGTCCTTCCTGGGTTTAGACAACTGCAGGCACCTTCCCATCCCCTAGCAGCATACTTCCTGCAACCACATAGAGTCTGGGAAGGCCCAATGCAGAAAGCACTTGGTCACAGCCTTGGCAATGAGGGCCAGGCCACAGGTGGAGTCAATCCACCTGAATTCAAACCCACCCCCTTTTCTGTGTGACCTTGGTCAAGTTGCTGAAGTAGTCTCCACCTCACAAGGCCTTTCTGAAGATTAAACAAGATAGTTTGCAAAGGCTTTATCATGATTCCTGAGACACAGTAAGTCCTCAAAAAAGGTAGCTTTGATTAATAGTATTGTGGCTCACAGCAGTCAGAAAGTTCTTGGTCCATCTAATATGAATCTTACCCACTAGTTTTATTGTCATTCCAGCTTGTTTTACTCCCTGTGGTCTTGGAATGCAGTGGTCCCTAGGGCCACATGGGGAGAAACAACAGCACTGGAAGCAAAAGAGCTATGTTAAAGGCCCATCATGAGTCAATCACTTAAAATTCTCTTTGAGTTCTGCTAAACACATGACTACCAGCTGTGCAGAGGGGCATTCGTCACCACCCCTCCTCCCCCGGCCACAAGGCATAGTGATTCTGTCTGCATAGGAGAACACTTTCCCCACAGAATCAGGATGAGGACCGAGTCAGATGCAATGACCCCAAAGCCAGGGACATGGAGCTGATCATGGATGCTAGCTGGATCTTGACCCGCTCAAACACACAGAGAGTGACGCTTAGTCTCCCAAGACTCCATCTGAGGACAATCAATGACCCCATTTCAACAACCTTCTCTGCAAGTCTAGCTCATCAAATTTCTTGATGTTTTCTCAGCCAAGGAGCATGTATTTAATGGTGAGAAACCAACAGCAGGTATTACCAGAAGAGAGCAAAACCCATGAATCCCCAAGACAAGGAAGCAGTTTTCCATTGTAGAGCTGCTGTCCAGGAGTGGGTTCATGACTCTGGCAATTGACACATGCACCACACCTTACAGTTTACAAATGCTTGGTCACCTGCTGTCTAACAAACACTTTCACTGCCCAGTTGTGCTAAAGGGGAAGCTGGCTCAGATCAGGGAAGTGGCTTGCACAACATGGTAGAGAAAGGCAGGAGCTCATGTTGGGAACAGTCCGCTCCATCCCCTCTCCACATCTTGGGCTCTGCAGTCATCCTGTGACAGACTGGAAGGTTCTTTCAACCTTCTAGACCAGCCTCTGACGTAATGCCCACAGCTAGCAAAAGCAGTTTCCCAATAGCTAGCCATTTCATCTCATTGTCAATTCTAATCCAACTACACCATTTCCCCAATAGGAAAACTGAGACAGAAAGAGAAGCCGTGAGCAGTGCCAAGTCACAGAGCTAAAGATAACTTGCCCACAGAAGAACTCAGTCATCTCACGATATCAGAACAAGAAGAATCCATGGAGGTCACGTGGTCACACTCAGCAAAATCAAAGCCAAGTGCTCCCATTCAGATCTTAGAGGAGAAAGAGGAGACCAAGGCTTTGGAAGTTGAAAATAGAGAACAAATTGCAGAAATGTCCTCTGCATTAGCCAGTGTTTTTGTTCCACAGTGAAATACCTGGGACAGGCTAACTTAAAATGCAATGAGGTTTATTATTAATAGCTCAATTTTGGAGGCTGAGCATGCAAGTGGTGTGGGACAGGTTCAGGCAAGCTCTCTCCCACCCTACCTCCTACCATCAACTCTCAATGACTGTCACCTCATGTCAAATTGCAGTAGGGAGAGCATGTACAGGAGCAACAGGTCACAGGGCCAGACAGGAGCAAGAGAGCTGGGCGAGGCCAGACTGCACCTTTTATAACAACCCTCTCATAAGAACTATATTAATCTCTGCCCAGGGCAGGACCCCAGGGACCTCCCTCTAGGCCCCAATTCTCAAAGGTCTCACCACCTCCTGATACTGTCACCCTGGGGATGAAGCCTCCAACACATGGACCCCTGAGGGACACACATCCATTTCAGAACCTGGGCAGCCTCCAAATCCTCCCCTGACCATGTCCATACCTCTCGGCGATGTGGCTTTGCAGCTTCTCCCAGCAAGACAGAGACTTTCTTCACTTCTGAGTTGCCTTGTGACTCGCTGTATTAGTCAGCATTCCATCACTGTGACAGAACAGCTGTTTGGATCACATCCATGGCTGCATGGCTGCCTCTTCAAGCCTGTGGTGGCACCACACATCATGATCAGACAGCATGACGCAGGAGGCCTGCTTGCCTCATGATGACCAGGAAGCAAGGACGGAGAGGAGACAGCTGGAATCCCAACATCCCCTTCAAGCACGTGCCTCCAATGACCTAACTTCCTCCAGCTAGGCTCCACCTCCTAAGAGTTCCACGGCCATACAAAAGCGCCTCAAGCTGGGGACCAATTATTTAATACATGAGCCTTTGGGACATTCAAAATCTAAGCTGTAGCACTCACTCTGGCCAACAGAATTCAACGGGAGATAACAGTGGGCCAGTTCCGAGAAGACCTTGCAATTTTCTTTTCTCCCTTAGTAGCCCACAAGAGCAGCTGTGTCAAACCCTTTTGGCATCAACAACTAGTTTTATGGAAGATGGTTTTTCCATAGACCAGGGTTTGGGGGAATGGCTTCAAGATAATTTGAGTACATTAGAGTTTTGTGCATTTTATTATATATTACTTTTATTACAAATGTCACATTCATCATAATATGTAATAAAGTAACTATACCACTCACCATTATGCTGAAGCACTGGGAATCCTGAACTTGAATTCCTGCAATGAGATGGTCCTGTTGGGGGATGATGAGAAACAATGTCGTCAAATCCCTCTGCTAATGTTAACCTGAATTTGCAGCTACTCCCCAGTGCTAGCATCACCACTTCAGCTTCATCTCAGATCAGGCATTAGATTCTCATTGGGAGCACAAACCTAGAGCCCTAGCATGCGCTGTTCATACCAGGGCTCCCCAGTCCCAGGAAAATGCCATACCTCCACTGATCTGACAGGAGGCGGAGCTCAGGCAGGAATTCAAACAATGGTGAAGACAGATGAAGCTTTGCTCACTCACGCACTGCTCTCCTCCTGCAGTGGGGTCCAGTTCTTAATAGGATAGGGACCCCTGTCTGTGCTAGAGGAGATTGAACAAGCAGAGAAAAGCCCAGGTGTCTCAGCCAAGGCCTTCCTAACCCAGCCTATGGCCATCTGACCCCAAACCTGAGGATCCATTCCAGATCAACATAAGAGGAACCTCCTCAACCACAGCTGACCACAGATATAAAAGAGATTCCAGCCAAGAACCACCCAACCAACCAAGATACTCCAGAGAAATCTTAAATTTTACTATCACAAGTCATCATGTTTTGGAAGCGCTTGTTTGCAGGTACTAGCACCAGTTGTCCTTGAGCCCGTCGGGAATAGACTTGGAGACGGTGAACCTGTGCTCGCCAGACCCTTGTAAGAGTTGGGCTTTCCTGCAAAGAGCCAAGCTGAGCTTCTGCCTCCTGCCCAGGTGCTGGCCTCCGGCCCCAGGCCAGGGCCACTGGGGGTCAGTGCTGGCCTCAGTGCCACCCTTCCCAAATACCATGGCACCTATAGCCTCCAGCCCATGGCATATCCCAGACAGGAAAGGGCCCAGAGCCACGTGCACGGAGAACTTGCTGAGTGAACCTTCACAGCCAGGAGGACAAAGCCTGGGGTGGGATCTCTGCAGTGGCAGAGATGCAACCAGGACCAGACTCCCTCCTCCCTCCCCCAAGGGGAGCAATCAGCCCCAGGAGCCGCGCACGGCGGCTTGACATTTGATGGGAATCATTATCAGACACTTACGCCCAATCAGGCCTCAAGAGTTTCTAAGGGCCCCTCCACTGCCGCCTGGATCCAGGGAGCGGTACTGGGAGGCAAGGAGGTGGAGGCCACCCAGGCTGGGCACAGGCACCCAGGATCCCCTCCTCTAATGCCAGCCCCTCCTCTCCTGCTGAGCCCCAGGCAGGAGGCCTGGATCCCACTTCCACCATAAAGCCAGACCATGCGAGCGCTGGGTCCCACCTCAGATTCCTGCTGGACCCAGGGAGAACTCTGTCCCCCAGGGTCATTCCTCTGAAGGTCTGAGCCCCCCAAGATGGCCACCACCCAAACCCTCCCTGAAGAGCTCCCTCTCTGCCATCAGGCAGTCCAGCTGCTGTCCAGAGACACCATAGCCTGGAAGGCAGAGGCCTGGGCGCCCAGGGGGGAGAGTGAGCGAGGCACTTAACCTCTCCTGCTCTAGAGAGGTGGCATGGCCCCTCCGCACCACGGCCTGTCTGCTGGAGGCTGGAGAGAGAATCACATTCTTCCCACACTCAGAATTGCTCTCTCAGTGTAACTTTATGATACATAATAATTACATCCAACGTGAGGAACTGAGGAGCACACATACCCCATCTTGATCACTTTTACTCCCCTCCCCCTTCCCACCCTCTCACCCGACACAGACACACAGACGATCATGTTCTTCTGTTTTGGTTTGATTTGGTTGGTTTGGTTTGGTTTGGTTTGGCTTTAGGGGGATATTTGTGTCTGTTTCAGGAGTTTGGTGTATGTGTGCACGTATATTTTGTTTGTTTTTGAGATAAATTTCTCTCTGTAGCCCAGACTGATCTTGAACTCACGCTGTATCCCAGGCTGGCTTTGAACTCATGGCAATCCTCCTGCCTCAGCCTCCCAAGTGCCAGAGTTATAGGCATGCGCCACCACACCAGGGAAGAATCATATTCTTTAATAGATGGGAAAGCAATAGATAAACTGTAAAATAAATGCGGGGTACAAGTGTTTTTCCACCTGGATAGCTGCTGGTGAGCCAGGCACAGCCATGCGGCATGGGGCACACGTGCACACAGCCACGCAGGTATCGCTGCACAAGGCTTCCATTTCTGGCCACAGCAGTCTCTTACCACCATTTCCTGGTCAGAAATTATTTGTGAGCTTTCACCACCTATGCCTCTATGCAGGCAGCAAAGTCACCCTGGCGATGGGCGGCAGCCCAAGTGCAGAGGCAGAGCTTTGAACTGGCAAAACAAAGGAAGTATGAAAGCCCTACAGACACCCATGCCTGTGCTCTGTCACAGAACTTAATGACTCAACCAAATGTGAAATACAGAGAATAAGGCAGGTGGAGGGTGCTGGGACCATGCACTGTGAGAGGATCAATCCAGCGGCTTCCCGGAGGAGGAGAGAAAGTCTGAGCCAGGTAGTTTTGGTAGAAAGTGTGAATAGCAAAGCAGCATGAAAAAAGGCTGTGGGGTAGGGCAGAAACGGATCAGTCTGAAGTCTTCTGACATGAAATAATGGGAATTCTGCTTTGTAGTACAATTTGGGATTTACAGGGCTTTTCCATGCATATTTGCACATTACAGCCGCTTGAACCAGGCATCAGTTTTTATTATACAGATGAGGAAACCATGTCTCAGACAAGTGGCCTCCCGGTGTGTGCCAGCCAGTGGGCAATGAAGTGGTGGAAAACCTCCGAGTCCTGGCTGCCCCCAGCCTACAGCCCTTTGCACAGCCTCTCAATGACCTCTCCCCATGGGTGAGGGACACTGGGCATCGCCTGGACATCAGTCAGCACAGGGAGGTGGCCGCTTTGAGTTGGAATTGAAGCCCAACCCCAGCTCCATCATTCTCCTTGACTTTGGCTGTGTCTTGGTTCCTTCCTCATTGCTGGAGCACCATACCCAATACCCACAACTTAAGGGAGGAAAGGTTTGTTTTAGCTCACAGTTTCAGAAGGTCTCGGTCCACCCATGGGTGACAGGCCATGGTGGAAGCACACGGCCAAGTGCCTGGGCAGAGAAAAGCTGTTCAGCCCACGGAGGACAGAAGTCGAGTCCCAGAGGAAGAGCTAGCCTATACCCTGAAGGTCACAGGCCATAATCCACCCCTTCCAGGCCAAGCCCCCAGGATCCACGCCAGGTGACCAGGCCCCACCTTGTAACAGCACAGGGAGTCAGTGGATTGACCATTTGAACATGAAGCTCTGGGGGACATTCCAGATTCCAACCATGACTGCTTGCTGATGGCTCACCCAGCCTTGGTTTCCCTACATGTTGAACAGATTGTTTCCAGGGTTAGAACAGAGAATGACTTTGAAACACTTAACACTGTGCCTGTCACATAGTATTTACTCAATTTATGGTAATGCCTCTCCTTTGCATCATGGTTCTTAGTTGATCACAGCTAGTCACGAAGAATTGTCTCCCAGCCATCTTTCACCAGTTTTTACCTTCCACGATAAGTGGGTCATTCTACGCTTACATTGTGACCTTTGTTACTTGTTTTGACAGCTTGTTCCCAGCCAGACACAGGCAAATTCCCTTTCCCTCCATCCACCTGGGCCCAGAAGTGCAATCCAGCCCTCACGTCCTACGGCCCTAGGAAGGCTCCTTTACCCACTGGTGTCAGACCTGACCCCCAGCGACCTGTTGAAATCCATCTCAGTTGCCAGAGCTCTCATTTCTATTAAAACTCCATTTGCCAAGAAAGCGGAAAGGTAATTATGAATCCTGGTCTTAAATCACTCCACCACTGAATTATTAAAGGGAAAAATTAAAAATAATCAGGCTTTTTCATTACACTTCATAGCAGGGAAATTAAAGGTGCAAGAAAGTATTTTTTTCCTCAAATTCAAGTATTCATTTTGGAGATTTATAGGGGAGCTGAAATGATTCCCTGCGTGCCCAGCTCTCCTCTTTGTGAAAAGGGGGAAAGAGGAAAAAACCTTGTAAAATTAAAAGGGAGATAGAGCAAAGAAGGGATTTAACATAAAGAAGTACAATGGGGTGTTTTGCATTTTAATACATTTTTTCCTGCACAATTACACCACTGAGTGATATGGCAGGGAGAGATTAGGCTGCTGCTAATTGCAGATGCTGGGTGGAGAGGCAGCAAAGAGGTCTCGCCCGTTGTTGGGTTGGAAAGCCACGCAGGAGCGGCAGGGCCAGCCCTGGCTCTGCCAACGGGTGCAGGACCCAGCCCCTTAACAGAGCAGAAAACCCGAGGCACAGAGGTGGGAGAAGCTGCCACTTGATGGCTATCAGAAGAGGCACTGGCTCAGACTTTCCAGCTAATTGTCAGATCTGGAGGAAGGGGACAGAGTAGGCACGGTGCGGTGACTTTCCATAGGCACTCATCACCGGCAGCCTCTCACAAGTAAGTCCCTTATTACTTTTTCCTTGTCTGGACACAATACCCAACACCCACAATTTAAGGGAGCAGAAGGTCATTTTGGCCCACAGTTTCAGGAGGTCTCAATCCATTCATGGACATCCTGTGCTAGCGGCAGGGCACGGTGGAGGCCTAGCCAGGGAAAAGCTCTTCGTGGCATCACAACAGAACACAGGATGAGGACAGGGCAGAGCTAACGAGAAGGAAGTTATATCCTTCCGGGTCAGGTCCCAGGGATCCACCCCTTCCAGACCCACCCCTTCCAAATCATGCCCCAGTGATCTACCCTTCCTCTTAGCAGCCCAGGATATCAAGGAATTAACCCCCATGATTAAATCACCTTCCAAACACAAGGCTTTTGGGGCACATTCCAGATCTGACCATGACAGAAAGGATGAGAGCTGGCCACAGGATTGTCCAGAGTTAGGGCAGGGCAGAGGCAGGGGGGGCTGGAAGGCCCTGGTCCTTAGAACCAAATCCCAAGGCCTCAGATGGATCAGTAAGAATTTGAGCCAGTCTCTGCCTTCCCCAGTCCAGCCCTCCAGGGATGTGCAAACCAGGCGCTCCTGGCCCAGATGAGACCCAGGTGGAATTCCTACCTCCATGAGGACTGGGTGCAGAAGAAAGGTAATTCCAGGTGAGCAGACCTGGGTAGGACTCACCCAGTGAGGCTCCCAGCAGGAAGGAGCAGCAGAGAAAAAAAAAAAAGGGCCACAGAGCTCCGAGCACCTGGGCTCTTCCTGTGCTGCAGCAGCTGGGGACCCTGGGATCCTGTCTAGCTATGTGGACAGCATGAGAACCAATACACAAGTATTGTGGCAACAGCTAGGTAGTCCCAAATCAATCTAGGGAGGGATGCTGACAGCAGGTCAGGCCTATCCAGACGTGCTCCGACAGCTGACCTGTCTCTCTGTGGGGATTCCAGGCAGGACACCTCTGTCCTGCATCCCTGGTGCCCACACAGCTATGTCTAGACCAGGGGTGGGGAGGGGAGGAGTGGCTCCTCCCCAAGGAGCTCCCCCCCACCCCCCACCCCCGAGCGCTCAGCCGCCTACCCCCCTCTTCGTGGTAATGAATTACAGGGAAATGCTGCTGAGAGGTGTCAGAACAATTTCTATTAAACATAATTTCCTAATGAAAAGGTTACGAGGGAGCCTGGTGGAGCTAATCAGGATTGAATGCTCACTCCAACTGCTCTGAGGGAGGGGCCTCGAGGCCTGATCATGGGTTTCACCTTGTCTGGGTTGGAGAGAAGAGGCCCTGGGGAAGGCCCACATGGCCTTTGAATGCCTCCTCTCAAGGTTTTCCATGTGCCATTACTGGAAACTCCTAGGTGCCAAGTACTGTCCCAAGTAACCTACAAAACTGAGACCATTATTCCTATTCTCAAGATGGGCAAACTGAGGCTCTGAAAAGCCATGTGACTTGGGCCAAGGTCTTCGATTAGAAATCAGGGAGCAGAGGCAGGTTTAGAATCCAGATCTCTCTGACTGAAAGCTATGCAGCGCTGCCTCCTCCCACCACCCAGAACTCTGCCCACTTATGAGTTCAAAGCCCTCTGAAGGGCAAATTCAGCCCATAAACCTGGGCAGGGCTGGGGCTGAGGCTGACGACTCCCTTCTGCACAGTCCCCTCCCTCTGCCCAGGCTTGAACTAAGAATATGGTTTTCGGCATGTAAAAAAAGCATGGTGACAGAGCTCAGGTGATGCTGTGACCTCTGCACACCTGCCATGGGCCCCTGCTGAGCCCAAAAGAGGCACACCTGTCATTGCAGCCAACATAGAGAATGGAGAGCCCTGCAAGGCTGAAAACATGAGCCACAGATCCGAGGCACATGCACCTCACTCCGGTCGCCAAGCCAACCTTGTCTCTGAGCAGGGATCTTACCTCCTTCACTCTCCAGTTCCCACCTCAGTGCTGAGCTGAGGGTAGGCCTAAAACTAAGAGATAGGAGGGGTTCTTTTAAATAGTTCAGAGGCTCCTCCCAAGCCTGTAATTACAAGATCTTCAGAAATGGCCTTGGCCTCTGGAAGGAAGCTGGAGGTGGGGGACAGAGCAGGAATGAGCAAGGGGGTACAGATCTGAAACTCAGTAGAAATGAGCCATTAGTGTTCTCTTGCAATTCAGAGACTCCTGTGCCACCCGAGCTCAATGGGGGCAATTCAGAAACCCCAGAGTTTTGTTCTGCCAGAAGCTGCTGCAGGTGTTGAGGTACCTCTTTGGAGGAGAAGGGATGCCCCAGAGGTGCTCTTAGGGACAAAGTCTGGCCCTTAGGGGGACACTAAAAGATCCCCTGGGCATGGAGGAATCTCACCACCACCTCCATATGCTGGAGATAAAGTGACAGGGGACACAGATCCTACACACTCCACCTCTCCCATCCATACTCACACTCGCCCCTCCTGTCCCTCCCTGTCTGGCCCCAGAAGGGTACATCTTTCCATCCCTATGACAACAAAACGGTCACCAGACTACCTTACCTCCTGAGACCTTCAACGCCAGGAACAGCATGAAATACACAACCTCCTTCCCCGTGCCCACTGTCTAATTGCTCATGAAGATTCAACTTGAACATTGTCGCTCCCTGAGACCAGAGTAGAGGGGTTTGCCTCCTGGATGTCTGAAATGCTGCTCCCTGCCCCCATCCTTCACCTGCTGTCAGCCTCTAGACTGGAAAGGCAAGCGAGGTTTTTGCAGAGAACAGAAGTGGTTCTCAAAGAGTGGTCCCTGCCAGGCAGCATCAGCCTCACCAAAGAATCTGTTGAATCAGAAACTGGGCTTGGGCCCAGTCTTTTGTGTTCTAGGAAGCCCATTAGACAATTCTGATATGCGCTGAAGAACCACTGGCCTAAAGATGGGTTCTATCAACATGAAAGCAATTATGATAGGCCCCCCACTCTCTGTGTCCAGGGCTGTGCCAGTGCCAGAAAAGAAGAAAAACACCACATTCCCTGCATAGAACTGGCTGGCTGTGACAGATATGATGGGGCAGGTAATCAATATCAGGCTGTAGGCTCCATCTGGGAATGTCAGGGGCCACGGAGAAGGAGATGCCCACTGTGGGGAAAGAAAGCTCCATGGTCGGAGGACACTAAACTAAAATGAAAACAACTGGGGGCAAAATGTGGACAGGAAAAGGGGACAGTAACTCCCGAAGGCCTCGGGTATACAGCACATGTTCATTATATTCTCTGTCTCACTGGGAGATGAGCAGCATAGAAGTGATCACCCCACTTTACAGGATGATGAGCTGAGAAGAGAGGCAAGAAGGAAGCAGAGAAAAGAGGGAGTTAATCCTTGGCCTGTCTCCAAGTCTTTGGGGCTCCTGTGCAGTGGGAGGCTAGGGTGAGAGTTCAAATTCAGACAAATCCTAGGACTAGTTTCAAGTGTGAATCCTGGTTGGTTCTGGGTAAGGTAAGTTATGATACAGGCTGATTAGATACAATGCTGTTATTAGCACTAAAGCCAGAGCTAAAACTCGCCTTAGCCTCAGGCATATCTAAATATGCTGGCCTTGCGGCAGGAATTGGGTTGGAACTCTACAGGTAGCAAGCCTGGTAGACAGGCTAGTGGTGAAGGCGGCAGCAGTGGCCCAGGAGAAAGCTCCAGATGGAATCTGGGGTCAGCACCACGGACAGCTCCAAGGTCGGCGCCTGTGTGAGCAAGCCACCCCCACTCAACTGAGCCACCTCTCTGCTGTCCCCGAGCCCCCTCCCCCAAGACCGCCCCCTGAGAAAACAAAATGACACCGCATCCCCCAATGGAATTGAGCCTCTGGACTTCAATTTCACTCAAGAAGCTTATGTCCTTTACGACATTACCCTTCTCCTAACAATCAAAGTTCTTCAAGTTTCACTCTTGACATTCAGAGTCTCTCTGCTTTGCCTGCCCTCTACCACTCTCCTGATCCCTCTTCCCCGGGGGCAGTCAGAGGGCTCCCAAATCTGTGCCTCCTGTCGCTCTCTCCTCATCTTCCCCTCCTCTCCTGAGCCCTGAAGGGCAGGATGGGGTGCAGATGCTGGGCACACGGACAAGCAGTGACCCATCGCTGGCCAAATTAAAAATTTCTCCTTTCCCCTCAACATTCCCTGACACCTCCGTCCCAAAAGAGCAGCTACAAGCAAAGACATGCTTGAGGACACGAGATACTCCACACTGACAGTGTCCTCGCAGGTTGTAGGTAGGGAAGACTTCCAAGGTCTTCATCTTCAGAACACCAGTGCAGCCCCACAGGATTAGGGAGAGATGCCAGCACCACACACTGAGCACCTACTACCTGCCAAGTGTTACCGGAACCACCTCATCGAATCATCAGAGGTGGTAGGTGTGATTACCCCATTTATGAACAAGAGACTGAGGCCCAGGGAGGTTAATAACCTATACCAGACACTTCGCTAACAAACAGCAAGACCTATAATTTTAACCCAGCTCTGTCTAACCCTAAGCCTATTGACCCAAGCCCTGTATTTTTTTTTCTGCCATCCCATGAACTCTGGTTGTTAAAGAGGTTTTGAAACTAACTTGGGAAGAACTCTCTGCCTTAGTGTCAGAAAGCGTGCTCAGTTACTACCATGGCCTAAATCTCCACAAGTGTACTCATGTCTCCCAGGCATCCTGAAGGCTAGAAAGATGAGTTTTATTATCACCTACAGTGAGCCCCACTCAAGGGCCTGGAAGTTCATATGTGCTGTCTCCTAGTTGCTCACCAACAGGACCTTCCCAGATAATACCTCTGCATGTGCCATGGGGACACCCTGAAATGACTTCCCTAGGAGAAGAGGCGGAAATGTCACTGAATCCAGCCCTGGGGATCTACAAGTATCCAGCCCAGTCCTCAGAGGTGTCCTGGGCTGGGGATAAATATGAGCCTAAAACAACAGGAAGGTACCAGTGTGGGGAGGCTCTCAGGGAACAGTGAGCTGCCCTGGCTCTCCTCCTGTCCCTCTGTAGTAATTAACAGGCCTTTGTTCCTGTCCCTGATCTCTGGCAGAGCCTTAATCATCCTCTTCCCTGCAATGAGCAGCCTTCTCATTAGGGCCTTAAGAACCTCTATTATAAACATGTAAATGGAACTCAACGAGGAGGGAAATATTTGACTGCTCCAATTTCCTTTGTGCCGCTGCCAGCTCTGGGCTGCGCACACCCATGATTTCACTGCTCAGCAGCCCGGCGCCAGCACGCTGCCCCCACCACACCATCGCCACCAACTGCTCCATCTTCTCCTATCAAAATTTAATTACACTCGCCGGAGCATGTTTGGAGAACCTTTATCCACCAATTGATTCTTAAGTCAGATTTTTATTCCAAGATACTTAGTGGCACCTGAGCCACGGATGGGAACCTAGCAGCAGGATGGACATGGGCCACCCTTTAACCAAGTCAGGAAGGGTCATCACTATATCTCCCCGCTTCTACACAGGTCAACTATTTCAACGATCCATATGGATGAGAGTCTCTTTTCCTTGTGGTATGCCAAGCCTGTTGATATATTGGAAATTCTTTCAGATGTCTGCTGCATGCTGGGTGGAATGTGTATGTATGTATGTATGTATGTATGTATGTATGTATTTACTTACTTATTTTGGAGGGGCACTTCACCCTGAGATACATCCCCAGACCATGTTTTATTTGATTTTGAGATAGAATCTCACTAAGTTGCCTAGGCTGGCCTTGAACTTGTGATCCTCCTGCCTCAGCATCCCAAAGACTTTTTGTTTTAATTCCAGTTTAGTCTTTGATTAAAAAAAAAGAACAAGTCCCATTAAACAGAACCTGAATCTACTGCATGAGAAAGAAGCTGATGACAAGATCAGCATCCCTCCTAGTGGCACAGCGTGACTCTCTGCAGGCTCCCAGCATCTGATGTGACAGTCTCCCTCTGCATGTGAGCCCGTGCATGGGCACATCTTCTTGTGCTCAGTCCCCCTTAATACAATGAATCCCGGAGAGGAGATGCCTGGCCTCACTTTTGACCCCTCTCCTCTCCAAATCTAAATCTCCCCTCCACTTGGTCTTCAAACTCTTTTCTCACCATTAGGCCACAGTGACCCCCACCATCCTTAACTTCAGAGCATGCTGTCTGCCACCTGCTTGGGATTTAAGGGATCTGACCCATATGGCAGGTCCTTGTTGACCCATAACTGGTCATAGGCATGGGCTGTGCCTGTTGCCCACTTTGAATAAGTCACTCCCACAGGTCTCTCTTTGGCTGGACACCACCTTTTCTCTGTCATATCACTCACTGCTCTGATCTCAGCCCAGGAACAGGCTGACATCCAAGAAGACCAGGCTGCTGGCATAGTGGTAGGTGGGCTCACAGGCTGCTAGGTGGATTAAACAACAATAGCAGTGACCACTTATCAAGTGTGATACATGCAGGGAGGCTGCCACACTATCATATCAGCACGTCCAATCCTTACAGCTACTCTCTGAAATAGGTACTGTCCTTATCTCCAACTGTGCGGAAACTGAGGCACTGAAAATTCCTTAACTTCCTCAAAGACTTGGGAGCAGCTTACGTCCTCAGCCACAGCACCCAGCAAGCTGCTTCCCCTCCTGCAGCTCTTCTTCCTAAACAGGGACCGAGAGGACAAGGAGCAAAGGGCCTAAGGAACAGAATGGGAACCCCAGACTCAGGGGCCATAGAGTCTGGCTTCCAGGCCCAAGTGCCCATCTGCCCTTGTCACACCCCTCCTGCCACAGCCTAGTCCATGCCCTTTAAGGCCCAGGTGCTGAGAGGTCTCGCTTAGTCTACCTGATTCCACCCGGAGCCCCTCAATCTTCCCCCTGGGAATCCCCACCTTTGGCCCTCTAGGCCAATTGCTGCTTCCCCACCCCCACTCCCATCCATCCCTTCTGCTGACACTAAACTTCAGATGACTACAATGGCCCAGCCATGGTGATGGTCTCAGGAAGCCAAGCATAAAATAAAAAGATCTCTCTTGGGCACCACACCAGGAAATCCAAGCTGGCTGGACAAGGCAGGGAGCAGAACACTACTCATGAGTGACTAGAGTGCCTCATGGTTAGTGACTAGAGCACCTCACCAAGCAATTGCTGGGCTGTAGCTGAGCAAGTCACACTGACCCTCCTAGCTGAGAGGCCTGTCAGGAAGAGTGGCAGCAAAGGACCATCTGTCCAACGCAGGACACCTGTCACCTTCAGCTTCCTCCCTGGGGAGTCCCCCACGTGTGCTGGTCTCCCTGCGAGCGCCCCACACACATGCACATGCATGCATTCATCCATAACAGTAACTGTGCACATTTTGCTGCCAAAAGATTGTGAAATATTTTTAAAAGAAGGCACATAATACCATCAGATTAAATATCTAAGTGGGTGATTTCACCTAAGCCCTAGAGTGACAGGGCCTCGTAGGCAGCCATGTGATGGAGACAGCAGACCCAGAGCGACGGAAGGAAGACCTACAGGTAGAGGTGGGGTGCCCAGATAAGGACCAAAAGAGATTTCAGGGAGAGACCAAGGGAGCCTTGCTCCCTAGCGCCCCCAGAGCTACTAGACCTGTGGCCTCCAACCTTTCTAATACCAGGGACCAGTTTAGATGAAGACCATTAAGCCTTAGGTTGCCAGAGGACAGCTTTGAAAAGGCAAGCAGCAGCAGGAGGGGAGTAGGAGTGAAGCTCCGCCTCCTGTCAATCAGCAGCAGCTCTTGAACCTGATAGGGGTGTGCTGACAGGAGGCGGGGCTGTACTTCCCGCTCTCCTCCTGCTGGAGGCTAATCTGTCTTGTTAGCCAGGTCCTTCCAAAGCTGTGGACTGGTACTGGTCTGAGGTTAGGGACCCCTGCACTAGACACTCCACATTCTTGTAATGAATGTCCCCTTTCTATTAAAAAAATAAAGAAAAGAAAAGAAAGACATAGAAGAAAAGTGGGATAATGAGCTGAGATCAGAGGGGAGGTTTTCATACTCAGAAATTTTCACTAAATTAGCTCTGGGCACGGGGGCAGCAAAGGAGAGAAGCAAACAGGGCAAGATTCTCAGGACCTGTGAGACAGGCACTGTTCCAGAACAAGTGGCATTTGCCTGTCCGGTCCATTGCAGTCTCCACAGCACCTAGGATAGGAGCTGGCACACGGTAGGTGTTCAATAAATAGATCAACTAAATGCGTGGGAGAACATCAACTTGTCAGCCTAGGCTAAGGGTTTTCCAGCACTCGGGCCTGAGGAAAAACACCCGTGATCTGTCTCAACCAGGCCACGGATGGAGGTAGCGGGCGGTTTGTTTGTTCTTTCATTTGCTCACTCTACAATATTTCTGTGTCCACATTTAGTGAGTGCTGCCACGGATGAGTTGGTGAACAGAACACAGAAATCCTTGGCCTCAGGACGCTTTCACCACACTGGCAGGGGACAAATAGTGTACAATGAACACAGACAACGGACAGGCTGGTATGTTGGAAGACCGTGTGTGCGGTGGGGAGAAATTAAAGTTAGAGTGGAGGCCCAGGCTTGGGGCACATACGGAGACCACATTTCAGCAAAGACTTGGAGGAGGAAAGGAGCAAAGCAGGCATCACCTGGGGGAAGACAGCACCTGTCCACATATCTGGTGGGGTGACTGGAACACCTGAGCAAGGTGCGGGCCTGAGAAGGCTGGCAGAGCCAGGGATGAGCTGAGGCAGGGCTGTGAGATCAGCATGGGGCACCTGAAGAGCTGGGCTTTGCCTGTGACAGGAAAGGGAGCAGCTGCAGTGCCGGCTGGACTGAGGAGGGGGTGAGGTGGGGAAGCAAAGACAGGGCCCAGCCCACGAGAAAAGGGAGTTGCTTCTGTGTACATTTGGGGGTGTGAGGACGGCAGGCAGGTGGAAGCTTCCATACGACACAGGCACCCTGGACACTGGGGTGAGGCTGCCTCCCATCCTACCCTTGGGCACAGCTGAGGTCAGAGTAGTTTCTCTGACGGTGTCCCAGCAGCTGACCTCTTCTGACCACGGGCCAGCACCCAGGTACAACACTGCCCCAAGCCAAGAACAAGATGCCGAGCCTGGCCAGCTGGCCAGCTGGGGACGCTGCCTCCACCCAGACAACCTCCCCCTGGAGTGCTGCCAGCACAGGATGGCAATGTTTCCTTCCACCCTAGCACCCATCAGGGACCACCACACCCACACGCATGCCAGCATGTGCGCTCACAATCACATTCACACGTTCTCACATAATCCTGCTTGCGCACTTACACCCCCATCACACCCACGTCCACACACTCACCTTGCGGTAGCTCCCAGGCTGCAGCCCCATGGATTCTCTCCCTTCCACATCAAAAAGAAGAGGTCCGACCTGCCTAGAAGATAGTGTGTGGGGACCTCCTATGGCTTGCTCACCCCGCTAAGTGTCTGCCAGAAGCGGAAACTCTTCCCCCTGGACAAAGCACCTGTTCTCTCTCTCTCTCTCTCTCTCTCTCTCTCTCTCTCTCTCATTTTCACACATTCATGCATTCAGTTACCTATCCCTCTCAATTTTGACGTTCAAGGGTTCCAGAGGCCCCCAGGGACCCAGGGACCCCTTCAATGTGAAGTCCTGTTCTGAGATCCTGAGCTCTGATTCGGAGGCCTGGGGGCCTGCAGGTTGGTGGGGCGAGGAGGACAAAGTACCCCGGTGCTGACCACTGCGGCCACAACATTCCTTCAGTGCTCAGGTGCAGAAAAAGAAAAGGCAAGAAAGGCCTGGCCTGAAGCGGGGAGAAATGCACACCTACTACGTGCCAGGTCCTGCGCCAGGCACTTTGCCACACTGGTCTCTACAGCCTGCCCCAGGTGAGTTCCAGCACCCACTGTGCCTCCTGCCCTCTTCTGCCCCCCAGCACCCCTGCCTCCCACCCTCTCTAGCTCACTTACTCAGTAAGGCTTCTGGGGGGCCCCTGCAATGGATGGCGTGGAAGGCAGGTCAGCCTGGCCGGAAGGACTACAGGCTGGCTAGCGTGCCTGTCCTCTGGGTCCTAGAGCCAGTGGGAAGAGGGAGGGAGGGAGCCAGGCTCTGGCAGGCTAAGCAAGATGAAATATTGATGCCCTCGTCCTGGTAACGCGGAGAACGCTGCTTGTCCATGAATAAAAGATAAGTTGGAGGAGCAGGCTGGGCAGCAGATTAATTAATCTAAGTGAGCACTTGGTCGCTCCGTGCCGTGGGGGAGGGTGTGGCAGAGCAGACACCGTCCCAGCCCAAGGACCCCACCCCGAGGAGTCAGCAGAGGGCCCAGGTTCCAGGAAGACCGCTGGGCAAGGCCACAGGCGGTGGCAGCATGAAGCCCAGGTGAGCAGGGAAAGGCCACCAGCCCCCTGGTACTGGTGACCAATGGTCTACCCAAGAGGGCAGCTTCCCTGGAAAATGGAGACCGCAGAGACCAGCTGCTCTGGGGAGTGAGCAGTGACAGGCACTGGGCTGTGAGTATCTGGGGCCAGGGGCCTTTTCTGCTGCCTGGAACCTGAGAGAGCCAGGGTAAGAAGAGAAGCCAGAGCAGAGGGAAAGGGCCGAGGACCGGGTGTGAGGTGGGACAGAGCTGGCCACACTGGTTACACTCTGATGTTGACAAGGATGGTGACTTCAGGTGGAGGAGAGAAGGGGCCAGCTGAAGCTCCAGCTGTTCCTGCCCTCCCCACACCTGGCCCGTGACCACTCCAGGGCCCTGGAGGCCGTTGCCTTAGGATCACACAGAAACACAGGGCCCAAGGTGAGAGGTTTCTTAGATGTGGTGACGGAAAAGCCTCATCAGAAGATGGCACTCACAACCTCTGTGTTTATTTGCCACCCACTGGCCACAGTGGCTTTTGTTAATTTTGGCAGTTTTATGTGTCTTAAAGGTGACACTAAGAGCCGGGCCAGTGGTACAGTTCTTAGGAGGCTGAGAGAGGAGGAACGTAAGCTCAGGCCCAGCCTGGGCAACTTAGTGAGACTCTGCCTCACAATTTAAAATAAATATGGTCCAGGAATGTAGCTCAGTGTGAAGGCCCTGGGACCCTCTCAACACACACACACACACACACACACACACACACGACTCTGAAGCAGGATATCTCCATCCATGGGTTCTGAAGGAGGACATCAGCTCAAGTTCTAAAGAGTCTTGACGCTTATCCTGATGGTACTAGCCCCTCCTCCATCCTTCTCAGTGGGACCCTGGTGCCCTTAGCTCAGGGTAGTACCATGCTCTGCCCTGAGTCCCCAGACGCAGAACCATCTTTGGAACGGCTCCCCAGGCAAGGGTCAGGTCGATGCCAGGTGGCCTCAGCTGATTCCAGTGGCAGGCAGACAGGCAGCAGAACACCTCTATCTCATCCCTCTTCTCCAGCCTGAGCCACGGATCATAAGAGCAGCTTTCAGAGTCCAGCCCAGGACCAGGCCATGAGGGCTGTTGGCCACAGCTGGCCTCCATCAGGCTGGCTCCCTCCCCGGGGCCCACTAGGCCCGCTTCTCTACTCAGCTCCCACCGTTTCCCGTCTGCCCCACTCACTGGCCCAATTCATCATCAGTCCTGCCAATATCTCTTGTATTCTGTCTCATATTTAACTTTGTTTCCTGTAGATTTAGTTCTGCCTCTTCCATTAATTCTTAGCCTCTTTAATGCAGAAGCAAACTCTCCTTGGTCCCTGTAGTCCCCACCTCCTCGCATAGCACTGGTCATGTGGGGGACGCGTCGTACAGATGTTCGAGTAAGTGAACAACCAAAGATACCCCTGGACCAATCTCGGCACCCGGCCAGTCCTCACACTGCCTGGCACTAAGCCCGTCCTACGGGTATCTGCTCCATGCTGGCCCTAACTGAAGGGAGGAGCATCTCACTTTCTGCATAGTCCTGGAGACGAGCACGTGTCACTGGCCAAATGACAAATAGAGACTCAGTAGTTGAGCAGCAGAGTCAGGAATCAGCCCTGGTCCAGGCTCTGAGTCCTTGCTTGTGCCTCCACATTGCTAATGGGAGGGAGCACAGGATTCAAGGGGAGGGTCCCTTCAGCCCTCATTCTTCCAGAAAAGAGAAAGACCCCCCACCCTACCCAGCAGCTGAGAATGAGCAGAGCTAGACACATACTAAGGACTCCAGGACAGCAGGACAGGACCGTAGCTGAGAACAGGGGAGGCAGGCTGGGCTGTCCCAAGGCTCCTCAAAGATTCCAAAGGCTGGCTGCCTGGTCCAGACCCTCTGTCACCTGGCCGCAGAGCTGGGGCGGAAGGTGGGGCTGGTGTTCATCAGCTCCCAGAAATAAGCAGGTTCTCTGGAGTCCAGCCAGGAGATGAGAAACGGGCACCGGGGGACCTGGGAGGCATTGTCTCAGGCACAGCCCAGCCTTTTACCTCTGAAGAATGGGCATGCTACTAGGTGGATTTCTGAGAAAAGTGGCGGGGAGCCAAGAGTCTGCCATTTCTGTAGCGACAGTGCCCCCTGCTGGCTGCTTGTGACACAGCCATGGCAACTGGGGCCACGGCATAAGGTAGGCATCACGAGGAACTGGGGTATGGATTTTAGCTTTTTTAGTTCTTAATTGTATTTTGTGTGGCTCTGGTTTGGAATTTTTCTGTTGCTATTTTGTTCTTTCTGTTTATGACATTATGAATTGAGCCCAGGAAACAGTTAACTACATCCTAGACCTTTATTATTTTGAGATAGGGTCTCACGAAGCTGCCTACGCTGGCCTCTGACTTACAATCTTCTTCCCTCAGCCTCCCAGGTAGCTGGGTTTATAGGTGATGTCACCGTGCCATTTTGATAGTTTGATTGACTAACTGATTGATTTTGCAATGCTGGGCATCAAGGACAGGGCCTTGCACATGCTAAGTAAACACCCTACTACTAGCTTTGGAGAGTTCTGTTGTTTTGGCTTTTTGTTTTGTTCTGCAGTCCAGGGATTGAATGTAGGGCCTTGCACATGTTGGGCAGGTTCTTTGCCACTGAGCTACATCCAATTCCCTTATCCAACACATATTTATCCCACATCTACTGAGTGACAGCAGTGCCTTAGGGGCTAACTATACAGTAGTAAACAAAAGAGGCTGGAAGTCCTGCCCTCACAGAGCGTGCACCCTGATGTGTAAAACAGGTAGTAAGCCAGGCCGGCGAGTGTACCAAAGACAAGTACAAAGCAGGAAGTGGAGGGACAGTCCCTGAAGGGTTATAATTTTACACAGGGGCCCAGACATGACCTCACCCAGGCAGCGACACTTGGGGGAAAGTCTGGAGGGAAACGAGGAGAGAGTTGGGCACACTTCTGAGTTAAAGCATCCCAGGCAGAAAAAACTCCAAGTTCAAAGGCCCAAATCAGACCATGTGGGTCTGCGGGCCAGGCAGGGGCAGTGGGGATCACATGGGGGGTGACAAGGAGCAGGGGAGGGACCACATCCTGCAGGGTGACCTCAAGGCTTTGTGTCTCTGAGATGACCAGAAGAGCATTACCTAGCTTGCTTGCTTATGTGCGAGTACGTGTGTGTGTGTGTGTGTGTGTGTGTGTGTGTGTGTGATGCTAGGTGCCGCCCATTTTTATTTCTCATTTTGAGACAGGGTCTCACTAAGTTGCTCAGGCGGGGATCGAACTTGTGATTCTCCTGTTCGAGCCTCCTATCTCAGAGTTCTGAGATTACAGGCCTGCACCAACGGGCCCAGCTCTCAGTCTATGTTTTAAAATGCTCTGTGTGAAAAGCAGATCATGGCAACACAGGTGGAAGCGGGAGACCAGTTAGAAGGCTCTGTAACCTCCCAGCAGGAGAGGAGGGCGGCTTGGTGCAGAGGTAGTGAGGGAGGGGAAGAGACAGGGCTTGGTGGTGGTGTGAGCATCCCACAGAAGGCACTTGCTGCTGTCTGCTGAGACACAGGACTGGGGGCTGAATGGGAAATCACGACTTCCATTTGGGATATGTCAGCTCAGAGTTGTCCCTCAGACACTGAAGGGAAATGTCAAGGGGTCACGTGGACAGCAGAGCTGCAGCTCGGGGGAGAGGCCTTGCCTAGAGCCGCACTTGGGTGACATTTACAGCAGTGAGACTAGGAGACCCTAAACCCCTGAGGGACCAAGGACGTCCCGAGAGCCCTCTGACACCTCAGTATCTCAGGAAGATGTGGAGGAACAGCAAAGGAAAGTGACAAGGAGGGGCTCCCAAGGGGGATGAGACAGGGAGGGAGTTGCCTGGACACACGTTGAACAGCGAGGTAACAGATTAACTGCAGGTAAAGTGGCTGAGAAAGACCCTGGGCACACATGACTTTGAGCAGTTTGGTGCCAGGTAGAGACAAAGCCTGAGAGAGATGAGTTCCAGTGAGAATGAAAAAGAAGTTGTTAGCAAACTGCAATAATTTGTTTCTAGAATTTTGCTATAAAAGGAAGAAGATGGGGAGGTGGCTGGAGGGACCGGTCAAGGGAGTTCTATTTTGTTTGGTTTCATTTTAAGGTGGGGAAATAGGAGCCTGCTGTTGCATGTAATGTGTGACTGGGGAGCCATGAGTGGCTGGGGGAGAAAGGGGACAACGGGTCAAAGTAGAGATGGGGAGAGCTCCAGCCTCATGCAGGAGAGGAGCTGGGACGGTGCTTCCCAGGAGCCACCACACCACTAGGATGGCCGCCATTAAAAGGGCAGGTAATGGCGAGCCCTGTGGCACAGTCCTGTAATCCCCGCACTCTGGGAGACTGAGGCAAGAGGATCACAAGTTGAGCCCAGCCTGGGCAATTTGGTAAAACCCTGTCACAAAATAAAAATTAACAAATGGGGGACTGGAGAAATAGCACAGAGATTAAAGTGCATGACCAGCAGGCTCAAGGCCCTGGGTTCAATTTCCCAGCACCACATAAACTGAGCATGGTGGTGCACACCTGTAATCCCAGCACTTGGGAGGCTGAGGCAGGAGAATTGCCATGAGTCCAAGGCTAGCTTGGGACACATAGCGAGTTCAGGACCAGCCTGGACTACAGAGCAAGACCTGTCTCAAAAAAAAAAAAAAAAAAAAAAACGAAACAATAACAACAATAATAAAAGGGTTGGGATATAGCTCAGTGCAAAGGCGCAGGGCTCAATCCCCAATACTACACCCATGAGTGCACGTGCACACACGTATACACACACACACACACACACACACACACGCAGATAATAACAAGTGCTAATGAGAACTGGGAGAGATTGGAACACTCTTGCCCCACTAGGGGGACTGTCCAATCAGCAGCCACATTGGAGACAGTCCAGCTGTTCTCAAACTTTAGACATGACCCAGTAGCTCCACTGCTAGTGTAGACTAACAGACATAAAAAGATGCATCCACGTGAAAACTAAAACCCAGGGGAAACCTGAGAAGCCCACCCGTCCATAATGCCCAGGTGGTAGCCCCTGCCCATCACAACCTCGCCCACTTCGCCCGCTCACATCTGCTTGCTTCTAGGTGACTCTGGGTAACACCTCTGATATGTGGATCAGCCAGTCACACAGCTCAGCCCGTAAATCTCCCCAAACCCCCAACCAGGGAAGCGAGTTTAATACTTGGGGCTCCCTGTGTGCTTTCTTATAATGAAACTTTTCTTTTGCAAGACTCAGTGACCGGCAGGCTGTGTGGTAGGCAAAGCAGGTCTGGCTTGGCAACATGAATATTCATCACTGCATTATCTATAGCAGTGGTCCCCAATATTTTGACACCAGGGACAGGGTTAGTTGAAGACTCTTTTCTTAAGGACCAGGGTAGAGGGGATGAAGTAGGTACATGTTATGCAGTAGGTTGTCGGAGGATAGCTTGGAAAAAATGTTAGCAGCAGGAGGGGAGTAGGGAGTAGGCTCCACCTCCTGTCAATCATCAGCAGAATTAGAACCTAATAGGAGCCTGCTGACAGGAGGCGGTGCTTCACTCCCCACTCATCTCCTACTCACAGCTCGTTTGAACTAATACACGGTCCTCTCCTTCCAAGGCCTCCGGCCCCATCCACAATACCCCAAAAATAGGAATAACCAACGTTTGCTTCACCAATGAGTGAATTAACAAGATATGGTATAGCCACAGCTGTGGGATGTTATTCCGCCAGTATGAGGCATGAAGCACTGATCCCTGCTGCAATGTGGATGAGCCTTGAGAACAATACCTCATGTGAAAGTTGTCACGTGAGACCATGTTGGGGACTGCACTTATGTAAACTGACACAAATGGGAGCATCCGCAGAGACTAGGCTTCTCCACAGAGACAGCAGACTCGTGGTTGGCAGGATCTGGAATGCAGAACAGTGGGGGGACTGTGGAGGAGCATGGGGTTCATTTTGGGATGAGGAAAATGTTCTAGAATTAGGGAGTACTGATAGCTGCACAAAGCTAGGAATACACTAAAAACTACTGAATTACATACTTTTAAGAGTTTATGGAGTAATATATATATATATATATATATATATATATATATATATATATATATATATATTAGACTCCATTTGCGGAGTAGAGGAGAAGCCTTGACTGAGGAAGGAGGTGGAAGACACAGGCCCTAATGCAAATAAAAGGGTGGCATCCTGGGAAAAGGATATTCTCTAGGGAGAGTGGGAATTGGGCTCTAGAGAAGCATAGAGTTGCAAAAACAGTAGTCTAGCAGCAACGATTGGATGAGGGAGTTTGGTAGGTCTATGAAAGAGGCAAAGGCCCCACAAATTGTGCTTCAGCCACTCTGAGAGTGTTGGGACTCAGGGTGCTGGGCACTGTGTTCCATATAACATGGTCCACATGCTGCCTGGACACACAGGCAGATGCATTGGAGTTTGAATCAATAGACCCTAAAAACGTCAACTATCACCCTCTAACACACACATTTCCTGCAGGGCCCCAAGTTGGAAACCTGTGATCCCAGCCCCCTGAGAGGCTGAAGCAAGTTTAAGCCAAGCCTGGGCAACCTATAGAGACCTTGTCTCAAAATCAAAAATAAAAATGGGCTGGGGATGTAGCTCAGTATGAAAGACCTGGGCTCAAGCCCCAGTAGCACAAAAAAAATAAAATAAATAAATAAAAAGTAAAGGGAGTTTGGGGGTGGAAAGGAGAAAGAGATATGATAGGTGAATTTTTAAAAAGCAAAAATAAACAAAAATAAGATGCACATTTCCCTTTTCTCTGTGGCGCCACTCTTGAAATCCAGCCTCTGGAACGCTGCAGGTGGATGCAGGTGTGTGGACAAGGATGGTCATGGCCGCACCACTGGTGACAGCAAAAGATAGAAACTACCCAGTTGGAGAAATGGTTAAAAAACAAAGATGGCGCACGCATGCTCAGGACGCTACACAGCAGGAGAAGCCACGGAGCAGCCCACAGGCATGGGAGGGTTTCCACGATGTGTCACAGGTGGAAACAATCAGGTTGCAGAATAGTGTGAGTAATATTATATAATTTTCCTTTCTTCTTTTTATACAAAAATGGTATGCATGTCTGTGTTGTTTAGGTTATTACAATACTGCACATAAAAGGTTTAAAAGGATGCAATTTAGATTATTAGGGGTTGAATCTTGAGAAGCTGGTTTCGAAGGACCCATTGAGATGAGAGGAGGGGGTAGAGGGCTTTAGAGGGCATGTGCATCTCAGTCACTTTATCGTTGCTGGGACACAATTTCCAACAGTCCCAACTTGAGGGAGGAAAAGTTTATTTAGCTCACATTTCAGAGAGCTCAGCCAGTTTGTGGTTGGCTGACAGTGGCGGGCTAGCACAGAACAGCTGCTCACAGCATTGTGAGGCAAGGCCACACCCCCAATGAAGCACCACACCCTCGGTGATCTGCCTCTCCCAACCAAGCCCCACCTCCTGACTGCCCTTGAAATCTACAGGTTCATTCACTTGACCCAATTAACCCCGCAATCTCATCATCTTCCAAGTACAGGAGGCTTCAGGGGGACATTCCAGATCCAAACCACAACAGTATGTGTTTTATATTTCTGTGTTTTTGAACTTGTAACGTGGAACAGATGTGCTTATGTAATTCGAAAATCGTTGGGGAAGGAGCTCGGCTGCAGGTTACCAGGGGTCTCTTCTCATTCTTCAGACTTCCCTGGGCTCTACAGCCTTGGCCTTGGGTGGCTGGTTAACTCTTCACTTGGGCAGGGGTCAGATGAGGCTCCAGGGTCCCCACTCCAATAGTCTCCTACAGCCACCCTCAACCTTGTTCAACAAAGTCATATATTAGCCAAGGGTACTGGGAGCCACTAAAAAGTTCCTTACCACCCTGACTATACAGGCCCTGGTGCTGCCAAAGTTTGGGCTGGGGCTGGAGCTCCTTGGGCCTGCTTTGACTCCCTCTGCCCTAACCTACAAAGGACTCTGACCTTGCAGCTGGCCCGTCCCTCCAGTCTCAACTCAGCAGCTGTGCCTGTGGCCTGGTTCTGGCTACCAACCTGCAGTATATACACTGCCAGTCATCCTGGCTATTTATCCCCACCCCACTTCCCTGTGATTCATCATCTCACCAGTAGGGACCCCCAAGTCTTTGTCTCCCTAAATCCTCTGATGGCCACCCGCAAGATGAAGTTTTTAGATTGACAGCGACTAAAGGCCCTCTCTTCTTCATTTGCAGAACCTGAAATGCAGCATCTCCATAGGAAGCACCTGTGCAGGAGGGCTCACTTGGCCAGCTCAGAGGGGGGAGCTCTGTCCCCTGCCTGCATCCCCTTGGGATTCCCACAAGGCAGAAGCTTTAGGAATGCCAAGAGCACAGCTTCCACCCACCCATTCGTATATCCATCAATCCATCCCTAAATCCATAAATGAACCCATCCTCCTATCATACATTCATGTATCCACTCATTTGCCCATTCATCCTCCATCCATCCATCCACCCCTCCATAGATCCATCTATTTCTACATCCATCTACCCATCTCTACTTTCATTCATCCACTCATACATCTATTTATCCACTCGTTTGTCCACCAATATATCCTCCATCTACCTGACAACTGTAGGTTGCCTGACATACTGGATCCCAGGGATCCTAAGACACAGGGATCCCCAACCCCTGGGCCATGGACCCATTTGTGGCCTTCCTGGAACTAGGCTGTGCAGCAGGAGGCTGACTAGCATGTGCGGTGGCATCTATATTTGCAGCCACTCTCCACCTCCCTCCTACTTCCTGAGCTCCACCTCCCATCAGACAAGAAGTAGCATCAGATTCTCATACGAGCACAAGCCCTCTGTGAGCGGTGTGTGCAAGGGATCTAGGTTGTGCGCTCCTTATGAGAGCCCTGTGCTTGATGACCTGAGATGGAACCAATGTGATACACCACAGGGGAGTGGCTACAAGCACAGGTGGCCAGCAGCCGAGAGGTTTGACGAAACTGTCCCCACCACCTCCAGGTGAGACTGTCCAGTTGCGGGAAAACAAGCTCAGAGCACCACTGACTCTACATTTTGATGAGCTGTATAAGTATTTCATTACAGATTGCAATATAATAATAACAAAAATAAAGTATACAGTAAGTGTAACATGCTTGAATCATCCCAAAACCATCCTCCCCCACTTCCTGCCTAGTTAGTGGGAAAAAAAAAAAAAATTGTGTTTCAGGAAAGTGATCCCTAGTGCCAAAAAGGTTGAGGACTGCTGCTGAGATGGGCACGTCTTGACTTCACTGTCTCTCTGAGGGCAGGAAAGAGTCTGAAAAGTGGCGTGTTTTTGGAAGCTCGTACTAAGAGCACTGACCATGGACCACTCTGTACCTCCCCCGTCCACTAGAACTGTCAGTCACTGGTGACCAGAAGCATCTGAAACATGGCTGGTGTGACTGGGGAACTGAGTTTTTCATCTTATATAATTATGATGAACTAAAATATGAATCATCCCATGTGACCAGGGGCTCCTGCTTGAGAGGCCACAGTCCTAAGGGCCCAGAGAGAACAGAAGAGGCTTCAGAAAGGACTTGGGAGGAACCCCAGAAGATCCTTTCAGCAAGTGTTTTTTGAGGTCCAGGAAGGGTCAGACCCTGAAAATACAGCAATAGACACATGATGGGAGTGGGGGGAGGCCGAATTATAGCTAAGGGCAGTGTGCCACCCTGGCACTGAGGAGACCCATCTTGGATACTGAATCAGGGAAGACTTTCTAGAAGAGGCAGTTCCAAAGGTGAAGTATCAGGGGAATTTTATTCCAGAAAGGAGATGGAGTTTGTGCAAGGTCCCTGAGACAACAAGCAGTCTGGTAAGGGCTGAGGAAGGTGGCAAAGCCCTACCCGTAGGTGGCAGTCAGAACAAGCCATTCCCCTCCCAGCAGGTATGTCTCAGTCACCTCCTCATTGCTGGGACACAATACCTGACACTCACAACTTAAGGGAGGAAAGGCTTATTTCAGCTCACAATTCAGAGGCCTCAGTCCTTGCTTGCGGGACTAGCTGGCCACAGCAGAAGGGAAGGGGGAGCACAGGCACGAGGGGGTGTGGAGAGGCTGGAAGCTGGCCAGCTGGGGAGAAGCCAGTGCAGGAGTACACCCTCCAGCCCCCACCTCAGTGATCCGCCTTCCCTGCCAGGCCTCACCTCAACATCAGTGAAATCAACAGGCTAACCTAGTTAATCCAGTCAACCCCCACAACCCAGTCACCTTCCAAACACATGAGGCTTTTTTTTTTTCTTGAGGCAGGGTCTTGCTCTGTAGTCCAGTGAGTCCTGAACTCACTGTGTAGCCCAGGCTGGCCTGGAACTTGGGACAATCCTCTGGCACAGCCTTCCCCATTGCTGTGATGTGCAGGAATGCACCACCATGCCCAGCTAATCCAAACCCATGAGGCTGTGAGGGGACATTCCGATCCAAACCATAAGAGGGTGGTGGGAGCTGGGCCGTCCCCAGAGGAGGCAGGACAAGCACAGGGCTCCCTGCACAGCACCATGCTGGTGGCAGCCGGCCTGCTCATTCTTCTCCCCTGACACTCACTGAAACGCTTCCACCAGCCCCATAAACATAATTTGGAAAAATCTCACCCCAGTTCCCAGCTCCGCCGCTCCCCTGCCCCTGCGCACCCTCTCTGAGGTCACTGCAGGGTGGGACCTGAGCCCTCAGCCTCCACGCACTCCTGACTCATTTTGGAACAAGCAGAAAAGCCCCGATCTTTCTCAAGAGCCAGCTCCAATTGGGGAGGGCAGGCGTGACCCAGTTGAAGGACACGGGGACAAGGGAGGGGGAGGGAGCCTGTCAGAGACAGAAATAGAGCGCCAGGCAGCGAATGAGGCGGAGACTCACAGAAGAAGCAGCGGACCCGGGGACAACTCAAGGCTGCAGGACAGAGGGACAGATACAACACGGAACTCAGCTAACACAAAACAGAAATAAGCGGACACGCCCATGGACACACAGCTGCAGGCGGACTGACAAGCGGCCAAAGACGGGACTAAGACACTCGAGGACTAGAAGCAGCTTGGCAGCAGGGCAGACTGTAAGCCGGGAAGAGGTGGGGCGGCGTCTCCCATCCATCCCCGGCTCCGGGCTCTCTGACACGCCCGCTGTCTGCACTGGCAAGGACGACCACAAGGGGACAGCGTCGCTCTAATCTACACCCACTAGTTACCACTTCAACTTCTAAAAAATGGCCAAGCCAGATACCCACAGATCCTAGGCCTGATTTTTGCCTCCGGGCCTGGTCCCCTCCTCCTGGGTTCAAAGTATGCCTTAGACTCTGGGCTCTTGGCTGATTCCATGGCCCAGAAGCCCTTTATAGGGCTAAAAGCCCAAGCACAGCCTTGTACTGTGTTAGAAGGACCGAGTGCCTGAATGTAAGACAACACCCAGGAAGAAAGCCCTGTCCCTATGGTCACGTCTTCGGAAGGAGCACTAATAAGCCAATGTAGCTCAGGAGGAAGGTCCTTCAGAAACATCCACAGCTACTAACTCTGTGTCAAATGTTTAATCATTCGTTATCACTAATCCTTCCAGCAGCTTGTGCAGACATACCCATTTTGTAGGTGAGAAAGCTGAGAGAGGTCCTTCCTCTGGCGACTGTCTTGGGACTGTCAGCATTTCTCAAGGCTTCTTTTCAGGCCCCTTCTCTTCTTCCTCTACACATATTCCCTGGGTCATAGCAGCTCTCGGGGCATAGCCTTAATATCTTCTCTCTCTCTCTCTCTCTCTCTCTCTCTCTCTCTCTCTCTCTCTCTTTCTCTCTCTCTGAGACAGGGTCTTACGCTGTAGTCCAGGCAGGTCCTGAACTCAATATGTAGCCCAGGCTGGACTCAAACGCATGGCAATCCTCCTGTCTCAGCCTCCCAAGTTCTAGGATTACAGTTGCACGCCACCACACCCAGTTTATGTGGTTCTGGGGCATGACACTCAGGGTCTTGGGCTTCCTAGGCAAGTGCTGTATGTAACCTCTGAGCTATGCCCCAGCCCCTTAATTCTCAAATTAAGTCACAGATCTTGCTCCTGGGTTCCAGACCAATTCATTCACCTGTCTTCTGGCTTTCTCTTTGATGTCTTCCAGTAACTAATGCTTCCCCATCCACTACCGGTTCATGATCTTCCTACCAAAACACGCACGGTAATGCTCCAGTGGCCTCCAGCCAGCCTCAGCCACTCTCAACTTTCCCAGTCCCCTTGGTCCCCTCTGCCCCCACCACGGATCTCCCCTGGCCCTCCTAGGCCAGGTTCTTGCACTCTGACAGTTCCCGAACCCAGGTCTGAGCCAAAGGCTCCCAAGTCCTCCATAGCCTTCCTTGCTAAATGCTGATGTGATGATACCTGTGTGTCTGATGCCTTCAGCACCAGACAGCTCCTGTGGGATTGGGGCTGTGGCTGTGATGGTCACTGCTGGATCCCAGCCCCAGGACAGCCCCAGTTCCACCTGCGTGATGAGACTGTTTGTTGAATGACTATAATTACTCATGTGCTGGGGAGCTTGCCTGTCCCAGGACTCTTCTGAATGTCTTTCAACTCTTCCTAATATTGAGCTAAATTATTTTCCTTCCTACTTCCAATAGGACAAGAAAAAGTCCTAGGGAGAGTACAGCTGCCCCCTCCTCCACAGCACCCAGCCTTCCCTCTTCCTGCTGCCCCTCCCCACACCAAAGGGCCTCAGCGCCCAGTCAGTGGCTCCTAGGCCGGGCACTCTCAGACCCAGCTCGGATCTCCAGGAGACAACACTTGTGGCCTGCCACCTTCCCCATACCACCATCACACATGAACACACACATGAGTGGTTTAGACTCCATTCCCCAGGCTTCTCCTGCCCTAGACACCCTGTGCCCTCCATATCCCAGGAGGGGGTGTTGTAACTTCCTCCTGCCCAGATCCCCCCTCATACCCATCCCCCAGCTTTCCTTCTTCTAACGCCTCAGTTCTAGAGCCCCTTTGCAAGGACAGCCTAGGCTGAGAGTGCCCATCCTGGACAGCTTGGTGGCTTGGCACTTGCCCTCCCTGGGCCACATCTCCCCCCACACACACACAGAAGGAAGAGGGGGGTCATGAGATGGCATCCGAGTCTCCAACAGGGCACTTCCTGTATATTTGCCAGCACTGCAACACATGTACCTCTGACTGAAGTATATTTTCTCACAATTCTGGAGCTGCAATTCTAAGACCCAAGTGGCAACAGAGCTGGCCCACTTCCCTGCCAAGAAGGTCCAGCCCCCTCCCAGGCCCTGAGCACAGCCCCTGGAAGTCACCACAGTCCGGACACAGGTGTGAGCCTTGTTTTATGCCAACACGGGCCAGATGCTGGGCGTGTTGGATGAGTGAGAACAGCCAGGCCCATAGGTGCTCAAGGTCCCAAGGGCAAATTTTCCACCTTCCCAGTGGCACCATCAAAGCAGGCACAGAGGGGGCTCTAGACTTGTGCATGCTGTCCCCAGCTGGATCTTGACAAAGGATGCACAAGCTCCTGTCTTTTGAGGAGGGGACAGGGTTTTCTCAGTTCAGTGCATTTTTAACAGTAAACTGCCTTATCTTTGCGTGACAGGGAAATCATTTGGTTACCATTAACTTCACAAGACCACAATCTCTCTTCTTATCACTAGATAATGTAGCAGCCAGAGAGCACAGGATGGTAGAGATTGAGGATGGAGGGCTGGAGGAATAGCACGGCGATTAGAGCATTTCTCTAGCAAGTGCAAGGCCCCAAATTCAATTCCACATAAAGTGGGCATGGTGGCACACACCTGTAATCCCAGCACTGGGAAGGCTGCAGCAGGATTGCCCTGAGTTCGAGGCCAGCCTGGGCTACATAGTGAGTTCGAGACCATCCACCAGACTGAACTACAGAGCAAGTCCCTGTTCAAAAAGAATGGATTAGCTGTGGTAGACCAGCTGTGAGCTGGATCCGCTCACCTTCCCCGGTGGGATGGAAGTTTCCTGAAGGTACCCAATTCAGTGCTTTCCATATTGTAGGAGCTGAATTGGAGAAAACAGAAAAGACTCTCACAAAAATAAGGACTAGGTCATCAACCTCCAAGCCTGACCAGATGGCCAGCTGCCACTGCTTCAGCTCCAGGGCACACCAAGAGGGCAGGAGAAAGCCAGTGAGAAAGACCACACCTTCCTTCTAGAACTTGCCATCTCCCTGAGGAACTTGGCCTTTGAGGGCCTCAAATTAAAGCTGTGTTCTAGGGACAGAAGGGGTGAAGAATGATGACCTTTGACACAGTGTGGAAAGCCAGGGGCCAGTGATGGCGGCTGAGGGAACAGGAAGTTGCCCTTGTACCTGGCAGGTGGGCTGGTTTTGTTACCGATCAGCTGAGGGTTATTATGTTTAACTCAGTTAAACATCAGGAATTGACACAATTGCCCCCTGGAGGCCAGCAGCTCCTGACTTCGATTGCCCAAGTTAGCGCCTCATCTCCCAGCCTTGAGTGCCGGCGCCTCTGCCTCTCGACTCTTGGTGGTGCCTCTCTAGCACTACAGATCCTAGCTGGTATTGGCTCCACCCACCAAGGTTTGTAGGTCCCTTGGCAGGACTCTGGGGCCCTGAGAGCCCTTTAGACATCTTTCACTGCCTCTCTCCGGCTCACCACTGACATCAGGTCTCGACCCTTTTCCTTCTTTGACACCAGTGGCTTCAGGCTTAAGGCCCAGGCCTCAGCCACCTCCATGGGCAGCTGCGGGCCTTTGGACCTGGCCTTTGCTGGAAGCATCAAGCCCACCTTCCCGCAGGTCTTCAATCCCCATGGCCACCCTCACCGCCAGTATCTGGAACTTTTCTAGATTAATAACCCTGAGGGTTGTCCACCCTTTTTGTGAAGCTCACTCGACTGGAGAGGAATAGGATTTTTTGTGCTGCAGGACACGGGCAGGTGGCTGGAGGGAGAATCCCGACTGGCCCTGGGGTGGGGGAGCACTGCTTGCATAGAGTAGCAGTGGGGCAAGTAAGGTCTCTTGCATTTTACAAAGCCAAGCCTGATGGCACAGGACTGTCTATAATCCCAGCTCTTGGGGAGGCTGAAGCAGGAAGAGCACAAGTTCAAGCCCACTCTGGGTAATTTAGCAACTTGCCTCAGAGTAAACATTAAAGAATGGGCTGGGGACATAGCTCAGCGTGAAGGCCCTAGATTCAATTCCCAGTATGGGGAGGGGAAAAACTCTGTTCCAGGATTTTGAATCGTGTCAGAGCAGTGGGGTCATTTGCCAGGAGGGCCATCTAGAGTGACCATGAGGTGGGGCCATCTGGGGAGGTCAGTGTTTGAAGCTGTTGCAGGCAGGACCCACCTGGGTCAGCCTCAGCTACCACGGGAGGCTGGACAGTTTTGTGCTGCCACAAAAAAAGGCCAGGTCAAAACTGAGATTACTGTGACTTCTACTACATCTCTAGGCAATATCGTAGCACCTATCATGGTCCACTGGGGTTAAAGGGACCCCGGAGAGTTCCTACAACATGCCCTGGTCTTTTTGTGGTACCGGGGACTGAATCCAGTGTTTGCACAGCAGCTACATTCTCAGCCGCCGCTGCTGCCTTCTTCTTCCTCTTCCTCCTCCTCCTTCTCCTCCTCCTCCTCCTTCTCCTCCTCCTCCTCCTCCTCCTCTTCTTCTTCTTCCTCTTCCTCTTCTTCTTCTTCTTGACAGAATATCAGCAAATTACTAAATTTTCCAGGCTGGGCTTGAACTTGCAATCCTCCTGCCTCAGCTTCCCAAAGTGCTGGGATTATAGGTCTGTGCCACCGGGACAAACAAAATACTTCATTCTTGACTCATCTGTTTAGGGAAACCGAAGGACCATTCCAGTCCAGCCACCTAAAGCAAGTGGAGTGTGGCCTCAACCCTGTAGTCATCCAAATGGCTTTCTCCATGCAAGTGGCCCCCAGCATCCGGGGCTTCTCCCACGGGAGGGGGGGTGGGGGGCTCCCAGAGGCCACACCCCCAGCACCTTCTTTCAGCCGCCCCCCCCCCCAGCATGGAGACAGAGGCCCCCACCTCCCACTCTGACAGTGGAAACCTCTCTCTTCCCTCCAGCTCCACTCCGGGTACCCTGGTGCTGGCTGCGGCCGCCACACACAGTCATAATCCGGTCCGTGCTCGTCGTGGGAGCTTTCCCACCACGGAATGAGTTTGTGCCAAAGTTATTTATGGCATGTGAACTGGGTTTTCCGGCTGACTTTCATCAGCAAGCGGAGCTGCGCTCTCTCTGAGGAAGGAGGCAGAGGAGCCAGGTCTGGCAGTGGGAAAAAGGAAGCGAGATCTCATGGGCCAGGATGTGGTTTTAATTCCATCTCCCTGAACCCCCCGTTTGTGAAGGGCATTAAATTAAAAACACACAATGTCATTGCATCGCAGAGACCCTGGCTCAGTCTCGAGGGACTGTGAGGGTGGGGGAGAGGAAACGAGACCACAGATCCAAGAGGAAGAAGAGGCAGAGGCAGGGCCCACCCTGCCCAAAGCACATGCCCCGCCTGAGTCCCTGAAAATACGCCCTGTAAGTCCCAGCAAGTCAGCCCCTGCCTCTGGCAGAGTTTGCCTCCTCCTGGCAGACCCCCGGCCCATGCCCACCTCTGCCCGGCGTGGTCCTTCCCCTCCTCACCCAACCCAGAATGTCCCTGAGCTGTCCCTATGAGCCTCTCCTCCTTCAGGGAGTGGCAGGATGAGAGGGAGGGGCCTTGCGAGCTCTCTCCTGACCCACCCTGCCATCTTCTCACCTCTCTGCCCCCTCACCCTCCCTCCCCCATCCCCCAGACTCAGACCAAACTCCCTCCCTCTGTGCAGCCTGCACACGCCACCCACTCAAATATGCAAGTGCCCTCGCTGTGACCTTGAATCTACACAACCTGCCAGCAGCTCCATCCTGGGGCGCCCAGCCACTGGCTGCTCATGGTCCGCACAGTGGCCACCCTGTCCTCCTGCCGTCATGACCAGACCCCTCTTCTGATTTTTTGATTTCTTCTCTGATTCTTTCAGACTCTTCTCCTTGACTAGCATCTCAAACATCTTCCTCTCTAGAAATTTGTCCTCTTCAAAAACCAAGGCCTCCTAGGGTGGCTGTGAACGCTCACCCGGCTCCCACCATAACCGGCTGAGCCCTGACATCCACATCTCCTTCTTTGTCCGATGCACCAGCCCTGCTCGCCACAGGGCTGCCACTCCTCAGTTCCCCCTCATCCGCCTCACGGTGCTCCCAGTCCCCCATCCTCCCCCACATCCCCCTGATGGGCCCCGTCCTTCGCCTGTCGCCACCCTTCCAACAGTGCTCCCCTCCTGTCTGCTTTGCCCCCATCCTCCGCTCATATCCGTCCTCCCAACTTTGGTCCCTAATCCTTGACCCACACCATCCTCCCCATGGTGCCCCCAGTCTTCCACCCACCCTGATTCCTCCTACAATGCCCCCCGATCCTCCATCTTCTCCACAGGGCCCCTCAATCCTCTGCCCAACCCCATTCCCTTTACACAGGCCTGAAAAGAGACCCTCGCACCAGCTCCTGCCCAGAACTCTCCTTCAGTCCTCTATGTCTGGCCCATCTCTGGCCAGAGTCACGCAGATAGTGAATGCAAGGGACACTGCTTTATTGGGGTCACTGGGCTCCAGGCACTGAGCCCAGAACTTCCTTACAAGCCTCAGAATGGAATCTTCCAGTGACTCTATGCACTAGGTTGTTATACCCTTTCATTCACAGTTGGGGCTCAGAGAGCATAAGCAACTTGCCTACATCCTTAAGACAGTGGCACTGGGGGAGCAGGCCTAGCACCTTAGGAGCCCCAGTCAGCTTGGTTACCAAGCCTTCACGCCCATTCATTCCCTTCCTGCTCCCCTAGAATACAACCTGCAGGTGCCAGTTCACCACCTCCTCAAGCTCTCCAGGCAAGCACAACCCCTCAGGCCGGCAGGGAAGGCCCCAGGGCCGTCCTGCTCCTGCCCTACCCGGTTGCGGGACACAGCCTGCCTGCACACACTCAGATCTGTCCTGCATGTGGTTGCAAGCACCTTCTCTGCAGGAAGATTTGTCCTGCTTGCTCTTTAGTACCAGCCATCGTCACCTTCCTGGGGAACCTCCAGTCCCTTTGGAGCTCCAGGAACACTGTGCACTCGCTGGGTGCGGACATTTACCACCCAGCCTTGGAATCAATTGTTTAGTCTTTCCCGTACCTTTTCTAGCTTTGTAGCACAGAGCCTGGTATATCAAGAAGGGCCTTGGTAAAATCCAAAATTTGCAGCAAGAACTTTAGCTGGTGACATCCCCAGACCAGCAGTGGCAGAAGACAGCTTGACTGTGCCCCAAACTCTTAGATTGGACTCTCCAGAGGCTAGATATGGACAGCATCATGGGATGAGACACTTGCGTAGACCAAAAGTCTCCAACCCTGGCTTATGGTCTGTTCAGAACTGGGCCACACAGCAGGAAGTGAGTAAGCAGGTGAGCTTCATCTCTACTTAGAGCTACAGCCCACCGCTCACATTGTCACCTGGGGTCCACCTTCTGTCATGTTAGCAGAACCAGTTCCTGGTACCAAAAAGGTTGGTTATCACTGGTATAGATCAGCAAGACAATATTCCTAGCTGGGCATGGTGATGCCTACCTGTAACTCCAGCACTCTAGGAAACTGAGACTGGAGGATCTCAAGCAGGAGCCCAAAGTGGGCAACCTAGCAACTTAATGAGAACTTGTCTCAAAAATAAAATAAAATGTTAAAAGGAACTGAGATCAGTGAGAAGGTCCTGAATTCAAATCTCAGTACCCCACCCCACCCCCCAAAAAAAAAAAAAAACACTTTTAGGGCACTGCAGGCTAAGCAGACAGACTTGCTCAGAGTGCAGTGAAGGGAAAGGCCAGTCTCCAGCACACAGGAAAACAACTGGACAAAGTCACAATTGAACATTCTGCCATCTGAAGCTTGGAAAACTAGTGTCAGCCTATAAAACAACCTATGTCGTTTGGGAACAAGAGTAATCTTGAGCAAAACAAGGCTTGTGTCTTTTTCTATCTGATTAGAAACTAGCCAGTAAGATAACACTAGAGGATATGGACATGATTAAAAAAAAAAAATCTGTTGCCCAGGAAAACATCATCTTTTTTTTTTAATTTAAAAAAGATGTTCCGTGTGTTTTACACTGTAGAATCAATAAATAAAATTTTGTCTCACAACTTCAATATTAAGGCGCCCTTTTTTTTAAAAGATGGCTTTGCATAACTTTAAAGGCTAGGAGAGCCTGGAACAAGATCTTTCAAGCTTTAGAAGACAGCAAGTGTCAACCCAGGTTGTTATACCCAACAAAATTATCCCTGAAAATTGAAGGAGAAGTAAATATTTTTCATGACCAAGAATCCCTTAAGAAGTTTGTGACCACTAGCCCAGCATTGCAGAAAATACTTGGAGGAATTTTTGACAGAAGCAGAGCGTCAAGCAGCACCAAAAAACATGGAGCAAAGGGAACACTAAAAGAGAAAGTATAACGAAAAAAAAATAGGCTGGTATTTGAATCATTTGATTGGTATCCTTCTAAAACAGTACCAACTTTCTCATAAAAATCTGTGAATCTTTCCCCATAATTTTTATTTTAATAGTACTTAAGTTTACAAAACATAATCATTATATTCAACATGGGGAATTGGTATAAAATCTTTTAAAAATACGTATGCATGAAGTTAGGGATGGATGATAAGTAGGTAAAATGATAAACCAGATCTGGCAAAATGATAATAATTAGTGAAATGTGTGTAAACATTTATGAAAACAATTTATGAAAGTTAAAAAAAAAACCTGAACTAAGCACACCACTCTAATGCTTTAACTGTAGTATACTTCATGATACAGTTTTAAGTTGATTGAATGTAGCAACTCAGTATAGACTTAAGCTCATTTAATGTAGCAATTCACTTATTTGGTGTTGGATGGAAGTTTGCCCTAAGAAAACTGATTGATACAATGACAATCTGAATGTCTTTTGAACGTACAAACGTTTACCTTTCAGTATTCAGCTAAGGAATAGGAAATTTGACTTCTCTTTCTTTCTCACGTTTTCTAGCCTTATGAATTTCATAGTTATAGTTCTTTTCTTATGTGAAATGGTGGGTGAAGCTATGCTAAAGAATCTCAACAAATATATAATAACATACAGGAAAAAAAGAAGAACTTTTGGCATATCACCCCAGTAAAGGGCTCTGTTGGACCCAAAGAAGAAGCATCAAGATGTGGCCACTGCTGCCCATTCTAGGGATGAAAATCTGAGCTAATAAGTGGTAATTTGAATGGTAAAGTAAGTCAGTGCAGAAGATTAAATATGTTAAATATCACTTTTTTCTGATTTGGGAAACCCAGAACAGAGGCATTCTGTAGAACCAAATGAGTGTGGTAGTGGGAGTTATGCGGGGAGATGGAGGGTGTGGGAGGGCCAAAAATGGGAAGGAAAAGGGATCATAATATTGTTGTGATGTGTGCACAAAATACTCAAGTCCATTGTAAGCACTATATATCGCATATATATATATATTAATAGAAATGGTGTGGGGGAGAAGATGGCTTTGCATTAAACTGAAGAGATTTAGTGCTCTTTTGTGGGAGTTTTAGAAGTAATAAAATTCTTGAGGATATTAGATAGACCCTACTGATGTGTCACCAATCATTATTAGGGTTTTGTCCTTTGTTGCTTCAGTTGCTTATATAATAACTACTTTTCAAAGAAGACTCTTCTAAGAAAATGCTACAACGTGTTAAGGCTCTTAATTTGTGTGTGTCTATAATTTTTTTTTAATCTTGTATGTTTGCTTTTCATTTTTTTTGGCTTATCCTGGCAGTCGGGACAGAACTAATCTTGGGGGCCTCTACAGCTGGGTCATTGATTCCTCTTGCTAACTCTGAATGCAACCCCTTTTTCATTTTTAAAGAACTTCCTAATTACTTCGGCCTCTTCACCAAAAGGTAAAAATCACTTTAAAATATTTAGTAATATCATATGAGTTTACTGCCTGATGAACTATCTTTTTTTTAATGTAATCACATAATCAGAGCTTAAAAAGAATATTTCCTTCACTGAATCTAAGGTCTTCAGGCTTTTGGTAACTTTGCATTCATTGAACCCTAAGGCAGTTTCCTTGTTTCTCAGGACCAATATGGCCAATATCATAGTCTCTCAGATCCTTCTTGACCATAAAACTTCTCAGTTTTATTAATTTTGTCCATAGATTTGTAGGTTGGAATTGGGAAAAAGAGCAAGAGAGCCTGGGTTAGTCTTCACATTGAAAAGACCTGGCAGATATTGAGAGCACAGCCATTAGATGAAAATTCCCCATAGTGTATTTTGTGTATTATAAACACATGACATATCATAATTTTAAGATTGGTTATAGGCTGTGTGCTTTCCTTATCCTGAGGCTCCTTAAAATTGAAAGTAGGATCAGTCTTCATTCCATCTTATTCTCATTTATGCTTCAATATAATGGTAAATAAAACTCAGTCTTTCTTAATATTAAAAAGCTTTTAGATATTATATGCGAGAGATCAGATTTTACTCAAAACTACAGATTTTTTTATTGTCTTGAAAAACAAATATTTGGCAATATTTCCCTGGCACTTTCTCCTCATAACAATTGACTGGCTCTGGGACAGACTGCCACCCAGACGGGGACATTCTCAGAACAGAATTGTCCACAATTGTCAGGAGAGAGAAGCAACTCGTGTCCAGCAATGAATCAATGTATGAACAAAGCATGGTATTTGCATACAATGGAATATTATTCTGCCTTGTAATGGAAGGTGGTTCATTCATGTTCCAATATGAATGAACCTTGAAGACACTATGCTATAAAAAAATAAAACAATGGTCACACAAAGGTACCTATTTGTGATACCATTTAAATAAGGAGCCCAAAGAAGTCAAATTCATAGAGACAGGAAGTGGTTGTCATGGGCCAGGGAATGGGTGGAATAAGAGTTAGTGTTTAATGTGCATCGAGTTTCAGTTTGAGAAGATGGAAACGTTCTAGAGACAGATAGAGGTGATGATTGTGCAATGACATGGGTGTTCTTAGTGTTTCTAGGCTGTATGCTATGCCTGTAATTCCAGCATTCAGGAGGCTGAGGCAGGAGAATTACCACATACGTGTTCAGGACCAGCCTGGGCTCCATAGTGAGTTCAGGACCAGCCAAGACTACAGCATGAGACCCTGTCTCAAAAGCACAATAAATAAATAAATAGGTGCAGGCCAGCAGCTTCATCTCAGGGCTACTGTATGTGTTAGTAAACAGAAAACAATGCTGCATGTGACCCAACTTCAAAAGTATTTGAACTGGGGCTGGTTATTCTCAGGGAGGCTGTAGAATTAAACAGGAAGGTAAGATTTTCTCTCTGCCTGCTGATTCAGGCTGACTTTCCTGCATTGGCTTCCCTCTGTTCTATTCCAGCTTCCTGCTCCCAGCCTCCCAACTTCCTGGGGCAGGACAGTGCTCTTTCCACAACCCTTAGCCACTAAATCCCAGTTCCTGCCTGCCATATATGAGGCCTCAGTCCCTCTAGACCCAAATCATATTTGTTGACTGATTGGTTTGGTTGGTTGATTGGTTGGTTTGGTTTTGAAAAAAAGAATCCCTAAAGACCTCTCCTTCTGGGACACCTATTATGTTTCAAAGATTGTGTCCTATTTGGGGTCAAGTTCTGGTGGAACAAGAGGGTCTCTCAGAGATCCTAGTAGTCATGATCCTGGTCTACACTGGCATTTTCCATAAGTAAGGGATAATTTTATGTCCACCCCATGCCTATCTTTCAATAGACTATGAATTCAAGACAGGAAAATGATATTATTTTTTGAATCCCCTCCACTGCCAAAAGACCTAGCAGGGAAGAACTGGGAAACTCAGCAAGACTACTCTCTCTGAGCCTCTTTCCTTAAATAAATAGTCATTCTCCTGCTGCTGGAACAAAACACCCAATTCCCACAACTTAAGTGGGGTGGTATTTGGCTCACAGTTTGAGGTTCACAAACACAGTCAACTGACTCTAACGTAGAAGGGCACAGCCAAGGGCAGCTGCTCAACCCATGGCAGACAGGAAGCAGAGAGAGCAGGAGGACAGGACCACACCCATGCAGGTCGAGCCCCAAGCGATTCACCTCCTCCAACGAGGCTCCATCTCCTAATGGCACCTGGCACCACGAACACATCGACGATGAGTTTATTGCCCCACAATCCAACACCTTCAGACACCCCCATCTCTGAACCCATGAGACTTTGAGGAGATATTTTAGATCCAAACCATATCAGTAATCCTGCCAGGCCTGGCGAGGCTTAGGGCTGCTGTGGAAATAAATGAGAAGATAAAAGGAAAGACCTTCAAAAGCTGGAAAGAACACAAGTGTATAGGAATGTCAGAGCGGCTAATTTCAGGGCTGTTACAAAAATTCATCACAATCACCACGGACCCAGGAAAGACAGAATCACACGGATCACATGACTCTCTGGTTTCCTGCTTTGGCAGTGGGGTAGAGACATAATGACCACCAGCTGCTCAAGTGCAATTTTGTGATTTTATTTCATAGCCTTGGACACATACTGCTGCAGATATTTATTACTCCAGAGATAGTTCTCAGGCCACGCCCACCCACGGACAGACCAGTGGGCTTGTCACTCTGAACCTGAAGTGCCCATCTCCACCTCCCCTCATTACACATGCCCCCTTTAAGAGAGATAGAAGACATAATTTCCTCTTGATGAAGAGAAGGTTTTTCAACTCTTCTTTTTACGGCGACTCATAGTAACATATACTGTGTAGCAATCCAGGACAAACACACAGAAGAAAAAGTTTTACAAAATAATCCTTGCCCGAATATATAAAATGTCACTGCCTGTTTTCCATTCTGGTCTATCCTGTACTATGAGTCTTTTTAAAAATATTAATATAGGCTCACAACTCACTGAATTCATCTGCACCTTGAGGCACCCAGGGACCTGACTAAGGGAGGAGAAGGGCACATTCTGGAAGGTCTAAGGGAAGACGAGCTCCCCTGCCCTCTATGTGAGTTAGATAAAGTGTAAGTTATTGTTTCTCTACTATGAGAAAACCAAAGTATAAAAAAGCTAAAGAGGTTGGGAGAATAGCACAGCAGTTCAAGCATTTGCCTAGCAAGTGCAGGGCCCTGCGTTCAATTCCCCAGCACCACATAATCTGGATGTGATAGTGCACACCTGCAATCCCAGCACTAAAGAGGCTGAGGCAGGAGAATTGTGAGTTCAAGGCCAGTCTGGGCTACATAATGAGTTCAGGACCAGCCTGGACCACAGAGCCAGAACCTGTCTCAAAAATAACAATAACAATAACAATAATAATAATAAAAGAGCAAAATAAAAGTGTGATGGAAGAAAATAGGAAGAAAAGCTTTGTGGAGAAAGGGGATGTGGGGAGTGGGGGGAGGGAAGGTGAAAGGAAAGTAACATTGATCAAGATGCAATATATGAATGCACCGATTTCTCAGGCTGATTATTATTATGTATCACAAAAACTAACAAAAAGAATAAATTCAACAAAATAAAAGGAAATAGTGCAGTTTAACCCAAAGGTAAGGAATGGCCAGGGTGCTGTTACTTGATTCTTATTTTTCTCCAAAAGACCAACACTTGCCTTTATTCTTTTCTCCATTCCTTAAAAATGTGTGTGTGTGTGTGTGTGTGTGTGTGTGTGTGTGTGTGTGTGTGTACTGAGCACTTGCTGTTGGCCAGACACTGTGCTAGGCGCTGGGAGCACAAAGATAAGGAAATGGTAGAACAGCCCAGAGAGAACAGGCATCCTGAAGGCTGACCAAATCCTTCATGGTTCAGCCCCATCATTAATAAAAGAATCCTGGAGAATTGTGGGAACCAGGCCTCCACCCTGTCCTTCTGCTCCTTCCATGTGGAAGGGGTCCCGCCACACAACTCCTCGCGCCCCCTCCACCTCCCACATACCCCACTTCAGAGAGGTTGGGATCATGCTAGAAAACCTGGTAGGTGTGGCCTTGACTTTTTCTCTTTTTACCTGAAACCAAACTGCCCTTACAGTACACATCCCCTAAGCCAAGCATGGTGGTGCACACCTATAATCCCAATACTCAGGAAACTGAGGCAGGAGGAGTGCAGTTTCAAGACCACATAGCAAGTTCAAGTCTGGCCTGGACTACATAGTGAGACCCTATCTCTAAATAAATAAATAAGACAAAGACCACTCAAAAAATGAGCAAAGAATAAATAAATAGAAGCACAGTGTGCTTCTCTTACTCTGTCCTCCATGTGCAAAGCCTTAGAAGGGACTTGCCTGACCCTGCCTAGGACAAGATGGGTAAATCTGTCTCATTCTGGAGTCCAGGTCTATGACTGTTGGAGAGATTATGTCAATTTGAGGCAATTAGGAACCATGCCTAGATTAGGCAGTTAGGAACCAGCCTGGATTGGAGTGTGAGTCATTGGTGGGCCAGCCAATGAGGGAAGAACACCCACCTGGATGTGGGAGATCCAACTAGGAACTCAAACTGTATAAAAGGAAAGAAGAAGAAAGATTGTTACAGCTTCTTCCTCTGGGAAGAGACTGGACTTGATGGGACTTGGCTTGCTGTGTGTGATGTGAGGAGCTGCCTCCACCTCTGCCTCTGCCATGCACTTGCATTGCTGCCGGCCGCACCTGAGTGGACTGTGACCTGAAACTGTGAGAGAAAATGAACCTTTCCTCTCCTAAATTTGTGGATGCTGGGTATTGAGTCACAGCAATGAAAAAGTAATGAAGACAAGTGCTATGAAGCACAATTAAAAATCACCGTCACCAACAGGCCCTCTACAATGTTGACAGTTTGCCTCCACTGCCTGACACCATGTCTTAATTTTCAGTTGCTCTAAGCTTTAGGCAAGAAAGAGGGGCACTGCTCAGATTGCATCCTTGCATACCCCGCCATCTCCATGGCGCCTCTCAGCCCTTCCCAATGGTCATTTCCATCCTGGCTTCTCTCTGTTTCTTTCTATCCCCTCCCCAATGTTTTCCTTTACAAGGAAGGAAGGAAGGAAGGAAGGAAGGAAGGGAGGGACGGAGGAAAGAGGGAGGGAGGGAAGAAGGGAGGGAGGAAAAAAGAAAAAAAGAAAGACAAACAGCCCAGGGATAACAATTTTTCTCCAGAGAGGATATTTTGTTTTGTTTTGTTTTTCTCTTCTTTGCAGTGCTGGAGATTAAACCAAGGACCTTTGCACTGAGTATATCCCCTGCACCTCCCCTAACCTCTCTACCTCTCTACCTCTCTCTCTCTCTCTCCCTCTCTCTCTTTCTCTCTCTCCCTCTCTGTCTTATTAGGTTGCTAAATAGGCTGGGCTTGAATTTGTGACCCTCCTGCCTCAGCCTCCCAGAGTGCTGGGATCACAGGCCTGTGCCACCAGGCTCGGCTTCAATACTGTCTCCACTGAGCAGAGGAGGAGGTGAGCTGTGAACATTCCCATCTTCCAAGAACCTTTTACTCCTCTACACATTTTAAAAGCCCAGCTCAATCACATTACCCTAAAAAAAAAAAAAAAAAAAAACACCTTCTTATCTGGGCAAAAGTAATAGCTCAGCAGTTACAGCACTTGCCTAGCAAGCTCCAGGACCTGAGTTTGATTCCACAGCACCACATAAACTGGACGTGGTGGCACATGGCTGTAATCCCAGCATTCGGCAGGCTGAGGCAGGGGGACTACTGTGAGTTTGAGGCCAGCCTGGACTACAGAGCAAGACCGCCTCAAAAAAAAAAAAAATCTTCTGACGTTTCTTGATAGAACTTCTTCCCTTTGCTAGGACACCTACTTTTTTCCCTCCTGGAAAACATGCTTCTCCTTTAAAGCGTCTCCTCTACGACACCTTCCCCAGCTCCCTGCACAAAGGGCAAGGCGTTCTGGAAGCCCATTTGACCAGTTTCTGCCAGTGACTGCAATCCAGTACTTGGGGCTGAAGTACTTGGCTTTTTGAGACTCACTAAAATTGGCTAAAAATCCATTCCCATCCCTATCCCAGTCTCTCTGAAATTCTAAAGGGAATATCAGCTCATGGTTCCTATAGTCACCTCTGATTTGCTCCTACTTTTGTTTAATTTGTTCAATAACAGAGATGTTGTCATCTTAGAATATTGCAGTAAAATGACCCAGATGTGTAATTCTCTCTGGGGAGAGAAAGAGAGAGAGAGAGAGATGGGAACAGGACTTTCTATATTTGGTTGATTTGACTGGAGTTCTGTAGGACCTACATTACAGAACCCAAATCATCTCAGAGGGAATATTAAGCATCTTCTCTGAGAATTCTACTTTCCACCTTCTCTGTCCTGGCTGGCCTTCCCCTTACCCTCTGTCGTGCCTAATTCCTGCGTTTTCTGCTCTCCTTTCTCAGGATCTTGCCAAAACTCATCCCTAGGCACTTACTGTTCCCTACCACATAACACATCAGAAAACTTTACCAAATATAGTTGCTTCCTAAGAGTAATTCCAATGAAAGTGGAAATTGTCAGAATTGTCACATTGCATTATAACTGCTTCTTTTTAACACTTGTTCTCTAGAAATGACAAGATTTGCAGCCAAAGGAGACCATGGTCTACACAGGTCTTACCACCTTTTATCTTCCTGCAAATAATTGGGAGCTATTAATTTACTACATTCTTCTTTTGATCTTTTCTTGCCCTTTTCCTCCATTCAAAGAAATTTGCTCTCTTTTGTTTCTGGAGAGGCAGGAACTGCTGGCATCTCCCAATAGTCATTGTCTTCCTATTTTTGTATAGGCAACCAGAATAAAGACTACATTTCCCAGCCTCCTTTGTGGTTACATGTGGCTACGGGACCAAATCCAGTCCAATAATATGTCAGCAGAGTAATGTACGTAACTTTTTAAATCTAGCCTTTACAAGACTTCTCCTCCTTCTCCATTCTTGCTGGCAGGATGTGGACCAAGGACCACTATGCGCACAGCTTTCTGAAGTCATGAAAATAAGAACAAAAATCTCAGGAGTTGGAAGAGCAGCAAGTCAGAACTGTGACTTCCATGTAACCATAGCTACATTCAGACTAATTCATGAGATTAAAAATTAACTTCCATTTTGTTTCAGCCAGTATATTTTGGGTTCCTTTGTTACAGCAATTGAACATAGCTCCCAACTAATCTAGTTTGCTAGGGCCGCACTAAGGCTTGAATGTGGTTTGTCCATCAAAACTCACAGCAAAGCTTCATTCTTTAATATGGCAGTGCTGGGAGGTTGGGCCTAGTAGGATGAATTAATCCCTTTCTCATGTGAGAGGCCACTATCATGGCACTGAGTTAACTTTACCCGCCTTCTCTTGGTTCCACTCTCACTAAGTGACCTCTCTTGTGCACGTGCCACCTACCCTTCTCTTTTCTACCATGAGTGGAAGCCCCATGAGGCTTTCCCTTACTAGACGCCAAGATGGTGTCACTTAGCATCATGGTCTGGGACTTTTCAGCCTCCATATCCATTTGCCAAAATAAACCTCTTTCCCTTATAAATTACCCAGTCTTGGGTATCCTATTACAGCAACTGAAAACAGACCAGGTAAGCTACCATAACAAAATAGCACAGACTGGCTTGAACAACATAACTTGACTGACTCATGGCTTTTACACTAGAAAGGCAGCTCAAAGGGTGGCTAGAAGTTTGAGATGAAGACCTCAGCAAAACTGGTTTCTTCCAGGTTGTCTCTCTTTGGCTTGTAGATGGTGTCTTCCCCTGGCCACTGTTCTGTGTACACACACGTGTCCAATCCTTCTCTGTATATGATGACACCAGTCCTCATCACCCAAAGACCTCATTATAATTAATTACCTCTCTAAATCTTTTATCTCCAAATACAGCTCCTTCCCAAGACCGTGGGGATTATGACTTCGCCACGCGAACTCGGGGCAGGAGAGCACCACCCAGGCCAGAACACTAACAATATGCTTGTCTTTCTGGCTCTGTTTTTCCCTGATTGCGTACATTCAGATTCTTGAGGGAGAAGATATTTGCTTGGAAACATAAGAAGACAGAGTGTTTGGGACTGAAGAGATTCCTTGGAGCCAGAGAAGTCAGGAAGAAGCAGAGCCAGCTGTGGGGCCATGGCCTGCTCTCTGATAGCTCCCAATCAGTGCCCAGATTCACAGAAAAGCAGCCATCCTCTCCACCCAGCTGCGATTCCCCTGCCCTGAGCCAAAGCCCTGAAAAGGCCGGTAGAGTGGGGAAAGGCAGCCAGATGGGAGCCAGCGAGCACAGCCTCCCTCCTCCCCACACCAACCTTCAGATCCACCACAACCTGGAATTCTGCACGACCTTGGGCTGAGAGCTTCCAAGATAACAAAGCTACGTCCCTTCTGCTGTGGCTTGAATGTCCTCTCCCACACTCTCACGATGTATGACTGCCATTGTGACAGGGTTGAGACGTGGGACCTTTAAAAGGAGCCAGGCCTGATGGCACACGTTGTATTCTCCACACTCTGGGAGGCTGAGGCAGGAGGATCCCAACTTTGTGCTCAGCCTGGGCAGTTCAGTGATAGTCTGTCTCAAAATCAAAAATAAAAAACTCACTGAGGATGTAGTTCTGTGTGAAAGCTCTGGGCTTTGTCCCCAGTGTTTAAAAAAATCTGATTAGGTCATAGGGGCTGTGCTCTCATGAGCAGATGCAGGCCTCACTGCCAGAGTGGGCTAGTCCTGGGGTGCACGAGCCCAGCGCTGCCCCTCTCCATCTTGCACGTGCTTGCTCGCCTTTGTGCCATGCTATGACGCAACACGAGGCCCTCGCCAGGTGCCAGGGCCACGTCCTTAGACTTCCACCCTCTAGAACTATGAGCCAAATGATCCTCTCTTGTCTGTAAGCAGTCCCAACTGTGACGTTCTGTTACAGCAGCAGAAAATGAGCTGGGACGACCACCACATCAAGATAGCAAGGTGGCATCTAAACTGGTTGTCACAAAGAAAATAAAGCCACGTGTGCTTCGTTCAGATGAGAGCCCAGCAGAGCAGCTGCAGGGAAGCATGTGTGTGCAGGACCAGCAGAAGGAGAAAAGGGGCTGACAGGGAACGCAGGAGGGCCGTCGCCAGGCCACCTCTCTCACGCCACCTTTCCTGCCGACAGGATGCCACCCTCTTCCAGGCTCCACCCCCGGGGTCCTTGTCACTCATAGGTGCCTTCCTCTGCCTCTGGGGTCTGGAGGATGAGCCGTGCTAGCGAGCACCCTGCCTTAGATACTCTCTGGTTTTCTACCCTACCGGGGTTTTTAAAAAATGGAGCAGAAACACAGGAACAGGAAGGAGCTGGGAGCTGTTGAGAGGTGGAGGGTGGAGGCCAAAGCACCCCCATCAAGGAAGCCAGTCAGCTGGAGACAGAGGGAGACAGGCACCACCACCACCACGCCTCTCAGCAAGGAGGGACGGGCCTGGCTCAGGAGCCAGCAAAGTCCCGGCCCTCCCAGGAATGAGCTCCAGGCCTTCAAAGGAGCCGCCATCGCTGTCTCTCTCCAGTCATGATTTATTCAACTAAGCTGTGTCTGAAAATATCCTCACAGGCAGTTTGCTCTCAGAGGGCCCCGCGGGTGGGACGACTCGAAGCGCAGCCTCCAGACCCACCCCAGGCTGCACAGAGGATGTGATACACCCCTGAGGAGCAGAAAGCAATTTCACAGAGGGCAACACTGAGACCCGAGGGGTGACAGGTCTCACCCAGGGTCACACAGGCTCGAGAAATGTTGGGGGAGGACAGAGGAGGGCAGGTCCCCAGCAGAAACACAACAAGAGTCCCCTGAACCAAGAGCAATAATGCTGAGCAGCCTAAGCCCCAAGCACCTCCACAGGTGCCTGTTGTCCCAGCTTCCCTAGAGGGACCAGGTGTTTGGTGAGGAACTCCAGGCCCAGGGTGGGAAGAAGCAGCCGACTGGAGGAAGTGGAGGGGACACAGAAGGCGAGACTCTGGGTCTCTCCTCACCCTCGCATGCCAGGCGCCAGGGAGCAACACTAAACACCAGGTCACCCTGTCCCCAGTTGTGCTGCTGCTGTACAAAGCCACTGCGGTATTTTGGACCTGAGGTCAGAAACGCTGGACAGCATGGGTTTGAATTCACACCTTCCCTCTCCGCGACTTGGGCAAGCCTCTGGGAGTCTGGGAGACTCGGTTTCCCTATCTGCAAAGTGGGAGTGCTATCCCTAGGGGAAGGGCTGCAAGAAGGACCAGGGGAGGTGAGTGTGCGATGCAGAGAGGGGTGCAGCCTGGGCTCCAGCGTTCGGACGTTCACTCGCCCTCACAGCGTGTCCACAGGACCCGCCTCATTCCTGGCACTGCCCTTGGGTGGAAGAGCGGCCCAGCTGGGGAGACAGACACGGAAGCAGACAGTGGGCGAGAGCGGCCTCCTGAGCCAGGCCACATCTGCCAAAGGCTGCTCCGCCAGGCGCTGCAAGAGGCTTCTGGGGCAGAGCCGTGCCCGCAGGAGGCCTCCCAGGAAGCCTCAGTGTGAGCTGAGCCCAAGGGCCAGGCAGGGGAAGGGGGGTAAGCCATGTGGGTCACACAATGAGAAGAGAAGGGCACACCAAGAAACCCAGGCAGCAGGAGGACTGCAGGGTCCAGAGCCCAGCTAGGGACTTCCCAAAGTTTTTCTGAAGATGAAAATCCCTTTTCAAAAAAAAAAAAAAAACAACTCTCTACTGTATTTCGTAGTTTTTTTAGTTGCACAATAAATGTGAGCAGATACAGAGTTCCCCGCAGCCCCATCACCCTCTCCGAGGGCGCATGCCTGGGACTGACAGCAAGGACACACCCTGGCCGCCCGAAGCCCGGAGCTCCCCCTAGGGGTCGCTGTTGTGTATTCTAGGTGTTTTCTCAAATGACACACAACTATCATTGTCAGACGTCCTGGAAAAATTTCAATGCCCTAAAAACCCCTTGCTCCGTTTGTTCACCCCTCCTTCCACCCAAACCACTGATCTTTTTACTGAGCTTTTCCTTTTTCAGAATGCCATATGGTTGGAACCAACAGTACAGGGCCTTTCCAACCAGGCTTCTTTCCATGTCTAACATCCAGCTAAGGTTTTTCCATGTCTTTTCCTGACTTGATAGTCACTTCTTTTTAGTGCTGAATAATATTCCATTACCTGGATTAGAAAGTCTTTTTTTTTTCTTTTGTGCTGGGGATCATACTGGGCTGTGTAACACCAGCTCTTTATTTTTTTTTTTTTTAGTTTTAATTTTAGTTTTGAGAAAGGGTCTCAGTAAGTCACTAATTTGAGCCCAGGCAAGGCTCAAATTTACAGTCTTCCTGCCTCAGCTACCCAGAGTGCTAAGGTTAAAGGTTTGCACCAACAAACTCAGCTCAAAATCTTTTTTAATGTCAAAATAACCTGGAGCATTCCCCCAACATAGCAATATTTTTAGAATCCACAGATTGAGGCTCTGATGAATTCAGCAAGCTTTGTCTGTATTATTCACCATAATGACCTCTACATAAATGACTCACATTTCATATTTTTGGTGCCAAATAGACCAAAATGGCAGGGCTTGATGCATACGTGAATTTCCAGATCCCAAGGGTAAGCAGCCTACAGTTAGGGATGCTGTCAGAATCACACAGCTATCTGAAGATCTTCAAACAACTAATTAGATTTCCCTTTTCCAAAGACCACTGCAGTTACCTTCAAATAGATGCCAACACTTTCTTCCAGACAAAATTGTAGACATATCATACCATGGTGACATATTCACTAAAAGCCATACCCAGGTTATGCTTCCCAGAAAAACGTGGGCTTAGAAATCAGGTGAAGTGTCTAGTAGACAAATTTGGTTTCAGAATAAAAGAGCTGAGCATCTACTCAAGAGAAGACCTCCTGGAGCTTTAGAGTCGAGACAAAGCCATAACAAAGATCACCTGAAGGAAAGACTCAAGGTAGAGAAGCCAGATGTTGTCATACAGACCTCACCTTCTCTGACTGCCCACAATCTTAGGCACAACCTTTCTTCTAGGATTGACTCCAGAGGACAATCCGCTCAAGTGGGCTTCTGGAGTCCAAATACAGCTTCCAACTGGAAGATCCAGATTCCTGCCTGTGGTGATTGATCTTAGCTGTCAACCTGACTGGATCGAGAGATTCCTAGAAAAACAAGAAAGCATGCTTGTGGGTGTGACTGTGAGGGCATCTTAGCTACTTGAGGGCTGCTGTGACAAAATGCTCAACATGCACAAATCAGGGGAGGAAAAGTTTATTTAGCTTATTCAGAAGGTCACAGTTCATTCATGAGAAGCCACCAACAGTGGAAGCACACAGTGGAGGCAGCTTCTCACGGCATTGCAAACAGGGCAACGAGTGAGGGAGGAGGGGTGGAATTAGCGTGCACCCTTCTAGGTCCTGTTCCAGTAATCTGCCCTTTTCAGGTCAAGCCTACCCCTTCCAGGTTAAGTCCAGGCACCCTTCTCTTCCAGCCAGGCCTGCCTCCCAATAGCACACAGCTCTGTAGGCCCTACAACATCCAAACACATACAGCTTTGGGGAGACACTCCACATCCAAACCACAACATAGGGTGCTTGAGGGACCACTGATGTGGATGGATCAGCAAGCCAAGAACATGGAGGCATCACCAATAGTCGGGGGACCTTGAGTGGGTGCATCTTTTGCTGCTGCTGTAATCCACAGACATCAGGCTTCAGATTCTTAAGCCTTTGAACCCAGACTTGCACTAGAGACTCTCCAGGGAACTTCCAGGCTCCCAGCCTTAGGTTGGGACTGCATCATGGGACTCTCTTAGTCTGTGGCTTCCAGCTCCTTGGTCCAAGCAGCTACTGGTTTCCCCCACTCTCCAGGCTGCACATGGCCACTGAGGGACTGACTATCCAGGCTCTGATCAAGTAAGCCAATCTAATTTTTAAAAAGTCTCCTCTTATAATTATGTATATATTCTTTTTCTATACTTTTATTATTATGTATTTGCAATACATAATAACAATCAGCTTAAATTTTTGGTGTATTTTTCATATCGCACCTTGGTCATTTTTACTTCCCTTCTCCATCCCCACCCCTCACCCTCTTGCATCCCCTTCCTCTCTCCACCAAGCCTATTTTACTACTTTCTTCTCTCTTTTACTCTGCTCTTTTTTTTTTCCTTGTTTGGTTTTCTCATATCAGAGAAGCCATGTAATATTTAACCTTCTGCATCCGATCCATTTCTCTATGCCTGGTGCTGTCAAGGTGCATCCATTTTCCTACACATGATTCAAGTGTATCTCATTCATCTGTTAATGGACATATCAGCTGCTTCCAAGATTGGGCTATTACAAATTATGCCACTATAAACATGGGTATGCATGTATCACACTTGTATTATGACTTTCTGTAACACTTTAGGGAAGATATCCAGAAGAGGTATACCCGGATCTGATGGGATATCTATTTTCAATTTTTTTGAGGAATCTCCATACTGCTTTCATAATGGTTGTACTAGGTTATAGATGCATTCTATTGATTCTGTTCTTCTAGAGCAGGGATCATCCCCCAGGGCTGGCAACCAGGAACACCACAACAGATGAACAAAGCCTCCTGTCCATGAGCTCCTGTGAGGCTCTAATGCCACTGCTGATCTAGTGAGAGGAGGAGTTTCACTCCCTGCCTCCAACCCCTTGGGAGAACAGCCTTCAACTAAACCCATTCCCAGTGTCAAAAAGATTGGGGACCACTGCTAGAGAACCCTGGCTAAGACACTGGCCCAGAAAAAAAAAAGAGAGCCTGCTGAGCCCTTAGAACAATTCTGGGACACGGTCTCAAGGTAAGGGATTTGTCAAGCAGCAGCTGCACACATGGTGTCAGCCTGGCCAGTGGCCATCTGATATATCCAGCGCCAGGCATGGGACACAGAGGCAAGTACTGTGTACCTGAGATTGTCACCTGAGCCCCACATCTCTCCTTTACTCTTCTTCACTTGCCCAGGGCTACAATTGAGCCCGTGGAGAGGGCAGATCGGCTTCAGGAGCTGCAGCCAGGCCTGAGCACTGACACAGGCCCTTCAGCGGCTTTCCCAGCCCCCTCCAGCTCTGGACTCAAGGACAGTACAAATATAATTAACACAACCCATTCTGACTCCATTGCAGTCATCACTGATCCTAACAAAAACCACCAGTGGATGCTCAAACCTCTAAGTGAATGTCTGACAGTAACAAGGCAGACATTACCTCAAAGCGTCTCCCCCAGATGACTTATTAATTATAATAGAAACATGGATAGCTTTGCAGCTGAGAAGCCTAGCTGACTCCACCATAACCAAGTGATCAAAACCCACTTCCTAGGACAAGTACAAACTGACACGCCGGGGCCTGTGGTAGGGGGAAGGAGAATGGGTGCGGTCACTTCCGTGGCCTTCACCACCTCGAACATATACATTGAACATAATGAGGAAATGCCACATAGCCCCAAACTGAGCAGCAGTTCTGTCCTCATTTTCCCCATTTTATTGATATGTATAAGTGCAATACATAAAGTTTACATTAAACGAGTATTTTGTGCATATACATATCATGGCAAAATTACCAATCCTTCCCCTCTCCATTTCTGACCCTCCCACTCCCTCACCTGCCCTCCAGTTCCCATTATTCCCCATGATAAGTTCTATGAAATAATTGTGATCAGGGTTTCTCATATCAGAGAAACCATTCGATATTTCACCTTCGGCTTCTGACTCACTTCACTAAGCATGATGCCTCCATTTACTTATAAAAGCCTCCAACCTATCTGACTTTATAGATGAGCAGTATTCCATTGTGTATAAATACCACAATTTATGTATCTATTGGTCTGTTGATGGGTATTTTGGTGTAGCGACAGACAGGTAGTAAGCTAGCTAAGGAGTATGTAGAAAGTCTAAGGAAGTATGTCGCCTGGGCTACCATCTCCAAGGGGGAAGGTACACTGTTAGAGGTGTGATTTCATCCAAAATTTCTCATTTGGAAATGCTCAAAAAACTACAACCATCATTGATCTCAAATTGTTTTTGTAAGTTTGTCTTTTCATCCTATTCAAATTTTTAAATCATTTAAATGTGTTATATCTTTTTAAACTTAACCTGAAGAGGTAGCTCTCAAACATAACATTAAGTAGGAAAATCACAGAGTGCACAGCCTGTGATTCTATTCATATATGTTGCTAAAGGAGGCAAAATTCATCCACAGCGATGAGAGCCACAAGAGGAGACTTTGATGTCCCAACTTCAAACTTACTTCAAGGCTACCGAAACCAATGTGTTACTGGCAGAGAGCAGACATATCGTCGTATAGACCAATAGATGAAACGAAGTCTGGAAACAAACCCATACGTCTGTGGCCCATTAATTTTTGAGATGTGTGCCAAGACCACTCACTGGAGGACAAAACTGTCTTTGACAAAAAAAGCTGGAATGACCGCAAAAGGTTGGACCTCTGCCTACAAGTTAGCTCAAAACGGGCCAACCATCTAAATGGAAGGCTAACACCGTGAAACTCTTGGAAGGAAATGTAAAGACCAATCTTCATGACCTTGGATTTGGCAATGGATTCCTAGCGGTGACACCCAACACATCAGTGGCCAAAGAAAAACTAGGCAAATTGAACAAGACTATAAACTGTTGTGCATCAAAAGACAGGCCTGTAATCTCAGCAGTCTGGGAGGCTGAGGCAGGAGGATGGCAAGTTCAAGCCCAGCCTGGGCAACCCTCAGCATGGGTGTACGGGAAGGGAAGGCCTCTAAGAAAGTGTCGAGTTTGAATAAGGCATAAAGGGGGGTGAAGGGCTCATTTGATAGAAGTAGGATCCTTACAAGAAGAATCAAGTGACACAGAGGTGCCTCTGCTCCCCAGGCCACGACCAGGTGAGGAAAGGCCACCATGAGGACACGGGAAGGAGACAGAATCCACAAGCTGCTCAACAGAAATCGAATTGGCCAGAGGGTGGGTGTGTGTGTGTGTGTGTGTGTGTGTGTGTGTGTGTGTGTGTGTGCGTGTGAAATACTAGGGGTCAAAAGCAAGGCCTTACACATGGTAGGCAAGGGCTCTACCACTGAGCCATATCTCAAGTCCTTTTTATTTTATTTTGAGACAGAGTCTCACTAAATTGCCCGGGCTGGCCTCAAATTTATGATTCTCCTGCTTCAGCCTTCCCAGTAGCTGGGATTTCAGGTATGCACCTGGCTTGGCTAAAGTTTGAATCGTGGACTTCTGGTCTGTAGAACTGTGAGTATATAAATTTCTGTTCATGCGACTGGCCTGTGATATCACATTACTGCCTGAGCAGACTAAGACAATAACTATGGAATGTGAGAAGTATTTGTGAATCCTAAGTCTTATAAGTGTCTCCAGGTGAGGCTGATGGTACAGACAGATTACAGCTCTCTGGGAGGCTGAGGCAGGAGGATCACAAGTTCAAGTCCAGACTGGATAATTTAGCAACTTAGCAAAACTCTGTCTTAAAAATAAAGAATAGGAAAAAATAAAGAATAGGTTCTGAGGGTGTAGCTCAGTGGTTAAAGCACTTGCCTAGTAAGTCCAAGGCCCTGGGTTCAATTCCCCAGCAAGCATCACATAAACTGGGCATCATGGCACATGCCTGTAATCACAGCTCTCAGGAGGCTGAAGCAAGAAGATTGCTATGAGGCCAACTATATAGTAAGTTCAGAACAAACCTGGACTACAGAGCAAGACCTTGCCAAAATGAAAAATGAAAAATGACGGGATGTAAATCAATGCAAAGGCTCTAGGTTCAACCCCCAGTGCCAAAAAAAATCTAGTATTCATACCATATACTAAGAAAACTTGCAAATCAACAGCAAAAGAAAACAATATTTTTTAAACAGACAGGCCTTTCTCTAAAGAAAATATGTGACCAAAAAGCTCATGAAAAGATATTCAGTATCATTTGTCATTCTCAAAATGCAAATCAAAATCACAGTGAGGGTGTGACTTCCAGGACCCTCCCACATAGCCGGAGCTTCTACCCCTCTGCCCTGTGTTTCCAAATAAAGACCTGCTATTCTACACATTGGGGAACACACTCACACACACACACACACACAATGAGGTACCATCACACATTCACTAGAGTGGCTAGAAGTTAGAAAAAGAAAAAAGAAAAGGGACGGACGGGTCTTTGAGGGTAGGCACAGCTGTGAGCACTGCAGGGAAACTGAGCGGCTGCAGCCTCTGTGCAAAGACATTTCCTCAAAAAATTAAACTCATAATTTGTATATAGCCCAGCAATTTCTCTCCTAGGCATAGACCCAAAAAGACAAGCATTCATATACAAACATTGATAGAAGCATTATGCACACCAGGCAAAAAGTAGAAACAGCTCAAATGTCTAGCAACAAGTGATTGAGGGAACAAGAGATTGTATCTATACACGTGGTGGGACAGTATTCAGCCATATAAAGGGAGGCCATGCACATGCCTCCACAGGGGTGAACTTTGAAGATCTGATGCCAAGCAAAATAATTAGAGGCAGAGGATCATATGTTGCCTGTCCATTTTTATGACTTATCCAGAAGAGTTAAATCTTGAGATAAAGTCAGTGGCTGCCAGGAGCTGAGGGTAAGCAGAATGGGAAGTAACTACTTAATGGGTCCAGAGGTTTTTGGGGGGTTGGTAAATGGATTTGATACAGGTGATGGCTTCACACCACTGCCAGTAGACAAAATGCCAGTAAACTGTGCACTTTAATAACTAGGTTTTTGGTTTTTTTGTTTTGTTTTGTTTTGTTTTGTTGAGACAAGGACGATAGTCCAGGCGGTTCCTGAGCTCCCTATGAAGCCCAGGCTGGCTTTGAACTCTTGACAATCCTCCTGCCTTAGCCACCTGAGTGCTGGAATTACAGTCGTGCACCACCACACCCAGCCTATGTGGTGCTGGGGAATCAAACCCGTGGCCTTGTGCTTGCTAGATAAACGTTTTAACCACTGACCTATGTCCCCCAGCCCAAACTAGGTTAATTTTATACAATGTAAATTTCACCTCAATAAAAAAATGAAGAAAGGTAAGTAAGCCTCACCTTGCCGTGGGTCGGCCCCTAGAAGTAGCTAGGCAGCCCAGCTTTGGGGGTGGGTTTTTGTTGCACTGAAGTGTGAATTTGTGAAAATCCATCAAGGTTTGTACTAGCCATCTGGGCAGCACAATCCATGTGTTTTATACTACAAGAAAAGGAGGGTTGGTTTTGTTCTTTAAGAAGGAGAAGGAGGTACAGAGAGAGGGGAAGTCAGAAGGGAGGGAGAGCAGAAAAGGAAGAGAGAGAGAGAGAGAGAGAGAGAGAGAGAGAGAGAGAGAGAGAGATTAAGATGATGACTGTGACTTCATCCAGCGACAGGGCCAGGGTGAGTGCAGTGAGTTATACAAGCGCTGGATCAGATCCCATGTTTGTTTCCAATATCGATGCCTCATCCTTCAGGTTTTCAAATATTGCTATTGAACATTGTTCATCTTGTTTCCTGGGGTTTCAGCACCTCTTTTGCTGTGGTCTGAGAGTACTGTCACCTCAGGCTCCACACAGTGAACCCTAACTCCCAGTGTGATGGGTAGTGGGGACTTTGGGAGACACTTAGATCATGAGAGTGCTGCCCTAAGGAAATACATCCCTGATCCACATAAGCACCCAGCATGAAAGCACCATCCATGAGAAACAAGCCCTGGTAGCCAATCTGCACCCGCTGGCACCTTCCCGACCTTCCCAACCAAGAGCAGCAAACTTCTATCAGTTATAAAATACCCTATCTAAGGTATTTTGTTACAGCTGCCTGAATGGACTAGAACACCTTATTAGTCTGCTTTTGTTTAGTTCTGCTCAGTTTTTTTGTTGTCGTTGTTGTTACTAAAGTAACCTGAAGCCACTACTTTAGAAAGGAAAGGGGTTTATTTTGGCTTGTGATTCTGGAGGCACAAGCCCAAGAGGTTGCACGTGATGAGGGTCCTCTTGCCGGCAGAGTCTTAAGGTGGTTCAGGGCATCACGTAGCAAGAGTCTAGGCACACAAGTGTGTATGTGTATTTGATCTGAACCCTTCTTGCTACAGAGCAGGGATGGGAATGCTTGGGCCAACAGTTGTATATAGCCCATGAAGTCATTTGATTTGACTCAGCCAAGGCAGCCAAAAGCAGGACTTGAAATGTAATAAATCTAAGAGGGTTTTTTTCATAGTAGAATAGCAGGCTAATTTTTAAGTTGACAATTTTGCATGGCTTGGGAATGATGTCATTAATATCCAATGGCTCTTGGCAAGACAAAGCTTCCCCACATGTCATAGGGCCAGCAAGATTCCATGGAGGAGGCTCCACCCTCATGATTTTATCTAAACCTAATCACTTTCCAGAAGCCCCACCTCTGGACTCTATAGACTTATGTTTCCACCCTCAAAATTAGGATTAAATTTGAAGACACAGAGCCCAAGCAGCATCTACTCAGAGCAGACATCCTCCAGGCAATTGCCTTTTGTCCTCCAGGCAATTGCCTTGCCATAAATTTCTTCTGGGAAACCCAGAAGACATAGTCCACATAGTCATGGCGGTGGGGTGCCTGCCTGTATCCTCCTCTCCTTTCTTCTTGGCTCCAACCCCAGGAAAGACTCTCCAACACAAATATACATGGGCAGTAACTAAGAAACAAGGGACCTGCTGAAGTACCTTGGGTGCCACCAACAAGGTCCCCATCCCTGTCCCTGATTCTCCACTCAGCCTCCAAAGCCCTGCAGCCTCCTGCCTCTGCATGTGAGGCTACATCTTTTAATACAGGGGTCCCCAAATCCCAACAGTGGATCCTTGTTAGTCAGTGGCCTTGGAAGAACCTGAGAAAGGAGTGGTGAGCGGGAGGTGAGGAGTGAGTGAAGCCCCGCCTCCTGTCAGCTCGCTCCTATTAGGTTCTAACACTGTTGCTGATGGACAGGAGGTGGAGTTTCTCTCCCTGCTCCCGTCCCGCTGGTACTGGCCATTTCAAAATTATCCTCCAACAACCCACTGCATAGCAAGTACACATCCCCCATCCTCCAGAGACTTTTTCAACTAAACTGGTGTCAAAAAGGCTGGAGACCACTATGTTAGTGGACAGGGACTCCTTTAAATAGGACAACGTGGGAGGCATTTCTGCAGAGATGAGATTTTTTAGCCAATAGCTGTAGTATGAAAATGAATGACTCATGTAAAGATAAGGATGTAGGAAGTGACTTCTAGAACAGGAATCATTAACTATTAATTTGACATTTTAAGCCAGTTAATTCTTTGCCAGGGCTGGAAGAGGACCATGCCATGTATATTCTGTTGGTGTTTAGTGGTATTCATCCATGGACTTTACCCACCAAATGCCAATGCCATCCCCCAAATTGTGACAACAAAAATTGTGTGTGGATATGACCAAATGAGGAAAGGGAGGGCAGAGAGAGAAGAAGGTCTCAGCAGAGACTTGCTAAACCAGACAAAGAGGACAATCCAGAGCCTGAGATAGGAAAGGGCCAATACATCACAAGACCAAAGAGACCATCAGAGATGCTGGTGAGGAAGATGGCCGCAGGAAGAGAGGAATTCAGGGCCTACACATGCAGCTCCTTGTAGGAATGTGAGCATTGTTCTAAGAGAAATGACAAAATACTGAGCTACTGAAGGATGTCAAGGGAGGCAGGACATGATGCCCTTGATGCTGGAGAACGGCCTGCAAGGGGTGCAAGTGGAAACAGAGACATCTACGGACGCTCATGAGACAGAAGGGAATAGTGTGGAAGAGCTCAGCTTTTCAGGAGCAGGTGAACTTCTCTGTGACTGTTTCTCATTTGTAAAAATGGGGACAATAATAGTACACTCATCCTGAAGATGATCATAAAATTTAAAAGACAGCTAGACCTGATGGCATGGGTCTACAATCCCAGAACTCTGGGAGGCTGAGACAAGAGAATCCCAAGTTCAAGCCCAGTCTAAGCAACTTATCAAGACCCTGTCTCAAAACTTAAAAAAATAAAAAATGAGCTAGGGATGTAGATCAGTATGAAGACCCTGGCTCAATCCCCAGGGCCACAAGGGGGGTGGGGGGGGGGGGAATAAGACTTTATTTGTGTGCTCTCGTTCTCCCAAAAAAAGAACAGATTTCCTAATACTCATTTTGAAATTGTACTTAATTGCTAACAACAGTAATAATGGCTAAAGGACAGAAGTTGAAAAATTTAGTTCTCATTTTATGTTCTTTCCTGCCATTATACAGGCCCACGTGGATACATTGCAATTTTTTAAAGTGTAGCCAGACCTCTGTTCCCATGAGTCCTGTGCCTGTAGACTCAATTATCTTTGGAACGAAACTATTTAGAAAAAATCTTATCTACACTAAACATGCACTGATTTTTTTCTTATCATTATTCCATAAACAATACAGTGTAACCACTATTTACATAGTATTTATATTGTATCAGCTCTTACAAGTAACGTGGAGTTGATTTAAGGTATATGCATGGGCTTTATGTAAATATTATGCCGTTTTATACAAGTTCTCAGTATCTACAGACTTTGCTATTCACAGGTTCTAGAACCAATCTCCACGCACGCTGAGGAACGAGTGTACATTCTTTCTTCAGGTTATGAAGAGCACACTTTATTGGGCAAAGCACAGAAGGGGAAAGAAAGAGGGTGAAGCTTCTGCTATTGAGAAGGGGAACCCGGAAATGCAGGTTGGGATGGGGGTCTCACTTCGTTGTCCAAGCTATTCATCATTGAATCAAGCAACTCTCCTGCCTCAGCCTTCTGAGTAGCTGAAATACACAACCATCGCCAGCTGCAATCAAAAACAAAAAGTTTGGAAAAAGTCACTCCTGCAGCAATGTGGATGAACAGACCAGAGACAAGACACCAGCTAGCAGTCTACTGTAATAATCCAAGTAAGAGAAAAAAGGAACATCAGCACTAGGGCTGCACAAGGGAGGATAGAGAGCTTCCAAGAACCTTTTGCAAGTAGGATCCAAATTTGAATGAGTGAATAGATATGTGCCTGAAGAAGAAAAGATCACTCCAGGATTTTGCCTGAGAAAGATGGTGCTCAGTACCTCCTCCAGCACCTCCTAGGTGGCTAGGAGGAAAAGCATTTGCTTGGATGAGCTAAAAAGAGGAACAGCAGGGCTGATGGGGTACCTGGGAGTGAAGAGAGCTCCAACCACAGACTACCACCCCACGTACACACACACTCACCAACATGGGCACTCTTGGGGCTCCCTGCCTCTTGCCCAGAGATACTGACCATCGCAAGCTCTCTTACACACTGCAGTCTCAACAAAAGGAACACCCAAGCCGGGGAAGTGGCAGACGTTTGTAATCTTAACATTCTGAGAAGCTGACACAGGAAGATTGCCAAATTTGAGGCCAGTCTGAGCAATTTAGCAAGACCCTGCCTCAAAATTTAACAACAAAAAAAAATTAACATCATCCTTTTCTTTCTTCCAATAAGCAGCAGAAATGCCTTCAACACGAAATTATTTCCAATTTTCCACCTCTTCCCCATCTGAGCTGAGTCTCCCCTCACTCCGGCAGAGCCCAGCCCAGCACAGCTGCAGGGTGCTGCATTTGCATGCTGCAGTGCAACTGGCTGAAGCCAGCTGGCAAGGGGCACTGGGTAACGGGCAGCCTCTGCCTCTTCCCAACGAAGTGTCATGGGTAGCATGAGCTTATAAATCAGGAGGCAGCGGCTTGCTTACCAAGCAGTTTTGCCAGGAGATGGGCCTGGCTATGGAAGTCTGATGTGGAGGGGGCTTAGACAACTGTGGGATCTCTGCTTGTGTTTTTCCCCCAAAAGTCGATTAAAAAAAAGTAACTCTGTTCATATTCTATAAGAATGAGGCATGTTGATTTCTAAGTACAGAAGTACCTGCCAAAAAAAAAAAAAAAAAAAACCTGCTAACTTGCTTTTCCTTTACTGGAGAGAATGAATCAGGCCTTAGGCAGCCCTTCCTGGCCCTCCCCGGCTTGGTACAGGCTGAGAGCGGCTGAGCCCAGCCAGACCTAAACCCTGAGGTGGAGTCTGATGTTCCAGTCAGCCCCACCGCCCATGCCTGCCGGTGTATCTGCCAGGAGCTGCTGCCCAGCAGATGGGCCGAGAAAGATCTTACCAGGAGGCAGTCCCAGCCACCCCCGAGCCCTTAGGCTGCCTCTCATGGCAGCCAGCAACCTCTCTTCCCTTCCAATCACCCTTGGGAGGAGAAGGAAGGGCCCTGTGGGCCTCTGCCAGAGCCCTAGTAGGCAAGAGTTCTCTTTACATACCCAAACTCACCTTCCCTCCTTGTTATGGTTTAGATCTAGAAAGTCCCCCCAAAGTCTTTTCAGCTCCGGGGTGGGCCGTTTAGAGGATTAGGTCACGGAGGCACCACACTTATCAGTGAATGGATCCAGGAATGCACTCATAGCGAGATATGCTAGTAGGATGTGGAGTCTGATGGAGAAGCTGAGTCATGGGGATGGGACCTGGAAGGGTCCAATCTTGTCCCTGGCTCCTCCCTTCTCTCTCTGCTTCCTGGCCAACATGGCAGCTTTTCTCTCCCAGGACGTTCTACCATGCCATGTCTGTCTTGGAGCCTGCCAGCCATGGACTGAACCCTCTGAAACTGAGACAAAATAAACCTCTCCTTCCTAAAGTTGTGGGTGTCAGGTACTTTGTCACCTGTAACACTAATACACACTTCAGCCCATGACCACGTCTCTAATGTCTGCATTCCTTTGCTTTGGCATCTGGGCTACTGGAGTAGCCAATTCCTATAGCTAGAAACAAGACCCGACCCCAATCACCTCTCTCGCACTAGGGGCCCTGCCACCAGCCTAATCACCCAGGGCCAGTTATCAAATGACTAGGAACACACTCCCATGCTGAGGGCCAGCTGAAATGACCCAAACCATATCACCCTACGTCACTCCCTCCCTGCCTGGGGATCCCACAGTATCACCCTCCACCCGTGTCCCCTAAAACAGACCTGCTGCTTCCACGTGTGGCCCCCACAGTATAGCATGCCATCTCCTCTTGAGATCTCTAAATCTAACACACTGTCTTTTTTTTTCGAGACAGGGTCTCACTCTGTAGCCCAAGATATTCTTAAACTCACTATGTAGCCCAGGATGGCCTCAAACTCACGCCAGTCCTCCTGCCTTAGCATCCTGAGTGCTGAGTTTATAGACATGTGCCACCAAACTCAATTTATGTGGTGCCGGGGAATCAAACCCAGGACCCTATACTCGCTAGGCAAGTACTCTAACCCCTGAGCTATACCCCCAGCTCAACACACTATCTTTTAATGGCAGCCACCTCTGATCTATTGGCTTCGCCATCCATAAACAATAATAAATTTATAATAAGAATAATTTGAGTGCTATACTACTGATAATAATGCATAATAAGTAATACCTACCTTATAATAAAACTATAAGCAATGATTTTTGAAACAACGACCTCTGGCTTCAGGTCCCACCCTCTCCTAAAACTGTCCTCACCAAACCTCTCTGTTGCCAAATCTAATGGACATGCTGGAATTCTCGCCGCTGGCCACCTCCTCACTGAAACACACCCAGCTCTGCGGCGTCCCTCAGCCACTCCTCCTGACTGCTTTGCTGCAGCAGCAGCTCCCTCAACTGTCCTCAGGGTCTCGTCCATCTCTTCTGAGTCCACGATGCACTCTAAGTGCCCATTACTACAGTCCCTGACAGTCCCTGGTGGCCCCACTCCCTGTGCACACACCCTGCAGGCAGCTCAAGCGCTAGTCACCAACACCGCATCGTCATCTTTTGCTCCAAAGCTGTCTCTTCCCTTCTCACCCCTCAGAGCAGCCTCACCAGACACCCAGATGCCCCACAGCACTGACCCCATCCCCCAGGGGGTGCCCAGGTGGTACACATCCTCTGCCCCATCTTCTGCATCCCCCTCCCACGCAGCTGCCCTGGCCAGACCCCACTCCTCAACTGGACTCCAGCCCAGTACTCCTCTTTTCCTCCAGTTCCCTGTAATTCATCCAAAATGCCCCCTCCCACTTTCCCCCTGCTTTCTCGTGCTTCCCAGGGCTCCCTCTGCTTACGGGAAAATCTACATTTAACCTAATAAATGCAGTCTTTTGTGATATGGTTCCTCCTCCCTCCCTAGGTCCCAGCCCTCCCCCACACCACGCTCCAGCCAGGCTGAACTTTCAAAGCCAGCAGCCCCCTGGGAGCATTTTTTCTGGGCCTGAAGCTCTCTCTGCCTGGAACGCCTCCCTTCCCCTGTCTAGGAAACCGCGCTGCTGGCCCTGAACCCTCCTTGGGGTCTCTTCTTTCTGCCTCAGCAGCAGGATTCACAAGACTTGATTCATTTTAAAAGCATTTCTTGAGAACCTCCTCTGGGGCTGGACCTGGAGCCCCCAGAGTCAAGCAGATTTTGACCCTGACGCAGGGAACCGCCCATGAAACCATCCTCCTTCCCAGAAACCACTTTCTGCTTCACCATTTCCCTGTTATAAAACCACACGAGCAAAGAACCACGTGAGCAGAGGAGTCTGCACTACTCCCACCATAATCTTTCTAAAGAAAATGTCTATTGGGCTGGAGGAATAGCACAGCAGTTAGAGAGTCTGTCTAGCAAGTGCAAGGCCTGGGGTTTGGTTCCCCAGCACCACATAAACCAGGCGTGGTGGCACAGGAGGCTGAGGCAGGAGGATTGCCATGAGTTCAAGGCCAGCCTGGGCTGCACAGTGAGTTCAGAGGCAGCCTGGAGTACAGAGCAAGACCCTGTCTCAATTTGGAAAGAAAGAAAGAAACTTCCTCTTGCTCTTGCCCACTCTCCAGGGCTCCGGCTCAGCGCTTGCGGCCATAGCGATCCCAACTGCCTCGCCGGTGTCCGCCTCGCCGGTGTCCGCCTCGCTGTTTGCGTCTGTGCCATTGCTCACACCTCTGCCCCTGTCCTAAATGCCCTTGCCTCTCCTCACCAGGCTACCTAGTGCTGTGCAATGACCACAGGCAGTAGTCCTGCAGTCGGCAGCTTGCCAGGGGCAACTGAGACAGCTCTGCTTGGCTCCCTGTGCGGCCGGCCAGTCTTGTGTGTGCACTCGGGCTGGTCACACGTGTGCATGTGCAGCCAGCTGATGGATGAGCTGAGACTGGCTGGCCTGAAGGGTCTCAGGCAGGGTCTGGTAGCTAATGCACGTCAGTCCAAGTGGCCCACATGCCTAGCTCGGGCTTCCTCACCCAGCCACAGGGTTCCGAGAGGCCTAGTGAACAAGCTCTTCTGAAGTCTCTGCTTGCACTGTGCCTGCTGGAGCCCACTGGCCAAAACGCACCCTGGGGGGTAGGGGGGAGGGGAACAAGCCCGCAGCCAGTGGGGACAGGCAGGACCTCTCTGAGGCCATCTGTGTAGCAACCTCTCCCAGTCTCTCCTCTCTCCTGAAGTTGCACAGCCTTCCCACAGGTGACATACACCCACTCTTCCTCCGTACCGGGAGAATTCTCCAATCACAAGTCAGCTTCAAGTCCACAAGCTCACAGTGAACAGCTGGCCGGGGTATGGCTGGGTGGCCCTGGGTTCGCACCTCAGATGGCGCCTCTTGACTCAGAGACCCAGTGCCTGGTGGACAGTGATGATGCAGTGATGGAATCAGCTCAACAGATGCTCCCGGTACAGCAGGGAGGAGTGGGAGTCACGAGGCAACCACCAGCTTAGGAAGTTCTGAACCACAGGCAGGCACATGCGATCAGGCCCCCTACTCCAGGAGTAGGGGATGTCACCTGACATGAGCCCAGGCAGGCCTCACTCTTAGTTACCCTGTTTGGGGTGTTAGCTCTCTTTCCCTGAAAAAAAGGTCCAGGTATCCATCAACCAGCCTCCTGCCCAGAGAGAGCTGGAGTCCAAAGGATCCTTTTTGTTTATACTATTTCAACCTCTTTTCATCCAAACTTCAGGTGGTTTAGCAAATCAAAAGTCTTCAAAACTTTATGGGCTTTCTGTGACAATTATCAGGGTCCACTTCATGCACCAAATGCCACACTTAAGATTAACGTCAAGAATGTTCCTTTTTAGCTATAGCACAATGTCCTTAATATTCATAGAACACTTTTTGTTTAGCAGAGAAGGTCTACTGGACACCACTAAAACCCTGGGGTCATCACAAAGGTCCCACAGCCATAGCCTGGATCCACTGTCTGCAAGGGAGAATGGAAATAAAGACTAGTTTTCTTTTCCAACCCAACAAACTGGTCAGTTCCTATGCTACAGTTTGGGTCTAGAATGTCCCCTACAAGCCTCATATATTTGGATGTTGTGAAATATCTATGGATTCATATTCTGTTAAGAGGTGGAACTGGGAGCTGAGAGCACAGCTCAATGGTTAGAACACTTGCCTAACAAGCACAAGGCCCTGGGTTCATTCCCCAGCACCACATAAGCTGAGCATGGTGGTGCACACCTGTAATCCTAGCACTTCGGAGGCAAAAGCAGGCAGACTGCCATGAGTCTGAGGCCAGTCTGGGCTCCATAGTGAGTTCAGAAACAACCTAGATTACAGAGTGAGACTTTGTCTCAAAAAAAAAAAAAGGAGGTGGGACCTTACAGAAAGGAGTAGATTTTTGGGGCTTGATCCAGAAGAGGCAGGATCCTGGGGCTTGGCCCAGAAGTGAGGTCGATCACTGAGGCTTAGCCTGGAAAGGTATATGCTAGCTCCACCCTTCTTTGATCTCCAGGCTTCCTGTTGCGATGTTGTGAACAGCTTCTCTCTGGCTAGGCCTCCACCATGTGCTTCCACCATTGCTGAACTCCCATGAGTGGACTGAGGCCTTCTGAAACGTCAAGCTAAAATAAACATTTCCTCCCTGAAGCTGTGGGTATTGGATATTCTGTCCTGGCAATGAATAAGTAACCAAGACATCTCTCTCTTATAATACTCAATCAGGCAGGCTTGATTAAGAATGCAGAAATTACACATAGTGTATTCTGTCTCTAGATCCCTTTACCAAAGTCCACACATTCATTATGTGCTATTTGGGGCTAAAGGAATGGTTTAGCAGTTAAAGCACTTGCTTAGCAAGAGCTTAAGGCAAGCACTAAGTACCTGAGTTCAATTTCCAAGCACCACATAACCTGGACTTGGTGGCACATGCCTGTAATCTCAGCATGCGGGAGGCTGAGATAGGAGGATATCCTTGAGTCCAAGGCCAACCTGGGCTCCACAGTGAGTTCAGGACCAGCCTGTGCTACAGAGCAAGATGCAGTCTCAAAAAAAAAAAAAAATGTATTGCATACTATCTTATTCCACTTATGTTACCATACCAAAATATCTGAGACTCAGTAATTCATAAACAAAAGAGGTTTATTAGCCAGAATGGTGGTGTATACCTGTAATTCTAGCACTTGGGAAACTGAGACAGAGTATCATGAGTTCAGAGCCAGCCTGGGCTACATGAAAAGACCATGCAGAGAAAGAGAGAGAGAGAGAGAGAGAGAGAAAGAGAGAGAGAGAGAGGAAATAAAGTTTATTTAGCTCACAGTGTTAGAAGCTGAAAGTCCCAGTTCAAGTGCCCCATCTGATCAATATCCTGAAAGAGCCTTTTGGCTGTGTCCTAATGTGGCAAGTGGCATCATATTGCAGGAGCAGTGCATAGGGAGAGATCACATGGGGAAAGAGGAAGCAAGAGAGAGCAAGCTGGGTCTAGGCCAGTCCCAAGAAACCTGACCCATTCCCTCATAATCCATTCATGAGGGTAGAGCCCCGTGTTGGTCACTTTCCTGTCACAGGGACAGAATTCTTGATACCTGCAACTTAAAGGAGGAAAGGTTTACCTTAGCTCACAGTTCAGAAGTCCCACTCCATGCATGGTCAGCTATTTGCAAGATACGGCAAAGGCAGAAAGTCCTGAAGTGGAGGAAAGGGACTCCCTACAAGGTTACAGGAAAAACAAGAAAGGAAGAGCTGGGTATAAAAATATACCCTTCCAGGCCATACCCCTGGTGACCTATTCCTCCTAGCAGGACCCACCTCCTAACAGCACATGAAACCATTGGTGGATGAACTCACTAATGAGTATAGTGAACCCATGAGGCAGTGTATTTCAAACACATGAGACTTCCTGGGGACATTTTTGACTTAGACCATGACATGCCCTGTGATGCATCTACCTTCCACAAGGCCCTGCCTCTTATGGGTTCCACCACCTTTCAATGCCCTTACACTGGAAGACAAGCATTTAGCACATGAACTTTGGGAGGACTTACTCAAACCATATGCAAACCAGAGCAGGCACATTTTCTATCACCTAAGTATCACAAGCAACATTTCTAGTAACTGTTCCACCACTGCATGACACAAGTTGCCCTTGTTCCATCTGCCACTTTCCATACTTGAGACATCTTGGAGCCATGCACAGTGGCTTCTTCAGAAGAAAGTGCTTCCAAGAACAAGAGAGATATTGCATGACCATCTACGACCTCCATGCTAAAGTCTCTCAGCATCACTTCTTCCTACTCTAATGGCCAAAGCAGCCACTGAGATCCAGGAAGAGAGAACACAGCTGAGCTGAGTGCCACAAACCTATAATCCCTGCACTCTAGAAGAAATTAAAGGAATTATGTCAATCTATTGGGATTAAGAACCACCCACAGTGTAGAGTTTAGGTGTATGTGAGTGGTGTGTGGGCCAACGAATGAGGGAACTGCACCCACCACGAAGTGGGAGGCCCAACTGGGAACTTGAACTATATGAAAGGAAGGAAGAAGAAATATTGTTACAGCGATTTCTTCTGGGAAAGCTCTTGCCTTCCCAGTTATCTATAGATAAGTTGCTTGCTTGCTACATGCTGGATCTGCAGCACAGATTCGCTCCAGTTTCAACCTGCACCTGTCTACCCGTCGCCAATCTTCAGTCTCCAGTCTTCGCCATTGTTCTTGGAACAACTGAGATCTGCAGCATACTCTCACCGGCTATCCTGCAGTACAGGATGGGTGTTCTACCTTGCACCTGAGCAGCCATCAGACCCTCCAGCTCTTTCATGTGGAGGCTACCATCTTGCACTATCTCTCTCCTCAGACGTGTAAGGCCTCCAAATAAATCCCTTCTCGTATGCCTCCTTTGGACCCTCGCAGTACCCTGCACACATCTCTACCTGAGCACCCGGCCTGCTGTTCTATGATCATCTACCATCCCAGATCCCCCTGGGAACAAGCCTTCATAGGCAAAGGCTGTGCTCTGTTGATTCCTGGATCCCTAGGGTCTAGCCCTATGCCTGGAACTTTGCTGGTACTAATTCTGTCTTTTAATTACTTAAACATTCATGAATAAAAATTTTTAAATAAATAGCTGTTGAAGATTAAATGATCTCTCCATTGGTGCTATCTCCTCTCAACCTCTGCCCTACATACTAAGAAATCATCTTTATTTTTTTCTCTTTCATATTCTCCAAGTGACTGTGCAGTTCCTTGGGAAGCCAAGCTCATGCTGAATTAGGAAAGGCAGTGCAGCACAGAGCAGGGCTTCCAAGATTTTTTTAATCTCAAAGATTCATCATATTCCCAAAGAGGTTTGAGGATCAACAGAAAATAGTCAGTTTTCCTTTTCTCTTTTGTTGCCAATATGGATATTACAAACATGCATGACACAACCATCTTCTACCACCACTTCAGAAAAGCGGAAAGCCTGAGAATAGAAGCACAGGAAAGGTAGTTGTGCAGTCTCAAGCAACTCAAACCTTGGGCTTGGTAGTCCATGCTGTCATGCTGCCTCAACGTCTCACAAAATCAGAAAGGCCTCAAATCTCTAACATCTGATAAAATAGATAGACAGATAGATGATAGATAGATAGACAGACAGACAGATCTTGCTTCTCAGCCATTTGGCTAAGATCAAGTGTGGATGTTTGATAAAAACAGGAGGAAATTGCAAGCTCCTCCTCTCCCTCACATCCCTGACAAAGATCCCACCCAGCAACCCTCCATAACCTGAGGACAGAGCTCAGCTCCTGCTTATCCCTGAGGTGTGGGCTCCAACTCTCTGCTGGCCTTTAGCACTGTCAAACTGGCAGCCACAACCGCCTGCATGAAACGGAGCACTCGCCCTTCTGATACTACAAACCTGCTTCCCACAGCCCTGACAGCTAAGCCCAGAGTCCCTTGCATGTCCTCATCTTCCTTCCTGCACACAGAGCCAGTGAAACAAGCCTGGCTGGGGTGTGAGATCCCCACCAGGGGCCCTGGAGAGAGCGCTGTGCCTGCAGCCAGGCTATCAGATCCACAGCCCAGGGGTGCAGGGATTTGTCTGAACTCTGGCAAGTCATTTCCCTTCTCGGGCTTTAGGATCCAGCCAGAAAAATGATAAGGTAGCTCTGTGAGTCTACGAGGACTTTTAGATGAAGCCAGTGACGTTGGAGAGTGAGTGGTGGGAGTCTCTTGGTTGGCCTAAGGAAATACACATTTTTAGAGAAACATTTACCCCTTTCTTACTTTCTTTCTTTCTTTCTTTCTTTCTTTCTTTCTTTTTTTGTCCAGTGGGTCCTGAACCCACAATGTAGCCCAAGCTGGCCTCGAACTCACAGCATTTCTCCTGGCTCAGACTCCTGAGGGCTAGGATGACAGGTCTACACCATCATGCTTGGTTTTTGCGGTGTTGGAGAATTGAATCCAGGGCCTAGGAAGCACATTAACTGCCAAGATATAACCCCCCACTCCTCCCTGTCTCTAGTGAGGCAGCAAGAGATGGCAGGAGAAAAGAGGTCTAAGGGACCTCCCAGGCAGCCACAGTCTAACAGGACATCCGCCTTGGCTGGGTTCCTTCCTGATTTCAGCACCTTGACTCTGTCCAGTCGTAAAGAAGAGTTTGAAATCTCCATTTCACTACCCCAAGGCCCTCGGAGACTGTCTCATTTGAGCCTTCAACTTTGTCCAGCTGGAGACCTTGTCCTAACAGACACACAATCGCACACCTTTGACAGGCAACACTCCCCCACCCCCTTTCCTATAGGCAAAGTACCTGGGGACCCTGAAAATAGGCCAGGTTCTCATAATCTTATCAAAGTAGCACAGCCAGGCCTTCCTCCCAGCGACACTCAGAGATGGGCCAGAGGGAACAGCCAGAGCCTCAGTCCACCAGAGCCCTGATACCTGGGACCTCTAGTGTGTCCTGCTCCCCAAGAGCACCATCTTCATCCCCTAGCATGTGCATGCTCCTCTGTGTGTGTGTGTGTGTGTGTGTGTGTGTGTGTGTGTGTACATGTGCACACGTGAGCACATAATGGGAGGAAGGAGGGAGGTCCCAAGCTAAAGAAATTGCATTCTGATGGTAAAGATCTCCAGACTAAAAAAAAAAAAAAAATCAAAAAGCAGGTAAGCAGGAAGGAACACATGGCGATGAAGAGGCAGAAATGAGGGCAGTATGTCTGAAATACATCAGGAAGGTTAAAGGAGAAGACAGAGCAGTGTAGGCCAGCAGCCACGGGCCAGGACATCTTGGGCCTCAAAAATTACGCTGTGAGCTGAGCGTGAATCTCAGTGTCTGTAACCTAGCAAGCACAAGGCTCTGGGTTCAGTTACTCAGCGCTATATAAACCAGGCATGGTGGCACACGCCTGTAATCTCAGGACTCGGGAGACCGAGACGGGAGGATTGCCATAAGTCCAAGGCCAGCCTGGGCTTCATAGTAAGTTCAGGACCAACCTGGACTGCAGAACAAGACTGTCTCAAAAAAAAAAATCACCACACCTGTGGGTGGGACCAAGCACTAGCATTGGCTGTTTAAAAGGTGACATCTAAGTGGAGGTAGTGTCCCACGGGATCAGAAGCCAAGTGCAGCCTATTCTAGAACTTTGGTCACTTCTGCCCTTTCCCCACCCACAAGGCTGCATGCCACAGAGTGGGGTGACAGAGTTCTGCGGACCCGGGGTCCCACTAGCCACTGTCCCACTCAGTACCGATAAGATGAGATAGGATAAAGCCTCTCAGATGCAAAGGGAGATGTGGCCATGCGTGCCATGTCCCCAGCGCAGTCCCAAGGGAAGGCAACATTCCTTCCCTTGGACGAAAGCCAAACAGACATACAGAAAGTGAGAAGAAGCTTCTAGCTGACTGGGCAGGAAGGCGCCCAGGAGCTGCGGGAGACAGGCTACCCCGCAGCCGCAAGCACCTCCATGCCCCCGGAAGGACAAGGTGCTCTACAGTTCATGAGGAGCATGCAGCAAGGGTGGGAACCAGGGCCAGACCGGGGCCACAGCCTCCGCCCTGCTTCCAAAGCCTGCTTTCAATATGAAAAACACCCTTGCTGGAGGAGCAGCACCGCAGTTAGAGGGCTTGCCTAGCAAGTGCGAGGCCTGGGCTCGATTCCCCAGCACCACATTCACAGTTCACGACCTGCGTAGACTACTGAGCAAGACAGAGACAGAGAGACAGAGAGACAGAGATACAGAGAGACAGACAGAGAGAGAGAGAGAGGAGGGAGAGAGAGAGAGAGAGAGAGAGAGAGAGAGAGAGAGAGAGAGAGAGAGAGAGAGAGAGAGAGAGACCCTACCGGCCTCTTTTGGAGAAAGACCAGGATTCCTCAACGCCAAAACCTTTGCCGAGCCCTGAGGGCCGGGGGAAACTCCCTGGCGCTCTGACTCCATTCTCCCCTTTGCCACAGACTTCTGAAGGCAAGTCAGAAGGACCACAGCCTTGGAAGGCAGCGCTGCGGGGGCTCGGGGCGGGGCGCAGCTAAGGTTCTCGTGGTTGTCCCGCCCTGACTCCAGAGTCCCCAACCCTGCTGTCCCGACCAGGACAGCCGGCCATGGACGGACGTCCCCCTGAGCATCCCGCCGCAGGCCACCTTCCAGCACCCCCACCCCACGGCTGCCGCCTCCCCCGCCCCGCCACCCCGTCGCTCCCGCAGCCTCTGATTGGCTGCGCCCCTCCGCTCCCCTCGCCCCTCCCCTGGTGAAAACTGCGGGTTAGGGCTGGGTGCAGCAACTGGAGGCGACGCGCGTTCAGAGGAGGCTGCAGCCGCGGAGCGTGGAGCCAGGTGAGCGCCGGCGAGCGAGGCCCGGCGGCCCGGCCCGGCCAGGCTGCGGAGACGCCCGGGCGCGGCGGGACAGGGGGATCGGGCCAGGCCGGACGGCAGCGGGACGCCCTGCAGGCTGCTCAGCCCGCGCCGCCCCCGCGCCTCCGCCCGCCTGCCCGCAGATGGGTGCGGGGCTGGGGCGCCGGAGCAGAGCCCGGAGAAAAGGACAGCAGGGATGGCCTTGGGCGTTGCTTTCCATCCCGACGTCCCCAAGTCCAGCTCGCGGGGGAGGGCGCGGGGGCGGAAATCTGGGCAGCGGGGGGAGGACCGCGAGCTGGAGAGGGTCTGCCGCGACCTGCCAACCCCAGGCAGGAGAGCCGCAGTGCCGCGGGCGGGGCGGCAGGGCAGCGGGGGCGCGGGGCACGCAATTGGGAAAGCGGGTCAATGGGAATAAGGGTGGGGCCGGCCAGCCGCGGCCGGGCGGGCCGGGGACCCCGGGCGGGGCGCCTCGGGGATGCTCGCCGCCGTGCCCCTGGCCCCGCATCCCTCCGCCCCGGCCCGGTTTCTTCCCCGTCTTGCTCTGGGCCTGGATCGCAAGCTGCACCCCCATCGGTAACCCAACGCCCTCGAATCAACGCCGGTGTCACCTCCCTTCGCTCCGCTACCCCGCCTCGGGCGACAGCTCCATCTCTAACTGGCAGGCAGGGCGGCCACTGTGGCCATCCCCCAGCCGCGGACCCCTAGTCCTCCCGGCCCCAGGGTGCGCACACCCCGGGCAGGCGATCAGGGCCCACCCCCGGCGCACGCCCCTCCTTGGGGCTTCTGGGGCCAGATCGGCTGCAGACAGCCAGGCTACCTGCCCGGGTCGCCCAGGTGTTTGTTCAGTTCACACGGGCAAAAAAATTCTCAAGTAGAAAGAAGCCAAAGTGGAGCGCCTAGAAAGGGAGGCGCCTGGAGGCGAACCGGGAAACTGCAGGCGCGGGGGTCTGGCAGGCTGGGCGTGCAAGCGTCTTGGCTCCAGTGCGGCGAGCACGGTGCTTTTCCTCCGCACACATCTGGGCACGCCTCTGCTGCGTGCCCAGGACAGGCCCATCTGGGAGCACCTCAGGCAGGCACACGCCTGACATCACCCCAGCCATTAACCTGTGAGGTGCTAGCTGCCTGCTAGGGTGCAGTCAGAGTGCAAGGTATCTGTTTTCGAAATCGCCACCACAACCCTGTGGGTATCTACAGTCCCTAGAGCCTTCGTTCATTCATTCAGCATTTTTTGAACGTCTGTTATATGCAGGAACTGTTTTAGGCACCGGGGAATTTTCTTCTGAACACGAATCGGGAAGTCCCTGTGTAGCCAGTTTTTTGTTTAACAGCATAGACTTCATTTACTTTGGAAGATACAGATTCTGAAGAGTGGATGACAGCGACATGCATGTACTTAAAAATATAACACTTAAAAATACCGTTAAGAGGGCTGGAGGAACAGCGCAGCAGGAAGAGCGCTTGCCTCCTGAGTGAAAGGCCCTGAGTTCACCCTCCAGCACCACGTCAGCTGGGCGTGGTGGCACATGCCTGAAATCTCAGCACTCCGGAGGCTGAGGCAGGAGGATTGCCATGAGTTGAAAACCAGCCTGGACTACAGAGCAAGACCCTGTCTCCACAAAAATAAATAAATAACATAGTATAATATGCATCATAAACATAATGCAGTTATTTTCCAAATTAATTTAAGAATAAGTTAGAAAATAAAAAAATAAGAAATAAGAGCAATGATACATGCCGATAATCCCAGGACTCTGGGAGGCTGAGGAAGGAGGGTCGCAAGTTAAAGTCAAGCCTGGGCAACTTAGAGAGACCCTGTCTCAAAATAAAAATTAATAAAATAATAAAAAGGTTAGGGATATAGTTGAGTGCAAAGGTCTGGGGTTCAATTCCCATTACCAATAAATAAGAAGTCCCTGCCCTCATAAGTCTTACATTCCTGAAGAGGAAGGAATAGCAGAGCTAAGTCACTTAAAGCCACCCAGCTAGGACAAGTCACATGACTAAGTGCAAACATATGCCATTCCAGGCGTGTTCTTCCTTGAGGAGAAAAGAGTCAGCAGCAGCGTCTTCCTCAAAGAGAGAGGGGGATGGGAAGGAGCACAAAGGGAGAGGCTTAGCTGTCCAGCACATCCCCAATGCCCTAGCCCGGCCAGTAAGCGTGGACCCGCCCATCCCAGCTCTTGGCTTGTTCCCCTCTGTTCCCACCCCAGATCCAGGACAGAGCTCTTGGCACCATGAACCCAGCCATCGGCATCGCCCTTCTGCTGGCAGGTATTGAGAAGGGGCAGGGCTGGCACTCCAGGCTTCCTGGCTTCCCTCCCTTCAGAGAAGCTGGCTTCCTCCTCGAGGACTCATAAGTGCAGGTGGCTGAGGGGGAGAGGGTTCTACTCAACCCAGCTGATCCTGTAACTGTGGCGCTGGTTCACTGAGCCCCACCCTGCGCTGGGGAATAGGAATCTCCACATGGGAAGCCGATGTGCCCCAAGATTTCCTGCCCTTGGAACTCAATGATGGGACCCAGGGTCAAGCAGACTAGGGAGGGAGGCCAGATCTGCCAGTGGAGTGTGGGGTGGGAATGAGGACTGGACTGTTTTCCCACCCCCTAGGGTGGGCCCAGGACCCGGCCAGGCCTGTGTCTACCAGTGGGAGTGGGTGGCCCTTGTTTTGTTAACTCTTTCCCAATTCAGAGGGGCGCTGCTGGTGCCAGTCTTGCAGGTGTCCCGAGGGCAGAAGGTGACTAGCCTAACGGCTTGCCTGGTGAACCAGAACCTTCGTCTTGACTGTCGCCATGAGAATAGCACCAACTTGCCCATCCAGTACGAATTCAGCCTGACCCGTGAGAAAAAGAAGCATGTGCTCCATGGCACCATGGGAGTGCCTGAGCACGCATACCGCACCAGGACCAACCTGACCAGCAAGTACAACATCAAGGTTCTCTACTTAACTGACTTCACCACCAAGGATGAGGGGACCTACACGTGTGAACTCCGCCTCTCCGGGCAGCAGACCCCTTCTTCCCATCAGAACGTCTCTGTGCTTAGAGGTAAGGCAAATCCCAGCAAGATTCCCATGGCCTGGGAAACCAGGTTGGGAGCAACAGCTCCTTTAGCTGAGTGGGAGAGGAGATGGACCCCATAACCCTGTCTTAGTCACAAGGCCCAACTCTCACACTTAAGGGAGGAAAGATCTGTCTTAGCTCACATTTCAGAAGTTTCAGCCATTCATGGATAGCTACCAATGGCATCATGGTAGAAGGATCATGGCAGAAGAAACAGCTGTCCCAAGCACTGCAAAAGGAAGGAGAGGGGTTGGACAGAAGCCAAGGATGGAATAGATCCTACCAAGCCACACCCTCAGTAATCCACCCTCCCAACCAGGCCCTGCCTCTTTTTCTTTCTTTCTTTTTTCTTTTAGAGACAGGGTCTTGCTCTGTAGCCCAGATTGGCCTCAAACTCGCAGCTATTCTCCTCCCTCAGACTCCCAAGTGCTAGGATTACAGGCATGCACCACCATGCCCAGCTTATATGGTGCTTGGGAATCAACTCAAGTACTCAGGGCTTGCTAAGCAAGCCCTTTGACCCCTGGGCTATTCCTCCAGCCCCAGGCCCTGCCTCTTAACAGCCATGACACCTATATAGGTTAATTCACAACAACCAATAAACTCCCAGAATCCAATCTCCTTCCAAATACGTGAGACTTTTGAGGGACATTCCAGATCCAAACCATATCCCCCCACCCCGCCTCACCTTCTCCCAACTGCTTCCTGGTCCTCTGAGGCACCAACGTCCTCAGTGGGAAGGGAGGAAGAACTGGGGGCCAGACAGACAGGGAAAGCGGTGTGGTAGACACTTCTACTGTAACTACAGGCAAGTCACTCGGCCTCCCCAGTCCTTTCGCTGCTTAGAAAACAGGGGTGGCATTACCTCCCCAGCTCAAAGCTTTCTCATGATAATGTTTCAGAAGATTTTCATAAGGCATGTGTACAAGGGCTTAGGAAAGGGCTCAGTGGGAAAGATGTTAGACCAGGTTGGCCACGCCCTGCAGAGAATCCACACTCACTTTGGGCCTTAGCCTGGCTGAGTCCCCGTGCCTCTTCCCCACCCTGTTCTTTCTCTACAGATAAACTGGTCAAGTGTGAGGGCATAAGCTTGCTGGTGCAGAATACCTCGTGGCTGCTGCTGCTGCTGCTGTCACTGTCCCTCCTCCAGGCCACGGATTTCATTTCCCTGTGACTGGTTGGGCCCGCAGAGGATACCTGAAGCCGCGAGGCCCAGTGCAGAGATCCTGCTTCTCTGAGTCAGCTGATCCTCTCCCCACAGCCCCTCACACACCTTGGGGAGAAACAGGAGCCCCGCCCCTTATAAAGAACCTCACTGCTGCATGCCATCACCCCCCTCCCCCACTGTCACTTCACCCTCTCCACACGCCACTGGCTGTCTTTTTGTACTCTGTTCCAGAGCTGCTTCTGCCTCGTTCATTTAGGGCTTATCCTTCCTTTTCTTTGGGAGTTTGTGACAAGGGAAGCCAGGGTAGAGACCTGCCAGAGAGTGTGGTTATATGCTGGAGAGCGAAGAGGCGGGGACTAGTCCCTGGGGAGGGGGCTCGTCCTCACCCTCAGGGACCAGAGGCCTGGAAGAGACTCGGATGAAGAGAGCTGGGCATGTCTGGGCTCCGGCCATTTCCCAGCAGGAAGGGATGGGGACACTGCTTCAAGACCCCAGGTGTGAGGGCACACTGAGCAGGTGTGACCAGTCGTATGAGGGTGAGGGCTGGGTATCTCCACAAGCATTCTCAGCCACCACCGGAAAGCCTCCTCTTGCTGTGCAGAAGTCCCCAGAGGACCTTGAGCCACGAGCACAGCCCGATGAAGGCATAGCTCAGAAGGGAGGGCCACTCCCAGAGGATTGCAGAAGGGGGCAGGTGAAGGTGTGGCATCCCTCCCCACCTGAGGAATCTGAAGACATGAGCTTGCTGTCCTCCATGGCTGCAAACAGCAGTTGAAAGGATGACTAGGGAGGATGAGTGCTGACCCCCGGGCTGTCAGAGCTCCCCAGAGTTTGGCCCAGGTTTCTAGCCCCTGCTGGCTGGACCCTGTGGCCCTGACGGCCCAGCCCCGCAGGCCTGTCTCCTCAGAGACTGTAGGTGGCAGAGGGCAAGGCAGGCCATGGAGAAAGACCTGAGGGTGGCACACTGCTCCAGAGATGGCTTTTCCCAACACCCAGCTCCCCACCCAGCGGCTCTGCCTGTTCTGTGACTTTGTATAGTGCCACCACAGCTTACGGCATTTCATCAAGGAAAAAGAAAACTGCACAATAAAACCAAGCCTCTGGAGTCTGTCCTGTGTCCATCTCTGCTCTGCTTGTCACAGTCCCCAGGTGCTGCCTCCCATGGCTGGGGGTCTCCAGACAGGATCCTGAGGGACATCAGCCCTTCCTCCCCGCCTGCCTTCTCGCTGCTTTCTACAGTGGCTACAGTGCTTGCCTGGCAAGGTCCTGGGTTTGATTCCTCAGCACCATGTAAGCCAAGTATGATGCTACACACTAATTCCAGCACTCAGAAGGCTGAGGCAGGATAATTGCCATGAGTTCAAGGCCAGTCTGGGCTACATAGTGAAGTCAGGACCAGCCTGGACTACAGAGCAAGACTGTCTCAAAAATAAATAAATAAAAACTACAACATGACAATTTGCCCAAATAAATTAAAGTTCCTTCTCTGCTGACAATTCACCCAGCAGGGAGAGCTGCCCACCCGCCTGGCTCCCGAACATGACAGTGCCTTTGCTAGCAGAGCGCTCCAGGCACTGGGGCCTGGGAAGTGAGCCCACGCCACCAAGGTGGCAGGGCAGGCAGCCATTGTTTAATCCAAAGAAACGATGGCTGTCCCCTCTGGAGTAGAGACAGGGAATAGTGTCCCCGTCCCTGTTCCAGCCATGGAGGAGAAAAATATGAACAGGCAGCAAAGGTCATCCGGGGACTGGACAGGTTGGGGAACACAAGGGAGTCCTTGGATCCAGTTATTTCTAGTTAAGAAGCACAAGCCTGCCCCCTCCCCACCCCTCTTTGCCAAGGAGTGTGGGGGAGGGGCTGACGCACTTGGTGTTCAGTGCTACATAGGACGCGTCTTCCTGAGCACTTTGCTTGAAGGCCCAGATGGAATTTAATGCCACTCACTACCCCTCTCCCTGCTGCCTCCTGCTGACAGGGCAGGAGAGTCTCACCAGGTGGAGAAGTCACCCACCTGGCCCATCCAGCCCCGAGCTCCCCAGAGGCAGGGACACCCTCCAGCTGCAGGCGCCGTGCCAAGGAAGAACTGTTGGTGAAAAGCCCTGGTGGGGAAGGGGTCCCACCAAACACCAGAGAGATGGGCAGAGCCCCACCCTCAGGACAGGAGGGATTCAAGCTCAAGGTCTTTCTGAGAGACCAGGGAGGCCAGGCGTGAATCCTTAACTGCAAGGCATAGGTGAGGCACTGACACCTCATGGGATTGTCACACCTGGCACTGTTTCCCTGGAGAGTTTAGCAGCTACCATGTGAGGCAGGTGCTGGGGAAATGGGGCTGCCTGCGCATTGTGCTGGGGAAGCAGTCGCTGGTTCCCCGTGCAGACAACAGTAGCCTCAGAGGCCGCAGAGGTGAGCAGAGGTGGGTGGACTGCAGAAGGCAGGGAAGGAGAGGGGAACCCACTATCCGGACTCATAACATCAACTGACCAGAAAGACCATGCCTGGGGTGGAGGGCACCACAGGCTTTCGAGGCAAACCACAATAGCCACAGTCCCTTGCTGCTCAAGTCACACATGTTGGGGGAGCTGAGGTACATCTGTGGGTGCCTTGGGTATTCATAGAGGGCTGAGGCCTGCCCTGGCCCTTTGCACATGCTGCAGACATCCCCACACACACCCCATCTATCTCCCCACGGTTCCTCGGCTCTCTCCATCTCAGCCTTTAGCCATTACATTCCCTACACAAAAGCCTGAAAAAAAATTTTGAGACAGGGTCTCACTCTATAGTCCAGACTGGTCCTGAACTCACTGTGTAGCCCAAGCTGGCCTGGAACTCACAGCAATCCTGCCTCCCAATTGCTAGGATCATAGGCATGAGTCACCACGCCCAGGGCTTGAACTCAGGGCCTCACACACAATAGGCAAGCCCTCTGTCATTGAGTCACCCTGCCCCAGCCCTTTTCATTTTATTCTGAGATGATCTTCCTAAGTTGCAGAGGCTGCCTTTGAACTTGGGATCTTCCTGCCTCAGCCTCCCAAGTAGCTCGGATTACAGGTGTGTACCACCATGCTTGGCCTTTCAATTATTCTTAAGAGGGCTGGGTTGGCCTGGAATCATTTATGTATACAACAACCAGTAAGCGCCTAACTGTACCTGACTCAGTGCTAAGGGGTAGAAGACACAGCCTATAGCTGATGGAGTTCATAGCCCATTAAGAAGCAAGGGTGTGTGACCATGAAGGAGAGAATGTGGACTTCTCCCAGAAGTGTGGCTCTGGCTGGTGTTGGGAGGCAAAGTCTGACAGACTTGTTTCTTTGAAGGACAGGTGATACTCCACTATGTGGTATGTTGATGATTCCTGAAAATGGGGAACTGAAGAAAATGAAGAATTGAAGTCTTCGGAAAGGAAAGGAGAGGGATCTAGAGGTAGAAAAGAAAGACAAGACTGCTATGGAAGTAGATTTGTGAACTCCAAGGCTCAGGATTGTTATAGTTTGTGTCTTCTTAAATTTTATAAATTGGAAATTTAATCCCAAAACACAGATGATAATGGCATTGGGAGGAGAGCTTCTGCGGGAATGACCAAGATCAGATGAGTTCATGGGGTACTCATGATGGTATTAATGGCTTCCTGAGAAAAGAAGAGGGGCTGGGGGACAACTCAGTGGTACAGAACTTGCCTAGCATGCAGGAGGCCCTGGGTCCACCCACAGCATTGCTGAGATGGGATCTCATTCCCATAGCTGTGCTGTGTTATATGGCACAGTTTATCTTAAAAGACAATGGTTTGAGGGGCTGGAGGAATGGCTCAGCGGTTAAAGCGCTTGCCTGCCAAGCGCTAAGTACCCGAGTTCAATTCCCCAGCACTACATAAGCTGGGCGTGGTGGCGCACACCTGTAATCCCAGCACTCGGGAGGCCGAGACAGGAGGATTGCCATGAGTCCAAGGCTAGCCTGAGCTACAGAGTGAGTTCAGGACCAGCCTGGACCACAGTGAGACCCTGTCTCAAAAAATAAATAAATACTCATTAAGTAATATTTGTAAAAAAAAAAAAAAAAAAAGACAATGCTTTGAATCTAGAACATCCCCAAGAGCCTCATGTATTTGGGTATAATGAGAAAACTGTGGAACTATGTGTTATTGGGAGGTAGGACCTGGCCAGAAGGGGCCAATGCTTGCAGTTTGACCTGAAAAGATTATATCAACTTATTGAGACTGGAGATGCCCATGGCAGAGCTTTGATGTGTCTTTTGTTGATTTGTGGGCCAGGAAGTCAGAGGAGGCACCACTCTCAGTGGTGGTGGTGGTAGTGGGGGTGTCCAACTGGCAGCTTGAACTAAGTAAAGTAAGGAAGAAGAATCATTATTACAGCTCCTTCCTGGGAAATCTCTAGCCTGGCCTGAGCCTACTGCTCCAGCCAGTGGCAGATCTTGGCATCATCCACATAATTCTGGCTTTCCGAGCATGCAGAATACAAGATCTGTGGGGTCATGAAGGCATCCACCCAGATTTCAGCAGAAGGCCTTGGGGGCCAAGCAATGTGCCCGTGGGAAGGCAGTGCATGAGTTGTGCAGGAGAAGCCTAAGGTGCAATGGAGATCTCAGAAATTTGCAGATGTCAGAAATGTGGATCATCAGCTGAAGAAAGGCTCAGCTGTTAGTAGAACCAGCACAGAGGAGAGGATGGAAGCTGCAGCCAGAGGCAATGCTATGGGGGCATTTCACCACAGTTTGCCCCAAGTGTTGAATGTGGAGCTACAGGATTTAACCATTGCTTTGATGGGTTTAGAACTTGTTTTGGCCCAACTGCTTTCTATCCTCCTATTCCTCCCTTTTGGAATAGGAATATTTACCCTGTGCTACTGTAGGTTGGAAGTGTTCAACTCTGGTTTTCACAGGAGCTGACAACAGAGTTTGCCTTGCATACCAGCAATGCCAAAACTGTTAAGACTTTGGCAACTCTTATAAAAGAACTGAAAACATTTTGCATAACTAGATAGGCATGAGTCTTTGGGGGATCAAGGGTGCAATGCTATGACTTGGATCTCGAATGTCTCCCCAAAAGCCTCATCTATTTGGATGCAGTGAGATAACATGGGAACTATGTGTTATTGAGAGATAGAGTCTGGCTGGAAGGGACAGATGCTTGGAGTTTGACCTGGAAATATTGTGTCAACTTGTTGAGACCAGAGGTATCCGTAAGTGGATGTCAGGTATTCTGTCACAGCAGTGAATAAGTAACTAAGAAGGAAATTTTTAAAATAAAATGGAAAAAAATAATAGAAAATCACTGTATCATAAAGTAGGAGAGAGAAGAATTCTAAAAACAGCCTCCCAATATCACATACCTGCTGGTCCCTGGAATCTGCCAGTGAGATGGGATCTCATTCCCATATCAGTTCTGTGTTATATGGCACGGTTTACCTTAAAAGACAATGATTTCATCCAGGCCTCATGCCACAGGCCTGTAACTCTGGGAGGCTGAGGCAGGAAGAGCATGAGTTTGAGCCCAGCCTGGACAATTCGGAGACTTAGCAAGACCCTACGTCAAAATTTTTTTTTTTTTTAAAAAGGGCGGGGATATAGCTCTGTGTGAAAGCTCTGGGCCTGATCTCCAGTACCACAATAATAATAATAATAATAATAATAATAATAATAATAATAATAGATGAAGATTTTCTGAGTAGACTTCATGCAATCACATGAGCCCTAAAAAGCAGAGAACTTTGGCCAGTGGCTTAAGAGGAAGCCAGAGTGACTGAACATGGAGGCAATCCCATATGCCACAGCCAGCCACGGGTAGAGGATGGCAGCCTCTAGGAGCACAGGGCAGGTCCCACTGGCCACCAGCAAAGATGCAGACCTCACACCTACAGCTCTGAGGAAGTGGATTTTGCCAACAACTCAAACACGTGTGGGAAGTTTGTTTGTTTGTTTGTTTGTTTGTTTTGAAGTACTGAGGATTGAACCCAGGACCTTCACATTAAGCTACATTCCCAGCATTCTTTTATTTTTGATTTTCAGATGAGAACTCATTTAGTCTCTAGGTTGTCCAGGTTGGGCTCAAACTTACATGGTCCTCCTCCCACAGCCTCCCAGAGATCACAGGTGTGTATCATCATGCCTGGCCTGGTAGTAGAATCATGTCCTGAGGCTCCAAGTAGAAGCCCAGTGCAGTGGACACTCTGATTTTGGCCTTGTAAGATCCTAACCACAGAAGCAGCCAAGGCTATTACATTTAAGCTATAACATTTCTGGACATGTGTTATGTAGCAACAGAAACCTAATGACGGGAAAATAATCATAGCCGGGTAACATAACAGAAACGCTGGGCAGTAGTGAGTGTGTCCATCTGAGGCCTGTGGTCACGGATGCAGAGTGGACCTAACCTGGGGGTCTTCACCCGGGTTGCTCACCTACAGGTGCAGACATGGGGGGTGAGTAAGACAGCTGCAGCAAGGGCCAGGCACGTGCAACAGAGGGAAGGAAGGCAACCGAACAGCCTGGCAAAGGAGGTACCACAAGACATCACAGTCCAAACTGGTATAGGTATGCAGATGCCCGTGGGTGTGCAGATGGCACGCAGTGAGAAAGCGGGGTCAGGAGGTCCACCGGCTGGTGCAGAGGCTGGAGCCTCTGAGAATGATGGAGAAGGGTGGAAAGGAAGATCATGAGCCAGGGGCTGGTGAAGAAATGACACCAAGCGCCCTTGGAGCAGGGACCTGACAGCCAAAAGGAAGTGTGGTGACCGCAAGACCAGATGCCTGGAGCTTCGAGAATAGGGAGGCTCAAGTCAGGCCTGGTGGTGCAGGCCTGTGACCCCAGCACTCTGGGAGCCTGAGGCAGAAGGATGGAAAGTTCAAGCCCAGCCTGGGCAAGTAAGAGACTTAGCAAGACCCTGTCCCAAAATCAAAACTGAAAACAATAGGGTGGGAATACAGCTCAGTACAAAAGCTCTGAGTTGGATTCTCAGTACCAAAATAAAAAAAGCAGGCAGACTTAAAGAAGGAGGAGAGCAAAGACTTACACCACCAGTTGTAGTCAAATCGTGTCCTCTCAGTAAAAGGCATTCAAGTCCTAATCCCTACTACCTATCAACACAACCTCTCTTAGGAATATGGTCTTTGCACATGTAATCAAGTTAGGGTGAGGTCATTCCGAGTGAGGGTGGGCCCTAGTTTATTGGCGAGTGCCCTCCTAACACAAAGGGAATTTTTACACAGGGAAATGGGAGAAACAGAGGGAAGAGAGCCATGGGAAGGCAGAGGTGGTGACTGGAGTGATGTCATCGCCCATCAGGGCTCTTTCGCTCAGTTCGGATGGAAACTGTGAACTGGCAAAGTGCAGCTTTGCTAGTAGCTCTGGGCTTTGAACACCAGTGGCTCTCAGCTTTTAGTGTTACAGTTCTGGGGCTTCAAGTGCCAGTGGCCTTTAGCCCTAAGCATTTCAGCTCTGGGGCTCTGACTGGCAATGCCCTCAATCCTTAGTGTTACAGCTTTTGGTCTAAATTCAGCCACCTCTATCATCAGCTCCTCAGCGGCTAAGACCAATGTGTGGCAGCTACTCTCAGCTGGTCTCTGCCAAACTTCCTCAAATGTCACCAGTCATTGCTGAATACCACTGCCAGTGTCACCAGCAGCCAGGGCTGCTCATTGCGAGCTAATGGTATCCAGAGTTTTTCTTTGCTGGTCTCTGCTGCCTGTCAGATGCCATCAGCAGCCACTGTTGCCTCCTGGTCTCTGGCACTGGTCTTCACTGATCATTGTTGCTTTCTTCTATTGGTCCCCTCTCGAATTCCTCAGGTTTATGAACACTGGCTTTTTTTTTTCCCCTGTAAACCAGGGCTGGTCCTGAACTCATTATCCATCCTGGCCTCAAGCACCTAACAATCCTCCTGTCTCAGCTTCCCAAGTGCTAGGACTACAGGTGTGCACCTAATACATAGCTTACATAGCTCTCTTTTAAAGCATCCTGCCCTGCCCATACTACGTGGGAATCCTGAGTAGATTTATAGAAACTTTCCTGAGAAACAAATCAAAAGCAGATTTCCAGAACCACTGGAGCAAGGCTTTATTTGGACTGACCTGTGCCCCAGGACATAAGAAGCTCACCTAGACTCCTGAGCACAGCTCTACTTATATAGCAGCAGAGGGAGCAGAAGGCTACTGATTGGTCCAGAATCAAGCTAGCTGTGGTCCGGGCAGATATCTACTGGTTGGATCAAGCACAGTATATCCAGAGCAGCCACAGGTATAGATGTCAATCAAACACAACCTCTCTTGCTGTCTGTGGGAAGTGGGAAAAGTTATGCTATCTTGAATTTATCACAATACTGAAATAAGGTGCACTAGGGGCCACTAGAAACTGTAGGTGGTGAGAATCCTCCTCTAGGGCTTTGAAGAGGCCCTACAGACACTGTGATTAGGACTTCTGGCACCCACAGCTATGAAAGAATACAGTTCTGTTGCTTTAGGTCTCCCAATTATGGTGATTTGTTGTGGCAGCCAATGTCCTACCACAGGCAGATGAGGATAAGAGGAATAGCAGTCCCCACTGAGGACGGCTACAGGGAAATGGTCCCCAGGAGACAGCAAGTTTCATCTCTCAAGGCAAGAAGGATCAAGAGAAACAGGAGAGGGGCCTGAGGACAAAGCCTGGTGTGTTCAACCAGAGCACGAAGGCCATGAGGGCTTGGAGGGTGAGAGACGTGCACATGGCGTGTCACCCAAACTCTCCAGACTGGTGACAGATGGACAGAGAGGACAAGCATGACAGAAGCAGTTCGGACAGTCTGAGGAGATAGACATTCAGTGTGTACAGTACAGATCTGATACTCACCATCTGGGAACAACTGTGCCTTTCTGTGGTACAGCTAGCTTCCTGTCCTCTGACAGCCTGAGCCTGTCCAATCAGGAGACTACCTTCCTGCTGTGGGCAGCTCCACCCTTTGCCCAGGTGTGACTCAACTTCTCAGGGCCTCTGTGTCTTGTGATGGTGGCAGCCAGGGTCACGGTCCTGGATGCAGGCTCAAGAGCTTTACTGTTTGATCGCTTTCTGCCTGAGTTGTGCAGTATGATACCTGCAAGCCACATGCAACTGTTCCAGTTGAAACTATCATGGAAATTCATGGAAATGTAGTGCCTCAGTCATACCAGCCACATTTCAAGAGCTCAAAAGCTTCATGTGGCAAGTAACTAACATACTGGGAGGAGCAGAAATCCTTGGCAGCATCCTAGGAAGTCCTATGAGATGAAGCAGGACTAGACCAGGGATATGGGTTCTTGAACTACGGTTCTCATAAGTAGCAGCTGAACTCAGGAAGGGGAGAGAAAAAAGGGCCTTTCCAGAAACCTCCCAGACTAGTCACCTGAGGCAAGGGGGCCTAGTTCATCCAGGAATTCGCTGAGCATTCAGATACCTCACAACCCAAGCACAGTGCTCTGGTCCCCAGAGAAAAGGAGGCATCCCCTTACAGCAAACTTGAGACACACCACCTCCAATTCTTTGTTGTCTGCCCAGCACAACTGACAGTGGAAAGCCTGCTTTCCTCCCAGGAACACAGACCCACTACCACCTACAAGACTGCAACCCTAAGAAGCCATTCACATGCCTACGTCGCACATCACATCAATGCATTCAGAATGTCTGCCTGCGTGTGTGCGTGTGTCTGTGTGCTGGGGATGGAACCTAGGTACTTCACATTATGCTACATCTCTAGCTCATATTTTGGTTTTGATTTTGAGACAGCGTCCCTAGCTAAGTTGCTGTGCTACTCAGGGTGGGCCCACACTTGTGATCCTCCTGCCTCAGTCTCCCAGAGTGCTGGGATCAGGGACCTGTGCCATCAGGCCTCACTCCAAAAAACATCTGCCTTAGCCAGCTATGGTGTAGGCTCCAACAGACATCTGCTACTAGCTGTCCCTGAATGACGAAGCTCCCGGGCTGTCCTCTAGTCCTCTAAGGCTTGCCACTCAACTCCTGCAAATACCAGTGGGACCAAGACAGTTCTGCACACAGTGATGGAAACTCAGAGCAAAGAAACACTTTTGTCTCCCAGGTCTTTTAAAAAGCAAGAAGTCACGAAACAATTCCTCTTCGAACATATTTAACATTCCTCTCATGTCAGGGGTGGGTACTTGCTCTACATTTAAGGAAACAAAAAGCCCTTTGTAGCCATTTCCCAAAGCACAGAATTCACAGCCCCAAAGTGCATGGACACCTCCCTCTCCAGATCCTGAGATCTCCTGGCAACATTCAAGTGATAATGTTTTCCAGATCTTTCACCAACATTACAAAAAACACAGGATCAGCTGAAGGGTATAGCTAAGTGGTCAGAGGACATGCCTAGCACACACAAAGCCCTGGGTTCAACTCCTAGTACCACATAAAAATTAGCCAAGTGTGGCAGCCTACATCTGCAATCCCAGCACTCAGGAAACTGAGGCAGGAAGACTGCCATGAGTTCAAGGCCAGCGTGGGTTACACAGTGAGTTCAGGCTGAGCTTGGACTACAGGGTGAGATCCTGTCTTCAGCCAGGTTCCTCAAAACTGACTTAAAGGCCATGACAGGGCCAGTGAGGCCAAAGGCAAGGGGTTATCTGAAGATCAGGAAGGTGCTGGGTTTCTAAACAAGGAGAAGGAATCTTAGAGAGAAACAGAGAGACAAGCAGCACCAAAGAACATAGAGGAAATGTGTGACAGTTAGAGAGACTAAGTCAACTTGAAGCAACCAGGAACCATGCCTGGATTAGGCAATTGGGAACTAGCCTGGATTAAAGTGTGAGTGATCTATTTGTAGGCCAGCAAATGAGGGAAGAATACCTGCCCAGACGTAGGAGGCCCAACTGGGAACTCAAACTGTATAAAAGGAAGGAAGAAGAAAGATTGTTACAGCTTTTTCCTCTGAGAAAGCTCTCCCCTTCACAATTGTCTACAGATGCCGACTTGCTATATGCCCCAGATCTTCATCACAGATTTGCTCCAGTCTGGACTTGTGCTTTTCTGCCTGTCACTGACCCTCAGTCTCCAATGTTTGCTATTGTTCTTTGAACAACCGAGATCTGCAGCCAACTCTCACCAGCTGTCCTGCAGTCCCAGACTGAAACTCTACTTTGCAGCTGAGCAGCCACTGGAACCTCCAGCTCTCACAGATGCAGGCCACCATCTTGGGCTATCTCTATCCTCAGATTTGTGAGCCTTCCAAATAGATCCTTTTTGTTATAATTTCTGTAAATTCTGCCTTTTGAAAGAACTCAAATACAAAAGAAAACATCTAAAGAAAAAGTGTAACAAAAAGAAAAAGCAAAGAACTAATACTAGAAGAGCAGGACAATGACAGGATTCAGTAAAAATCTTACAATAATTATTCTCAATGCTAATAATGCTAGCTCATCATTCAAAAGACACAGGCTGGGGGCTGGAAGAATAACACAGCGGTTAAAGCACTTGCCTAACAAGCGCAATGCCCTGGGTTAATTTCCCAGCACCACATAAAGCAGGGCATGGTGGCACACACTTGTAATCCCAGCACTCAGGAGGCTGAGGAAGGAGGATTGCTATGAGTCCAAGGCTAGCCTGGGCTCCATAGTAATTTAAGGATCAGCCTGGGCTACAGAGTGAGACTATCTCAAAAGAAAAATAAGACACAGGCTGGCATTTGTTGTCTGCAAGAGACATACTTCACCATAAAGAAGCACATAGACTGAAAATAAAAGGCTGGAAACTAATAATACATGCTACTAGAGCCCAGAAACAGGCAGGAGTAGCCACACACTATACTGTTCTCAGACACTGGAGACTTCAAACCTAAACAGATCAGAAAAGATAAAGATGGTCACTATATACAGGTAGAAGAAACAATCTAACTGGAAGAGTTTACAATTATAAACAAAAATGCACCCAATATAGGTGCACCCAGTTACATACAACAGAAACTACTGGACATGAGGGACCAAAGAAGTCCCAATACAATCATACTAGAGGACTTCAATAGCCCACTCTTACAAATAGACAGGTCAACCATACCAAAAAAAAAAAAAATCAACAAAGAAACATCAGCTAAATTACACCACAAAGCAATGGACTCAACAGAAATCTACAGACTATTTTATCCAACATCAATAGAATACAGCCTTTTCTCAGCAGCACATGGGACTTTTTCCAAATTAGGCCATCTCCTTGGATGTAAGACATGCTCAAAGAAACACAAGAGGACTGAAATCAATCCCTGCATACCTCCAAATCACAGTGGAATAAAACTAGAAATCAATAGCAAAGGTAACTCCAGAAACTATTCAAATATATGGACATTAAATAATACACTATTGAGCAAAGAATGGATCACAGAAGAAACCAAGAAATCAAAATTGCCTTAAGTCACATGATAATGGAAGTACATTATACCAGAATCTAGAGACACAATAAAAGCTGTACCCCCAGGGAAATTCATGGCTATGTTGGACAAGGACACATCGCTCAGCTGCATCAAAACAAACTGGAATCACTGCTCTCTTGTTGAAAATTCCAGGAAATCCTAAGATCAGTAACCAGGGAAAGATAAATGGAAATTACATCACGCGCATTCCTGCTAATTTAAGATCCGTAAAATGCTACCAGTATTTCTTTTATTTACTTCTTTTCTTTTTTCTTCACATGCACCAGTGGTCTCCTGTGAAGATACGTCTATGCTCATTGTTACTATGCTAACCTTTAGTGTTTTGTTTAAAATAAAACATCAAGCAACCAGCATGGCACATAAGGAGGCAGAGGCAGGAGGACCAAAAGTTTGAGCCCAACCTGGGCAAGGGGGTAGGGAAGTCTTCCTCAGTGCACAGGTCCTGAGTTCAATCCCCAGTACTGCAAAAAAAAAAAAAATATATATATATATATATATATATATATATATATATATATATAATATATTTTTTGAGACAAGGTCTTACTCCAATGCCCAGGCTGGTCCTGAACTCACTATAGAGCCCAGGCTGGCCTTGGACTCACAGCAATCTTCCTGTCTCAGCCTCCTGAGTGCTGGGATTACGGGTGTGCACCATCACACCCAGTTTATGCAGTGCTGGAAAATTGAACTCAGGTACTTAGCGCTTGCCTAAGCACTTGCCTAGCAAACTGGCATATGTTGAGCCATTCCTCCAGCCCCCTGAAAAAAAATTAACAAGCATTTTGTAAGGTCTTACTATTTACCAAGAGTCTTTGCTTATAAAACTTCTGTTTCTGCAAACTAACCTTCATGTTTGGGAAAGGGCTATTGCTACACCTGGCAGGAGAAATATCATAGAAGGATAAAATTCTAGGGACTGGAGGAATGGCACTGCAGTTAAAGTGCTTGCCTAGCAAGTGCACAACCCTGAGTTCGATTCCCCAGAACCACATAAAACTGGGTGTGGTGGTGCACGCCTGTAATCCCAGTACTCAGGAAGCTGAAGCAGGAGGATTGCCATGAGTTCAAGGGCAGCCTGGGCTCCACAGTGAGTTCAGGACCCGCCTAGACTGCAGAGTAAGACCTTGCCTGAAATAAATAAATTTCTGGGCTAGAGCCATAGCTCACTGCTTAGAGCACTCACCTAGCTTACACAAAGCTCTTGAGTTCAGTCCTCCAGCACCACATGGGCGTGGCGTCACATGCCTATTAATTCCACCACTCAGGAGGCTGAGGCAGGAAGATTGCCATGAGTTTGAGGCCAGCTGGGCTACATAGTGAGTCTGTCAGGGCCATCCTGGACTGCACACTATGCAAGCAGGAATCAGGGAGTGAACACCTCAGTGGCCACTGGGGGTCCATTCAGTTGCAGGAACCTTTCCCACCTGTTCCATGTCACCCTCCCAAAATCTAGCCCCAGGAAAGGGGAGAGGGGATTCCATCAGTTAACCAAAACGAAGTGTCCATCACTCCAGGGGAATAGAGGTTGGCTCCAAATAGAGAGGTAGTGTCATTACGGGGAAATTAGCATATGTTTCCTTCATTTCTGTCTTAGTTACTTTTTTGTTGCTGTGACTCAATACCCGACACCCACAAACTTAGGAAAGGAAAGGTTTATTTTAGCTCAGTCTCTAAGGTCACAGTCCATTCAGGGGCAGCCGGCAACAATAGAAGTACATGGCAGAGAGAGAGCTGGAGGCAGCTCCACCGAACAAACAGGAAGACAAGCTGAGGCTAGTTGAAACTAAGCCCCGTCCTCTGGGAAAGCAGGTGCAGCTTATGTATCTTTTCAGGTCTCCACCCAGTAACCAGTCCCTCCTGCATCCAGGTGTGGCCACTACACACCGTTAATCCTAACTTAACTGCAGTCCACCCCTCCAAACCAGACCCCAATCCACCAACATTACATGGTTCCATTAAAATACATGAGACTTTTGGGGGACACTCCAGATCCTAACCACAACAATACCTGAGTTAGGTAATACCTCTGCCAGAATTAGAGGTGAGAGAAAAACTAGGAAATACCAAATTGCTGGCAAAAGAATTGGACAGATAGTGGTGCCATTCGTAGATGTGAGGGAAAGCGAAGAGGAAAGTCTAGGATGAAATGAAAAGTTTATGGTTTGGACATGTCACGAGTGGGTCACTGACAGGACCTCACAGCCAGTTGGATAATCATGACTGGAGAGAGATCAGGCATCATCCACCCGTACGAACACAAGCCGAGGCACCTGGACGGCAAATCTTCCACGCCCTCGTGTGTGAAGGCCTCGGCACTGCCCTTCACCCCAGCCCTTTCTGAGTTGCACTAAGTCACAAATTGTCCAGTCTAGGCTCAGGCATGCAGTCCTCCTGCCTCAGCCTCCTAGAGTTCTGAGATTACCAACATGTAACATCACACCTGACTTGTTATAAGCATTTCATGCACACTAACTCATTAAATTCTCAAATCAACCTTAGGAGGAGGGATCACTAATATCCCCATTTTAAATATATATGCATATATATAAAGAAGTAGACATAAATGTTTCCAGTCTTACAGCTAGAAACCAAAATAAACAAAGTATAGCAATACACCCACAACCTGCGTATGCAACCATGGTGCGATGGGCTGCCCTAGCCACGAAGAGAATAAAAGAACAGCCCAGGGAAAAAAGGAGGAAGAGGAGCTGTCGGGGAACCAGAAAAGCACTGTGTCAGGGACTACAGGAGAGGAGGACTGCAAGAAGGAGCTGCTGGAGGTGTCAGCTTGGCGGGGTCACAACGTGGATTATAATGCAAAACACCCCGTGGGTTTGCATCTAGGAGATCAGCAATGTCTGCAGGAGGCAGGAGACAGAGAGACAGAGATGTGGGGCAGATATTTCACCGACTGAGAGGGAGGGAAACCAGGACACACATCCCCACCGAAAGAACTGTGAAGAGACTGCTGCTGCTTAAAGGTAAGAATGTGCAGCCCACTGCACCTCAAAGGAAAAGTCAGTAGGAAAGGAAAGTTGTTCTTTCATTTTGGTTTGCTTTAGTTTTTCTTCAATTTTTGTTGTGTGATCCTGGGTACTGAACCCAGGGCTCACTCATGCTAGACAAGCATTCTGTCACTGAACTACATCCTCAAACTGTTTTGTTGTTTTGACATAGGGTCCCACCGAGTTGCCCTGGCTGGCCTTGAACTTGTGACCCTCCTGCCTCAGCCTCCCAAATGACAGGCATGCACCACACTACCTAGTTTAGAACACAGGCGTTTTAAAGGTATAAGATTCTGAACCTGCACAAGTAACTGCAGAGAGGATGAGAAAGAAGGCCGGTCGAAGATGGGGACACTCTGGAGCCGTGACTCCTGACCTCAAATGGGCCCCTATGCTGCTGATGACGCCTTGCATTTCCACCGTTCATTGTACCACTACAGCTCAGTCGTGCTCAAAGGCAGTGGTCCCCAACCTTTTGACACCAAGGACCAGTTTAGTTGAATACCATTTTTCTCAAGGATGAGGACAGTGTACTTGTTACGCAGTAGGTTGTTGGAGAATAGCTTTGAAACAGCAAACAGAACAGCACGAAGAGAGTAGGGAGTGAAGCTCCGCCTCCTGTAAGATCAGCAGCGGCATTAGAAACTGATAGGAGCGTGCTAATAGGAGGCGGGGCTTGTGAACCCACTCACCTCCCTGCTCATGGCCCAGGCCTTCCAAGGCCACTGAAGGTGCTGGTCCACAGCCTGGAGTTTGGAGACCTCTGCATAAAGGGACCCTTACCAGCAGCTGTATAAACAACTGAAAACCTGTTAGATACACGAATTCTCAAGCCCACCTAGACCTCCTTAATCAGGAAGTCTGGAGGGTGAGAGGGCTATAACTCTGCCGTCCCCATCACTCTCTTCCTATTCTTTCTTGAACTCATCAGCCATCAGTTTCACTGTCATCACTCTAACTCAAAGTGTTCTTGTCAAAGTCATCAATCACCTTCCAAGTCGATTCCCAAACTCATGTCATTGAACCTGTAGGCAGCGCTGGCACGTTTGATGGTCCCTCCTCCTCCTCACATCCACAGGCTGTCACCTCTTGGGATTCTTTCCCCACTACGTTGGCCATTCCTCAGTCTCTCCGATGGTTCCAACTCATCCCCAGAAGCCCAGGATCCTGTCCATGCACAGCTTTCTACCCATGCTTCCTCCCTCAGTAAACTCTCCTAATGCCATGTTTTTAAATAACACCCGTATGTTGTTGATGCGGTCATTTATCTCCAGCCCAGACCATACCAGACTTGCACATCCAACCACTTTTCTTTCTTTCTTTCTTTCTTTCCTTTTTTCAAGTGGTACTAGAGATCCAAGGCAAGGTCTTCACAGGAAGCTACACCCCCAGTCCATTTTTTAGTTTGGACTTTGAGGCAGGGTCTCACTAAGTCTCTAAATTTTCCAGGCTGGGCTTGAACCTCAACCTCCCAGAGTGCTGGGATTTCAGGCCAGTGCCACCAGGCCCAGCTGCATCTGCTCTCTTGACATCTGCGTTAAGATGCCTGAAGACATCTCAGCTTATGAGGTATCAAACTATCCTCCTGAACCACCTCCTCCTCCCCCCACCCCCTTGCACCAAAACCTGCTGCTTTCATGGCCTTCCTCTCCTCAGTTAATGTTCAGGAGACAAAGCACCTCCCTTTCCCTCATACGACCTAACCCACCAGAAAACCCAGTTGGTTCTACATTCAAAACACACCCAGAGTCCAATCGCTCCTGAGCACCTGTCCTGCTACCACGATAACCCTTCACCACCATCATTCCTCACTAGGTGACTGCAGTGGCCCCCTAATGGCCTTCTGTGTCTCTGCTGGCTCACTTCAAGTCCACTTTCCATAGAGTAGCGAAAGGGACTCTACTGAAACAAGTGTCAGTTCCACAACCCTCCTCTCCTCAAAACTTTCCAATGGCTCCCATCTCAAGGAAAAGCCAAGGTCATCCGAACAACCATAGGGCCCTACAAGTTGTGCGTCTCCCTTACCTCTCGGGCCTCATCTGCCATTCTCCATCTCCCCCATTCTAGCCACATCATTTCTGTTCTTTCTCAAAAATGGCAGGGAGGAGAGTAAAAGTGTAGCTTAGTGGTTAGAGTGCTTGCCTAGCTTGTGCAAGGCCTTGAGTTCAAAGCCAGCCCAGGCTACATAGCGAGTGCAGGACCAGCTTGGACTACAGAGTAACAGTATGCCTCAAAAAAAAATTGACAGGTAGAACTCACCTCAGGACATCTGCATGTACTGTCCTCTGTGCCTAGGATGTTTTTTTCTCCAGACATGTACATGGCTCATTCCTTACCTCCTCCAGATTACTTAAATGTCACCTTCTCACTGGGGCATCTCCACACTCTAACCTTCAATATCCCCTCCCTGCTTGACTGGTCTCAGTAGCCTCATGTGCCTCCTAACAAATGCATTAGAGACTTTTCCTTTTGGTTATTATCTATCGGCTCCTACTAAATTATAACCTCCTTGAGGGTGAGAATTGGACCTGTTTTGCTCACTGCTGTCCCCAGCTCCTACAAGACTACCTAGCACATTCAAAACCTCTCTGTAAAATAAAGCCGGGCCTGGTGGCGCAGGCCTGTGATCCCGACACGCTGGGAGGCCAAGGCAGGAAGATCACAAGCCTGAGCCCAGCCTAGGCAACTTAATGACTTAGCAAGACCCCATCACAAAAATGAAAAGGGGCCGAGTATGTAGCTCAATGGGAAGGCCCGGGGCTCAGTCCCCAGTACCAATAAAATAAAATAAAATAATAATGAAATGATGGTGAGAAGATCCCAAGGAAACAGAGAGAACTGAGATTCAAGAAGGGCAGGTCTTGGGCAGGAAGAGGGCTCCACGCCTCAGCAGAGGTAACGGTGGGCTCCCATCTATTTGTAGGTGACATTTAAGTACTCCTGCCTCATTGTTTCTAATCTCTCTTGGAAGGACAGCCACAAAAGAAGGACAGCCACAGAGAGCAGGGGGCCGGGATGCATAACCGCTCAGTGGCAGAGCACTTGCTGGCATCCTGGAGGACACGGGTCCCACCTCAGTACTGAGAGAGAGGGAACCAGAAAGTCTAGGAGAAGCTGTGAATCTGTACTGGCCTGGGCACCAGCCCACTGCCAACCTGCCTGTTTGGGTGATTTTCTTCACCACTACCGAGGCGAGGGGGCAAGTTATATATAAAAATCCGGGCAGCACACTCTCGAAAGTCCAAAGAGAATTCCTTCTACTTGGTGCAGTGCCTCTGTTTACCCACCCAGGCGTCACTAGTCACTGCTTCTGTGGACGTAAAATGAGGAGAATTCCTTTTAGGAATGAAGAAAACAAAGGCAGACCTGTAGTCTCAGCACTCTGGGAAGCTGAGGCAGGAGGATCACAAGTTCAAGCACAGCCTAGACAACTTAGCAAGACCTTGGCTCAAAATAAAGTTTAAAAATAAAATGGGCTGCGGATGTAGCTCAGTGCAAACGACCTGAGTTCAATCTCCACTACTGGAAAAAAAAAAAAAAGAAAGAAAGAAAATGAAAATAAAAGCAGAGGCTAAGGAACAGGACCTCCCCCAACACTGTGTGAAGAGCCGGACTATCAGCAGCTCCTAAAATCCAAAGGTAGGGGCTTAAGGAACGGCACAGCGATTAAAGCGCAAGGTCCTGAGTTTGATTCCCCTGTAATCTCAGCCCTCAAGAGCTGGAGGCTGAGGCCAGAGCCAGCCTGGGCTACACCAGTGAATTCACGAGCAGCCGGGGCTACAGAGCGAGACCTTGTCTCAAAAATAATAATAATAAGTTCAAAGCCTTCTTCCGTGACATCTCTTTCCAAATACCTTCCAGCTGCCGGGTCCTGTCACATTCCAGGCGACTTCTCTCCGCGCTCCACCCCCTCGGAACTGGCGTGCGGTGACTCCACGTGGTTCTCTGTGTATATCGGTCGCCCAGGAGAACCGGGACGCGCGGGGCTCCAGTGACGGCACAATAGGAACAGGCCAATAGCCGTAACGTACGTCGGGCACGCACGACGCGGGGCGTGGCTTCGAGGAGCCGGGCGCGATGAGGCGGCGGCCCGCTGGGTGGCGCCGATGTCCCCGGGAGGGTCTTTCCGGGCCCCCGGCGGAGGTGGGGAGAGAGGCGGGCGGGAGCCGAGGCCAGGGAGCCCTCTGCGTCAGTTGCTGCTCTTTGCGCCGCGCCAGTAGCAGCCAGGACTCACTCGCAGCTCCATGCTCGTACCCGGTTCGACTCGTCCATCCTCCGACGAGAGGCAGGTACGGGCCACCTGTCGGCGATCGGGGACGGGGATGCGGGGGTTCCGCGCCGGTTGGAGGCTCAGAAAGTGAGGTGACAACGGCAGCCTGGACAGAATGGACACTAGAAATGTAGGGCGAGGGCCAGCTGTGCGGGGGAGCTCCAGCTGTGGGTGCCAGGGTATGAGGGGGGGTTGACAGCTGACAGCCCCGGCTGCCAGAAAGAGCCATCTGTGTACTGATCAGTGTGTTCTAAGGAAACGCTGCTTTGGCGTCCAGGTCTCTGTGCCTTGTGTGGTATGCGGCCTGGGAGTGACACCTGGCCACTGACAACCCCACGTGTGTGTGCAGCTTACTTACTCTCTGCTTTTAAAGCTTCTGGTCAATCTGCCAAAGGGGGGAAGGGGCATAGGAGGAGGACAGCAGTTAAGCAGAAGAGGATATTTTCCACCAATCCCAAACCTGAAAGAAGCAACTTTGAAATTCTCACCAATCCCAAACCAGAAGTAGGCATGTGGTACTCCAGGCAAGGAACTTAACAGCCAAGGAAGCCCTAGCCAAACCCTTCCAGATCTCGGAGGAGTAAACTCCCAGCTCGCGATTTGAATGCTGCTGGAGCTGGGGCTGAGCTGGAGGAGGTGGCTGTCAAGGCTGCTCTCTGACCAAGCATGGGCTCATGACAACTTCCCCCCATCCACCAGGCAAGCCTGGAGGACGCAGAGCTGGCTGACAGGCCAAGGTTGGGGCATCCCCACTCCTTGGATGCTGTGGGGAGACTCAGGGCACACTGGAATGAGGACTGGAATGAGGGCGTCCCATGAAATGCTTCATCAGGAGCCAGGCTGAGTCAGTGGCCCGTGTGAGACAGGGTGGAGGCCCAGCCTGGTTCCTCCCAGTCCTCAGGGAGAGCCATCGAGAAACAGGAGAATCACCTGGGAGCCAACAGGTACACCAAGGCCACAGAGGCCAAGAACCCAGCTTCTTCCTCTTGTGACCCTGCCCAGCCCAACTCCTCGGTCCTGGAATCCTGAGACTTCAAACAGGTATAGTGGAACCACGCAGAGGGGCCAGGCATTCTCCTTGCGACCTGGGGGAAGGCGTGTTTGCCATATTTTTCTAGACAAAGGGGGAAGACCCCAAATGTGCTTGGCCTTGCCCGGTTCATCTCAGTGGACTGGGCATCTCGGGTGATAACAAGCATGTTTGCCCTTCTCCTTTTGGGGACATGGACCAGTTCAGAAAACCATGGGACTGTTCTCTGGTATCAGACCAGGGCACTTCCCAAAAGGTACGCTGAGGCCCCTTTCTAGAAAGGGTCACCCTCTAAGAAGGGTCATCGCTGCTACTGACACCACCACTAACCAGGCTAAGTGATCATAATTATGAGCACTTACCATAAGTCAGGAAATTTACAAATATCTTTTATTTCATCTTCACAACTGTGAGGTATACACCTCCTTTTCCTATTATTATTACTAATCCTGTTTTACAGATGAAATAACAAATGTTCCCAAAGTTTAAGTAGCTTGCTCACTGTCTCAGATTCAGTAACAAAAAAAAAAAAGAAAACTAGAATTCAAGCCTAGATCTAGAAGTTCATTATTTAAAAAAAAAAAAAAAAAAGTAGTGAGTTAGCCGGGCCCGGAAGCACAGGTCTGTAATTCCCAACATTCTGGGAGGCTGAGGCAGGAGATCACAAGTTTGTGCTCAGCCTGGGTAACTAGTTAGTAACTCAATGAAACCCTGACTCAAAATCAGAACTGAAAAATGGGCTGGGGATGTAATTCAACACAAAGGCCCTGGGGTGGATTCTCAGTACCATGAAACGCACACACGTGTGCGCGCGCGCGCGCACACACACACACACACACACACACACAAAGGGGTGGTGGGCTGAAGCCAGGCTTTATGGTGCACATCTGTAATCCCAGCCTTGGGAAGGCTGAGGCAGGAGGATATCAAGTTTGAGGCCAGCCTTGCATACATAAAGAGTCCCACACAAGCCTGGATTATGGAGCAAGACCCCTGTCAAAAAAAAAAGTAGGGAGCTGAAATTTAAGTGCCAGTCTGTTTGCCTGCTTCCCGCTGTCTGTGTGCTCTGGCGCTAAGTAACTTTTCCTCAAAATTCCAGAGGCTGACTAGTCCTAGGGCTTCTTCCTGTACTCTAATTCTGTGACTGACAGCTCCAGAGATCCACCTTCCCCATGTTATGGCTCGAGGTCCACGCTGTCCCTCTACCCTCCTTTTAGTTCTGCTTCCCCTTGAATCCTTCTCACCCAATTCCCACTTCAAAAGGCCTCCTCCCAAGAGCCCTAGGAGATATCTGGCTGCCAGACAGCGCAGGATGGTGGGCATGCCACTGCCCCTTTAATTCTCCTGGGGCTTGGAATGCAAGTGAGTTGCTGTCTCTGCGAGGTCAGATAAGATACTATATATATCAGAGCGGTAACCTGAGCTCCGGATTACCCAGCCTCAAGTCAGACTCCACCTCCTAGGCTCTCCACTGTGTTCCCTGCCCTGCTGGGGAAGAAGCCCCCTGGTCCCTTCCAGTGGCTCTGGACCCAGGTCAGTAGCTGCCCCTGTGGTATCTGAGCTTCAGGCGGTGGCTCTCTAGAAGACAGGCATGAGTGAGTTTGGGGGAGCATGTGAGAGGCCACCAGCTGGGCCTGGCCTGGCGGGTGCTGAGGGCAAGACTCCTCTGGGGATGAGGACAAAGGACAGCTAAAGCTGGGGGTGGGGGGTGGGGGGGGAACGGGACTGACTTTCCCCTGGGGAGCGGCACTAGGACCATGCCTGGGCAGAGGTGGTCAGAAGAGAGAATTCAAGGATGAAGGTACTGCCTAAAGGCGTCTTTGCCTTTTCTTGGACCTGAAAGAGACTAAACCCCAAATCAAGAAGTACCCTGGAGAGATGCAGCCTGGGACCCACCCACTTCTCTACCAGTCAGGATGCTCACTTTAATCTCCAATCTCTTCATCTTACCTCCCCAACCCCACCCTGTGGCACCTACCAGGGGCAAGACAGACAGCAATGGACCCAAATTCCTTGAGTGAACCCTGTCAAGGCAGGCTAGAAAACTGGGCACTAAGCTGGTAGGTCACTAGATGCCAGCCCCTCAGAGAGAAAGAGCTGCTGGCGACAGGTGGGAAGTGAGGGCAGGCTGAGGTTCCAGGTGTATAGGAGGTCGGGATAATGAATGGGACACCTTTATGCCTGGACAGTGTTGCCAAGGACCCAAGAAGCTAGAAGTAAGGGTCAGAGAGGGCAGGTGAAGGGAGACGGGGTCCCTCACTCATCCTCTGGTCCTTCAGGGTCAGCACATTCTCATGCAGTTAGCCAGCAGCTTTGAGAAGCTCTGAGGTCATCCCATAGAAATTCACAGGCATCTGGCAGGATTGACCAGGAGTCCCCACTCACCTGCCCTGAGTACCTAGGTAGGAAGAGGGGACTTCTCCCTGTTTGGGTGTACCCCTGAAACCTAGCCCAGGGCTCTCTGTCCAGGCAGTGGCCAGGCCACAGAACCCAGCAAGCCTTCATCCCAGAAAGCTGAGTAGATCCAGGCAGGGAGGAGCCCTGAAGACTGCTAGAGTATCACAGGACCTCTGCCTCCAGGGCTAGGAGTGCCTGGGATTCTTGGGGAGCAAGTCCCTCCTCTGGCTGGGCAGGTTAGGGAGCCCTTCACGTGAGCTACAGGAAATGACAGTGGCTGACGCAAGGAGGTTGGCTGCCCAGAGAGAACCTCTTTCATTTGCACCCCTGACTCACTTAGCGTGGGTACCCTGGGGAGTGGGCTGAACTGTAGCCAGGGTAGTAGGCTGGGGACGTGTTCGTAACCAGGCTGGGCCAATGGTCCTGAGCGAGGACAGATGCTGGGACATGTGGGAGCTTGGCATGACTGGTGAAATGGAGGCCTCCTGGATCATCTTGTGCCTGATCCAGGGCTCAGGTTGCATGTGGCTTCACTTTCATTCGCCTGAAGTGGAAAATCTGGAGGGCCTCTCCTGCAGGAGTTTGCTAGCCCCATGCCTACCCCAGGCAGGCACCTGGATCCTGTAGCCCCTCTCCCCACCCCATCCCACAGGCCCCAGCCCTGAGAGTCCAAGGAAGTATGAAGCAAGGGACTTGGCTTCAGGGTGCAGACAGACCACAGGTCCCAAGCCAGCTCCGCCACTCTTCCCAGTGACTTGGAGAAATCTAGATCACTTCCAGACCCTGGTTTCCTTATCTGCAAATGGGAATCATAATGGCACCTGCTACTTAGAGTCACTGGGACGACTGAGCTAATATACTGTGTCCCAAGTCTTAATGCAATTTTAAATTTTTTGTTTCATTTTGTTTGTTTGTTTTGAGACAGAGTCTCACTCTGTAGTCCATCCAGGCTGACCCTGAGCTCACTATGTAGCCCCGGCTGGCTTCAGTTCCCAAATGCTAGGATTACAAGCACATGCCATCACATCTAACTAGTCTCTATGTGGTGCTGGAGAATAGAGCCAGGCCCTTGTGCATACTAAACAAGCACTGTAACCACTGAGCTATGCCTCCAGCACCCAATTTTAGTCTTTAATACCTTCCAAAGTACTAGTGCTCAAAAACTCACTTGGAAGTTCTACTCTGGGACAAGGAATATAGCTCAATGGTCAGGCATTTGTGTGACATGCTGGGAGTTCAGTCCCCAGGTCTGCTGAAAAGAAAAAGAAAAGTTTCATTATTTAAATATCTTAAATATTTATTTTTGGAATTGTGGGTAATTTTTTATTTTAAGTTTAATTTAAATAATCAAATCCTTCCAGTGGTGTTTGGAAGTTTGAGGCATTTCTATAGCTGACAGAGCCCAAGCCCATACCTGCACTGAGACCTGTGGGTGGCTATGAGTATGAGCACACGTAGAGAAGGGTGCCAGGCATATAGAGAGGGCACACGCATGTCATCAGAAGCTGCACGTGACGTCCCGAGCGCACTTGTTGCCTGGGCCATAGGTGTGCAGCGCCAGCTGGCCAGGCGATGGCTGCTAGGCTCAGTTGTCCCGACAGGAAGGTGAGTGCGTCTGTGCGGGGGAATGCTGCTGTGCCTCCCAAGAGAGCAAAACTGAGCAACACCCCGGGGGATCTCAGAGAGATGGGAAGAACTGGGCCGCTCTGTAAAGACAGTATAAAGGGGGAGCGTGGGCAGGGGACTGCCCCTGTTGTCCAAGGTGGCAGGTACCTGGGGAGGCACTGCCTGGAGCCACATGCCTGTACTTGCCAGCTCTGGTAAACAGTGAAAGGAACAGGGCAGCAGGGGCCCCACTCTGGGCAGGGAGGGGTACAAGGGATCTCAGCCAATCAGCTGGCCTCCCACTGTCCCATGAAAGAGCCATTCAGTTCAGGCTGTTCCTGTGGCAACAGGGAGACTCGAAGCCATGTGAGTGCCCGTCCTGTCCCTGTCTTGCACAGCGAGGCCACAGCCAGGGCCCCAGTCTGAGCTCCCACCCGTGGTGCCTTCCTCCAGGGACAGCAGTGCCAGGTAACACCAAGGGGTGCCTACCCAAATTTCCAGGGGTCTCTTTGCACCTGGAGGATGCTGGGACTTTGCTCAAGAGTTTGAGTCGGATGTGGTGGAGGAGAGAGATGAGGCCTTAGCTCCAACAGGGACCCTCTCCCCAGACATGGGAGTGTAAGGCCAATGTCAGAGCTGAGCAGCAGCTTCCAGGGGGTGTTACTGGTGGCAGTGGCGGGACTTCCAGGGCTGCAGGGGAGAGGAGGAAGGCCTGACAGATGCCTGCCAGATTGGAGCAGACAGATTTGGGAACCCTCCTGGGATTCTGTGGGCCAGAAGGTGGGGCTCCACCTCCAGCCACCAACACTTCCAGGGCTGTCTGTTCCTGTCTGCGGTACCTTGTTTGGTCCCCACTTCTGCGTCATCTACAGGGCCTGGAGAGGTCACGGGCCTGGGCGCTGCTCGCTGAATACCAATTCGCCGGTAGCCTGTTGGGGGGAGGGGAGAAAGTGCATGGGAGGAGCTATGAGCTCATACCCTGGGGGTGGGGACGGAGCTAATTGGCTGCCCCTTGTCCCGGAGCCGGCTTCGGAGGCTTGGAGTCTCTTTGACTTTGCATTATTGATAGAGTTCTCCAAAGTGAAATAGAGCAGGACTGCTCCTGCCCCCGCCCTGAGCTCCCGTCTGTCTTTCTCCTGTCTGAGACCGTCTCCCACTTACGATTCCCTACAGAGCAGTGAAAGTGTGCCGCAGGTGGGAGCACAGGGGACAAGGTAGTGCATGTGAAGGGTAGGGGGTTCCCTGAGCCAGGCAAGAGAATGGCAAACAGTAAGACAGATGGGCTTTCTGGGGGCAGGCCGGACTGGCCAGCGCTGGAGGTCTCTGGGTAAGTCAAGGAGTGTGGCTCTGGGGCCACATGGAAGTGCTCCCCTGCTGATCCATCTCCCAGGCCTTGCCTGGATTGGATTCCTAGAACTTCCTGCCAATCCCTCAGCGTTTCCTCCTTTCTGCTTTGCTGGCTGCGCTGCTGGCCAAGGGCAGGCTGTGGGCTGTCTGAGCCAGTGTCTGCCGAATGGCCGCTGTCTGCCCACTGGCCACTTACCTCACTGGGGGGCTGCAGAGGGAAGCCTGGCGCCCAGGCTGCGGTCAGGCCAGCCAGGCTGGGAGATGGCCAGCCTTGGAGTTATTATCTACTACAAAGGGAGGTGCCAGGCTGCCTGGCAAGGGTGGGGGGCAGAGATAATAGCCAGTCATTGTCCGGCGCTTTCACATGCTATTGTCTCATTTATTCCTCACAACAGCCCCGGGAGATAGGAATCATAATGATAATTACTGTCCGCATTTGGAGGTGAGGAAATTGGAGCTCAGAGAGATTAAATGACTAGTGCAAAATTGCCCGGCTACTCTGTCCCAGGGAGTCAAAGCCAGCCCCTGCACACAGGGCTCTGAGTCCTGGAAGATCTCTCACTGCACCCCCCTCCCCCCCAGGGAATCCCTAAGGTACTCCCTCTCTCAAAGCATCTCTGCCACTAGAGCTCTTCTGGAGATAAAGCTTGCACCGGGGTGGTGAGGACTCTGGGGTACCCAGCTGAGCTCCACTTCCATGGGGTAGCAACTCAAGGTCAAGTGGAAAGACAGCTGGCCCCAGGCTGAAAGATGTGGTGGATTCCATTCCTGGCGGCTAGCCTGTGATTTGGGCTAACCAGTTGTTTTTCCCATCTGTACAATTGAGAGGTTAAAATGTGCAATCCTTTACCGCACCCCAAGCTCCACATTCAGTGATTTGTGTGTTGCTTCACACACCCCAGCTACAGGTGGTGCCAAGCCACCGACAGGACTGGTACCAACACCTGGGGGTGTCACCTGCAGTTAGGATTTTGGCCTCTAGAGGGCCCCCTTTGCACAAGTCAAGTAACACCAAGAGCAATTTGGCACTTGCCTTGGGAGGAGAACCCTGGGGACCACTGGGCACTAACTCCACTTAGAAGAGAAGGCCAAGCTAAATGAAGAAGGTGGGTTCTTCTAACATAGCGAACCCCCAACTGGGGACCAAGTAGGGAAGAGCTCTGGGATGGAGTCTGGAGACCAAGGCCCAGCCCGTCGAATGCTCCCTCACCATCTCACCACCCACCCATCCAGTCACTGGGTCTCACGAGCGTCTTTTCCCTCAAGGGCAATCTGACCCCATAGTGGACGGTCTATGACACAAGGTCTACTGTTTGTCTGCCTTCTCAGTCCGAGGGAGGGAAGCCATTATCACTCTTGAAGTGTCTGAAGTTCTGAGTGCAGGGACAAGGGCAGAGGTATTCTCAGCTCAGGAATTTCTGCAAAAGTCAAGGAGAACCTGATGGGGTTTTTCTGGAAGACTGCTTAGAGGGCAGCCCCTGCTTGCACGTCTGGGTCTTTGAGGGGAGTCGCCAGGACGCACTGGTGCTGATTTCTCCTAAGCATATCTGCAAGCCCACGTGCACACTCTTGTGGACGTGGACAGGGCCTTCCCTATTGATGGGATAGAGAACAGGTGCAGGGGGCATGGCACCTGAAAGGATCCTTTGACAACTTCTTCCTTTGTCTTTCAGCCCATGAGGCTCCCAGTCCCCTCTGAGTGCCGCCCTGAAGGATGTCCCAGCTCTCCTCCACCCTGAAGCGCTACACAGAATCAGCCCGCTACACGGATGCCCCTTATGCCAAATCAGGCTATGGCACCTATACCCCCTCCTCCTACGGGGCCAACCTGGCCGCCTCCTTCCTGGAGAAGGAGAAGCTTGGTTTCAGGCCAAGTCCCCCCACCAGCTTCCTCCCTCGTCCCCGCACCTATGGTTCCTCCTCAGTCCTGGACTATGACCGGGGCCGCCCTCTGCTAAGACCCGACATCATCGGGGGCAGTAAGCGGGCAGAGAGCCAGACCCGGGGCACTGAGCGGCCCTCCGGCAGTGGACTCAGTGGGGGCAGTGGATTACCATACGGAGTGACCAGCAGCTCCCTCAGCTACCTGCCTGCGAACGTCCGTGACCAGGGCATAACCCTGGCCCAGAAGAAATCCAGCAGCCATTCAGACCTGGCCCGGGATTTCTCCAACCTCCGGACCTCAGATAGCTATTGGACCTCAGATGGCTACCGGATAGACTCCGGGAACCTGGGCCGCAGCCCCATGCTGGCCCGCACACGCAAGGAGCTCTGTGCCCTGCAGGGCTTCTACCAGGCTGCCAGCCGCTCAGAGTACCTGGCCGACTACCTGGAGAACTATGGCCGCAAAGGCAGTGCACCCCAGGTGCTCACACAGGCCCCTTCCTCACGTGTTCCTGAAGTCCTCAGCCCCACCTTCCGACCCAGTGGCCGCTACACACTGTGGGACAAGGGCAAGGGGCAGGCCGCAGGGCCCAGCCGCTCCAGCTCTCCAGTACGAGACACTATGGTGAGTTACCCCTGGGGAGCTGGGAATAGGCTGGGGAGGCACCCGCCAATATGGAAGAACCAGGGCTCTCAGCATGCCTAATGATTGGCAGAAGTTATCCCAGAGGTTGAAATCCTTTTGACTCAGTGTCAAGGGGGGTAGTCCCACTCTCCCAAGAACCTGAGTACCTGGGGGTGTCCAGCAGCACCCTCACATGCTCATCTACCCCAAGAGCACTGCTATTTTCACCCTGTCCTTTTCCGCCCTACATGCCAAGGGCCCTCGGAGGTCTTGTCCCACCTGAACTGGATGCTGAGGCCCCAGACCACCATGGCAAGTGGGGCCTCCCTGCTGCTGTGATGGCAGCTCTCTTCCTGTTCAAGGTTTACATCTGGGCATGACATTTCAGGGCAAGAGACTCTACCCCGCCACAGGCAGGCTTGGGCCAAGGATATATGTACATCAGAGCTTATGTATCTTCGGAGAAAATAGTGGAGAACATTTTTTCTAGGGCATGAGATCATCTAATACCTCTATATTCCGTTCCTGCCTGGGCTGGATGAGGGCAGAGGCTCTGCTGGAGACCAACCAAGGGCTGGCACCATCTCCCTCACATCTAATCCTTGAATGCGCCTCAGTGCAGCCTTCTCTGTAGTTATTAGAGTGTCCCCATTAGGTGGCGAGCTCTCGAGGTTGAAAAAAATCCTATCTCTAGATTCTTTACCACATGCCTTGCACGGCACAGAGCTCGGCTAACCTGCTGACTGGATGGGTGGGTAGGTGAGTGTGTGGGCAAGCAGGTGGACAGGAGGGTTGCATGCTCTGTGTTCTCTGTTACCTTATGCATACCCCAAGCCCTCACTCCCACCCCCTCCAGGACACAAGCCTTGTGTTGACAATAGCCGTGCTTAGATCACTTGTCCAGGCCAACAAAGCAGGGGTTCAGAACTAGGGACAGGACATCAGGTCGCAGACTGTGAAGTGTATCGTAACTAATCATCTTGAGAGGAAAACTTTAATCACATTTCTTAGACAGTCTTGGCCTCACTGGGCAGTCTGGGAAGTGCCAGGGGAGACACAAAAGCTGTGTCTCAGCACATTCAGACCCTGACAAGGCAGGGTTGGCTACACCGGGGAACAGGGTAGATGGGATTGGGAGAATGCGTCCCAACAGAACCAGCCTGGGAGAGAAATGCACGCTCTCAGGGGACTGCTGCCCTGCTACAACAGAGCTGGATTCCTTTGGACAAGCCAGTGTTGTCCACTGGGAGCCATCAGAGAGGAGCACTCAGTGCAGGGCTTGGATCCCTGAAGCCCCTCAGAGGCTCCCTCCCTCGGCAGTGCTAACCCACAAGGCAGCATCTGCAGACTCTCCACCTCAGAATCACATGCAGGGCTTAATGATAAACCCAGACCCACTGACTCAAACACTCAGGATAGTGCCTGCAAATGTACCTTTGCCACTAGCTCCCCAGGTAATCTCCCAGCACATTGATGCTGGGAACCTCTAGACTGACACCATCCTCGGCACCCGTTGAGAGAGAAGGGACTCTATGCCCTAGGAGTCAGACTCTACTGGGATTCTACCTTCTTTGTCAGAGACATAAGCCAACCCATTACCCCCTCCAAAGGGTGACCTCATCTGCTCCCACCCCAGGGTGGGAGAGGTGAGCTTTGAGAGAGGACCTCAGAGAAGTGGTACCTTGCTCAGGGGGCCAACTCAGCCACCCAGCTGCCTTCCTTCCAATCCAGGGTCAACTCACAACACTTTGATGCATCCCCAATGTGCCACAGTGGGGCTAGCACTTCATCCTGAGTTCACACTCAGTCAGAGCAGGCATATTTGTCCAACTAGGGAGGCCTCGCAAGACCTTTCCTTAGCCTCACACCTCTTGGGCTCATTTCCCGGAGCTGATTGATTTGGGCCTGGACCACTTCTAAAAGTTTGTCCAGATTCTTTCCAGATCTGCTTTGAGAGCTTTACTTTTTCATTCATTCACTATGGAACTCAGCTGACTAGCACCATACTCAGCACCTAGCTTACTCAGTAGTTCCCCTGACTTCCAAACCTGCTCCTCCTTCTTTAAAATGAGTTCTCACAGTTCCCACTTCATAGATATTTGTGAGGAATGGGACGATAAAGTACACAAAAGTACCTGGCACGTGGGAAGTGCTCAGTAAATGTAAGTCCTCCCTCTCCCCTGGGAGCCCACAGAGATGTGCGGGGCCTTCATCCTGGCCCAAAGTGCATTCACGATTACCTAGAGGAGATAAGTTCTTCACTAATTGCTACAGGAGGCAGTCTAAGCTGCTTATAAGTGTCATCAGTGATGGGGGAAAAAAAAAGGTCATCTGAGGCAGCAGCAGGCCGCCAGTGACCTCTGGAAGGTACAGTTTGTTTCTATCACCTTGGACACCAGTCAGCTAAGTTGCATTTCCTCATCCATAAAAGGGACTTGTCTCACCTGCCCTGCCCACCTCACGGGCCTGCCATGAGGCTTAGAGCAAACAGTGAGTATGGGGAAATACAAACCCAAGAAAACACTACAGAAGGGTTCATTTAAACTTAAGGGGGAGAGCCGGGGGCATATGTCAGTGGCAGAGCACTTGCCTAGCATTTTATGAGGCTCTGGGTTCAGAACTGCAGACGTATGTACATGCATACATATATACAAATATTAAGCTGAGAGAAAAAGAGATGTTAAAAAGAGCAGCTGACTTGAGTGAGGAGGGGACCACCCTGTGGGAGGAAAAGGAATAAGAAAATTCATCCTGTCGCCCAGATCTCTCAGGGCAGCAGACTTCAACTACAGTTGGCTTTCACAAAGAAAGGCAGGGCCAGGTGGCACAGCTCTGTAATCCTAGCACTCTGGGAGGCAGAAGCGGGAAGTTCCTTAGTTCACAAGCGCAAGCCCAGCCTGGACAACTTAGAGACTTGGCGAGACCCTGTCTCAAAAATTAAAAGTAAGCATTTGGTAGGCTGAGGCAGGAGGATTGCTGTGAAGCTGGACTCCAGAATGAGAACTTGTCTCAAAAAAAAAAAAAAAATCTAAAACATGGACTGGAGATGTAGTTCAGTGAGAAAGCCAAGGGTTGGATCCCCAGTACCACCAAAAAGAAAGAAAGAAAGTCACATGCAGCCCCACCCCCAGCAGAAGTAGGACAATTCCAACAGGACCGCCCCCGCCTCCATTAGCAGTAACAGCCAACTGAACGTGGAATATCACAGACCTCTGAGCATGAGTAAAGAACAGATCAGGAGCATGAGTTCTGAGTAACCCCCTCCCCGGGCTGTGTAGGTGCCAACAAAATGCCAGTCTGCAGGGGGCAGCTCAGCCCCGGAGTCAGGACCGTCCACCCTGAGGCTCCACCTTCTGCTAAAAATGCAGACAGATGAGCCAGAAAGGACGGCATTGGAGGGAGGGGAAAAAAAACTCTCACTGCACCCAGTGGAGACTCCAAGCAGGCCTAGGTGGCTCAGCCCTGTAGAGAGCCGGGAGCTGGAGTCCCTTCCCCAAAACCTCCCCCTCCGCCCCACCCCTCCTGTTCCTGGGGCCTATGGAAGGACAAGCTGTTCCCAGTGATCCCTGCCAGGCCTGCGCTTTAACCCCTCCAATCCCTCCTAATCCTCCTCCGCTCCACCCCTCCAGCTGCTCCTGGCCAGCCCTGGCACTCTGCCCACTGGCCCTAGCCCTGCGCCTGCCCCACTCAGGCCTCCCCCTGCTCTCACCAAGAAGAGCCAGGGTTGGCCCAGGGCCCTCCCCTGCAGTGAGTGGGCGGAGCACCTGGCCCTGCCCCTGCACTCAGCACCTGGGACTGAAGCTCCTGGTCAACCTACTGTCCCAGGAGGTGTATCGGTCTTTCCCCACCCTTGCCCTCTGCTCTGGGACCTGTGTAAGGAGATTTGGAACCCGAGTACCTGGGGCCAATTTGCCACCGGGGGCTGCTGACTCATCTCCCGAAGCCTTGGGTTCCAGCTGTTCAGAGACAGGGAGATTATATAAGGCCAGGTCATGTGATTTTCCTGTCGAGTGGGACTTTGGACTTGAATGCTGCCCCACGCAGAGCTAGCGGAGGTCTCCAAAGAGAACAAGTCGCGAACAGCAGGGGCTGCCCAGGAACTCTTGGGCAACAAGATAGCCTTCCTGTCCTGCTCCTTGCCTTCTCGCTGACTTGGACATGCTGGGCTGCATCCCTGCTGTCGTGTTTGTCCAACTTAGAGGCCTAAGACGCCCGGACCTGTCCTCAGTTATCCCCACCACAGCCTCACTCAGCCACCCTGAGGAGGTCAGATTTGCTGAGGGCAGCCCAAGGAGGTCACTCAGAGGAGACAGAGAGAGAGAGTTCCCATGGCCACGATCAGCACAGCCTGAGAGAAGGAAAGGGCAGCTGGTTTGTGGTATGCGATTACAATCAGCAAGATGTTGATGTCCCATTCCCTGAAGATGGGCTGTGGGCTGTGACCCGCTGGTGGCCTTGACACTGACTCAGGGTCAGTTTCTCAATTGGTGCCTAGTACTGTGCAACCTCCCTGCCCTCCCCACCCCCACTCCAGGGCGTCTTCATGAGTTAATGTGGTGCTGGGGTGGGGCTTAGCCATGCAGAAGTTAATCCAAGCCTGGCAAAATGTTCCCTGCCCCTGGGGGAGTCGCTCCATTGACCATCAGCTTCAAAAATGAACATTATGTTCAGAGCCCAGAGCTGCACACGTGACCCTCTGGCCCCTCTTACCTCAGTGCATACGTAAAACTGGATGGAGGTATAAGCAAGACAAGGAAGTGTGTGGGCTCCTGGAATCCGGCTGGTTCAGGCCCAGCTGCCTGGGGCTTGAAAAGGAGTACAAGCATTTGCCTCTGGAGGCCTAAGTCATACAGGGAAGCAGAGCTTCCTACACCCGATGGAGAGGGCAGACTGACATCCCCAGCACACTGAGGGCCGGAAGCCCAACCCCTAACAGGGGCCAGAGTCCCTACCCTTTCATCTATCAGCCAGCCAGGTGTGTCTACTTGCCAGGGCCCTGAAACATCTCCCTGAGCCCAACCAGTGTCCCCACACTCTAGGCCATGCTGCCCCCTCTGATCTGTCCGTCGCTGCCCACTCATAGCTAACCCTGCTTTTAATTTGCATGTACTCAGTCTCTTGCCAGGAGAGATCGGAGACAAAGAAAATGACTTTGTGGCATGTGGCCAAGCCCTGGCTCTAAGAAATGGCAAGCTCGGCTGCAGGAATGAGTTGAGTTCAGATTAGCTCCGTGTATCTGAGGCACAGAAAGTCACAGGAAGTCAGGCGTGGTAGCATACCTGTAGTCTCCCAGGAGGCTGAAGTAGGAGGATCACAAGTTGGAGCTCAGCCTGAGCAATTTAGTAATTTAGCAAGACACTGGTTCAAAATAAAAAGGGCTAGGGGAATAGTTCAGTGCAAAGGCCCTGGGTTCAGTTCCAGGGGTGAGTTGGAGGAGAGGAAGATAGAAAGAAAAAAGAAAAGTCACAGAGCCTAAGCCAGATTCAGCTCCCAAAAGACTGATCTCCTTTGTACCTGGCCCACTTCAAGAAGTGGTACTGGGGAGAAAGGGTTTCACAGGGACTTGGCTACTTGAGAAGTAAGCCACAGTTCTCTGTAGCTGCATCCTGCAGCATCAGACCTGCCAGACACAACAGGACAGCGTGTGAGTTCTTTCCTGCTCCCGACACTCTCCTGAAGCGTTCACATAGTAGAGCTTTCCCCGGCCTGGCCCTTACCACTCCCAGCAACCCCACCTCCAAACTCCTTTATCCCAGGAAAAAGAGGGAGAGGACACTTGGCAAACTGCCACGGCATCCGCAGGTGGAAATGCTCACATCACTGGGTCCAAGTCATGGAGACACAAGCTAAATGCTACAGTGGGGGAGTGCCTCTTGTGCTGTACTGCCCCCCCCCGCACCCCCCAGCCACTGCACACTTGCTCAACATGCAAAACCAGACTCGTACTCCACCCTCCGAGATTCAGTGAGATTTCTAGGATTTTCCAAGGTTCAGTGAGATTTCTAGGATTTCCAGGAGAGCCTGGTCTGGACTTCATTAAGACCCCAGTAACAGAACCTACAACCCTGCCCTGGGGAGGCGTCAGTGCGCTAGCACAACCCAGGCAAGCCACAAACAATCTCAGACCATTTACAAAAGTCTTAGAAACCCTTATAAAACAAAAATAAACATATTAAGATAAATTAAGAGCATGCAAGCTAAATGCCAATAAACTAAGGGTAAGGAGTTAATGGGGTGTTTAAAACAGGGTGGAGTTAATTATGGAAAGCTTTGGGGAAGACACCAGTTTTGAGGAATTTACAAGTAGGTAATTGCAAACTGCAGGGAAGGCATCCCAGAATGTCCCAGTAGTTTATTAAAAGCACGGGTTTTGCTGCAAGACAGGTCTGGGTTCCAAAGTTCCACAATGCCATCTATTAGTTTCATGGTTCTAGCACGTCATTGACATTTCTGGACATATAGTATTTCAGCTATAAAATAGAGATGACAGGTACTTCATCGTGTAATTATGGACATGAGCTGGGATGATATATACAAGCCCTTGACCTTAGCATTTAATAAGAACTTGATCAGTGGCCATTTTGTTTTGTTAAGCAGAAGGCAAGAGCAGGTTGCTTGGTGGCAGAGGTCAAATCATGAAGGCACCTATGGGCAGACAGGCTGACTGAAGCTCTGAACTGGGTTCAAATGTTCCATGAGTTTCAGAGTGGGAGGGATGCAATCACCTGCATAGTCTGGCACACACAGTGCAGGATCCAGAGGAAAGAAAGTAGTTGGAAAGAACGAAGCTCAGAGAAAGGGGCTGTTGCAGTGTGTCCGGGGGTCAGGCTGGGTCAGAGTCTGGAGATCATGGCCCCTAACATATCTGGGCAACCAGAATGCCCTGCGGCTCCTGCCCTGCTACCTCCTGCCAGCACCACTGCTGGAAGGGGGCATGTTGTGAGACTCCCCTTCCATTAGCACAAAATTGCTGTTTTGTCAGTGGCCTCAGGTACAACCTACACGTGTGTTCTGGACACAGTCCTCCTGTAGCTGTGGTCATGTGTGCAGTACGCGTGTGCATGCGGGGATGAGCCCACCAGGAGGAACAGAAGGGGCCCACAGATGAGTAACAGCACACACTGCTGCCTCTCCGAGTATTTTTAAACGCTAAAAATACTGGCTAAAAATAGCCAGCAAGCTCCAAACAAGATACTTTCTCTAGGCAGACTCTTGTACTTTCCTGTTAGGTAAGGGAGCTGCATATCAGAAACAGCCCCCAAAGACCCCTGGTCTTTCAGGCATCACAGTGATTGCAGTCAGGGAGACTGCTCACCCCCACACCAGCTGATAACCTTTCACCTGCCACAGACTTGTCAAAATTGGGATTCTGGGGGAGATGGAGTTGGATTATGGGTTAGAAGAGGCCAGAAAAGATTCTTTTTTTTTGAGGCTGAAAAAGGCCAAGTAACCTATTGTACCATGTAAAATGAGCACTACCTCACTTGATGATGGACCAGAGTGGGCCTGGAGGAAAGGGGGCCCAGACCAGAGGCTGTGAAATTTTCTTTTTTTCACCAGTAAGGACTGAATCCAAGGACTTCACACTAAGCTACATTCCCAGCTCTTTTTTTGTTTTTTAGTTTGAGACAGGGTCTCACTAAGTCACCAAGTTGCCCATGCTAGGCTCAAACTTGTGATCCTCCTGCCTCGGCCCCCTATAATGCTGGGATTACAGGTCTGTGCCACCAGACCAGGTTTGGAAATTTATGTTCTTAACCAGGGACCGTGAACGCCCCCAGACTCTGTGGGTGTTGGATGTCCTGAGGGTCTAGAAACCCCCGAATGCTGGATCAGTTTGTGCAGTGTTCTGAAGAGCGTACAAAGCTTCCGTGGAGTTCTCACAGTGACCTGCAGCCCGGGAAGTTTGGAATTTTGAGCTACCTAGGCAAAAGCTACCACTAGGTCTTGAGGCTGCATCCTTCGGCAGAACCCAGAGATAGTTTGCTGAGTCCCGGCCCCAGGACGATCCACAGCTGTTGCCTCTCCCTGGTGCACTTTGCAGCGGGCCAGCTTGGCCGAGGGGGACAGCTAGCTGGGGGTCAGCTGGCTGGACGTACTGGCGGCAGGGTAGGACCAGCCGGAAGCCGGAATCCGAGAAGGCCCTGCAACCTCGCTCTGATCCGCGTGCCGAATCGGGAACGGGGCGGGGCAGGGGGCGGGGTAGGGCGGGGCTTCCGACCTGGCCCCGCCTTGGTGCTGACGTCGCAGGGCCCGTGGCGCCCGCGGGGCCTCCAGTGCGCCGGAGTGCGAGAGCCGGGCCCTGGCGGTTTGTGGCTCGGTGAGGGGAGGTTGGGACGGAGCGGCGCGCGGTCCTGCCAGCTGTAACGGCTGTCGCTGGGTGCCCCCGACCGTGTCCCGTGGCAGCTTCGCCGGCCTTGGTGTCCGAACTGTGGCACCTTGTGGGGACTCCCGCGCCCTCTTGATCCGCGTTAGGCTTGGGGCCGAGCCCACCCGCCGCTCCCCACCATGCGCACCTCGTATACCGTGACCCTGCCCGAGGAGCCCCCCGCCGCCCCCTTTCCCACCCTCGCCAAGGAGCTGCGGCCGCGCTCCCCTCTCTCCCCGTCCCTGCTGCTCTCCACCTTCGTGGGGCTTCTACTCAACAAAGCCAAGGTACGCGGGCCCTTTTCCGGGACCCCTATGCCGAGGTGGGGGGTCACCAAGTCCTGCCTCCTCTGCAGGGCTCCCCCAGCCGGTTGCTCGCTCTTTAGTGAGGAAGGTGTGGGTGGATTCTTCCCAGCCCCCATCCTTGCTTTGCAGGGGTCCTCCCGGTGAGGAACGCCCCGTCCCTAGGCGGTCATCACTCAAGGCCCCCTCCTCTTGTTGAGGTCCCGTCCCCTTGCCTTCTCAGTGACCCAGGCACCAGGTAGACCATATCCTGTTAATTTCAGGCAACTATCAGGACAGGTGCAGGAAAGCATAACCTTGACCAAGATCGGTATGCGAGGGAGGGAGCCGGAGCAGCGGGAAGGACTGTGCCGGTGTCTCCTCCAAGGCCAAACCCCAGCAAGGAAGGCTGGACAGAGGGCCATCTCCCAGGGGTTAGTGACAGGGTCTTTTGACCCTGTGAAGGGCAGAGGAGTTACAGCCAGGTGAAAAGAGGGCAACTTTTCTTCCTTGACCCCTCCATTTGTTTAGAGTGGGCAATCGAGAAACAGCTGCCCAGAGTCACACTGAGGCCAAAGCTGGGCGCTGTCCCCATGGGGAAGGGAGAAGGGGCCTGAGCTTGACAGGTCTTACGTAACAGACACTAGCTCCCGTGTTGGCAGTGCATGCCCTGCCCCGTGCCAAAGCCACACACTGGGCTCCCTGGCTGCAGCCAGGATTCACGGATGACCCTCGCCCTCAGGTGAAGTGTCTGGGGAAACCTTCGACTGAGGCCTCCAGTGTGACAACTCAAACCTCAGTTGCCCTTTCTCTGGCCCCATCCCCAGGTGCCACCTCCAAGTTAATCCAGGGAGCACTCTGTGCACCTGTTCTTGTCCTGGAAGAGGAATGCTATCTGTTTACTGGCTGTGGAGTTGGCATCTGGTGTCCAGTGTTTTGCTTGTTACCGGGTCAAAAGTGGGCTCTGCTGATGGCTGAGTGTTGGAAAGTGGCAGGTCCAAACTTTGTCAGCTCCTTGCACAGGAGTCTCAGGGTAACAGCTGGAGTCACTTCCTTCTGCTTTCCTATGGGACGCGAGTGCAGGGTCTCTGTCCCACCCTGTCGCAAGCCTCCTTCTCCTGCCAGCCCTAAGGAAGGATTGTTTGCCCTGCAAGAAAGGTCACTCCTGGGACATTTTGTTCCTCTCTGGAATGGAAAGTGCTGACTTTCCCTGGAGCTCCTGATTTCCTATTCACGGCAGAACAGCAGGCCGGGCATACAGTAGCCCTGTGCTCCCCTCTAGTCCTTCCCTCCCTCTCCCCTTTCTGCACAGAGTGCTCAGGAGTTGGCATGTGGCTTCAAAGTCAGGAAAGTTTAGACAAAAGTGTGGCTCCCACTCTACAACAACAACAACAACAAACCAGCTGGTCCTAATGATACCTTAAAGGGCCCTCTCCCATCTCCCCCCAGGCCGGTAGGAGTTAAAGATCCTCAGGACCAGTAACCATGGGTGACTGAGTACATCTTACTGCCCCCATCTTGGTTCAGAGTAAAAACAAGTGCCTCTGTAGACAGATGACCCCAGTGTCCTGGTCCAACCCCCACTAGGACTGAGTGATACTGTCTCACCTGAGGGCCGGCTTTGACGTACATGGCCATGGTCACCAATGGTAGAGTGCTTTGCCTCTACAGCCTGTTTAGACAGATGTCGTCTGAGACACAGGGGTAAGCACGGCCATAAATAGGTAGCAGAGTGGGCATGCTGTGTGGGCAGCTTTAACGGTTGGGTTGAGTGCCAAATGGGCAACATGAAAACTTCTGCAGCTTTTCTCGTTTTGGGCCCTGGGCAAGTCTTTCACCAGTTCTGCCTGAAATTGCTGATAAGATCTTGGCTCCAGGATATCTTCTCTGTGGTGGCCTTCTTACTGGAACATCAGGGTGTTTAGCCTAGCTTTTTAGGTAAGATTCACAGTGTGAGGGTTGGAGGAACAGCACAATGGTTAGAGGGTTAGAGGGTTAAAGCACTTGGAAGCTCAAGACCCTGGTTTCAATTCCCCAGCACCCCATAAGCCTGGTATTGTGGTGCAAGCTTATAATCCCAGCACTCAGGAGTTTGAGGTAGGAGGACTGCCCTGAGTTCAAGGCCAGCATGAGCTACAAAGTGTGTTTAGGACCCGCCTGGACTACAGAGTAAGACCCTGTCTCAAAAAAAGAAAGATTGATTCACAGTGTGTTTGGGATCGGCATAGTGATAACTCTAGCAAACAAACAAATCAGGGGTGCTTGCACCCCACCTTTAGCCAGGAGGCTGTCCCCCAGCTGCAGGTTTAAACCAGGTCTCTCTTCTGAGTGTATTTTCCTCCCTTCCTGTTAGTGTTGGACCTGACAGCTAGCCAGGGAAGGGATCCTATGATAGGACAGGCAAGGCAGTTCTTAAGAAGAGCCCTCCTTCAGCCTGCTGATCTCCCCTTCCCCCACTACCCCCCATCAAGCTGACAATCTCTTGGGCTTTGAGCCGCTGACAGCCTATGAGGCTGTCAGCACACAGCATGAGTAATTTTAGCTGAGTTATTTCAGGCTCTTGTTCTGATCAGGGTTGAGCTGGCCCCACGCATGCCCCAGCCAGTGTTGCTCCAGAGTTGCCTGCTCTCAGGTCCCCTCCCTGAGAAGAGGGGGTGGCAGAGTCATCTACAAACTGTTTCTTTAACCCTTTGGGTCTGAAGGTCTTCTGCCTTCTTGGAGGTATGCCCAGAATTAGACAAGAGTCCTTAACAAACAATGCTTAGTGTCTGTGCTCTAACACCTGTTCTTTCTCCAACCCCCTCACCAATAGAAAGGGCAGTAGTGGCACCTCCAGCCAGGTGCTTACCTCTGTTTCCCCCAGTCTGCTATTGTAAGGATTTCCAGGTAGTGGCCAGTCAGGATGTTGAAACCAGAGCCAGGCAGGGAGGATTCTCCCACCTTTAATCAGCCCTCGAGCTGAGCTCAGCTGGAAGGAATTCCACCTGTCTGTAGCAATTCCAAGTGGCAAACTGACTTGAGATTTTTCCCAGCTGAAGACTGAAACTTCCTTGAGGTAGCTGTTATAATAAACTGATGTATATATATTGGCCATCTAGTACAAGTAATAGGTCATTTGAAATAGTCCCTGCATTTGAGACTTGCAATTTCATGCAGCCAGGAATCAAATATCTACCCCAGATATACAAATTCCTAGTTTCCAGCTGTAATCTCCACTGTAGCAGAGAGTGAAGAGTGATACAAAGATGAAGAGAACTACAGACAGTACAAGAAAGCAAAGTCCTAGAGACTTTGGTGCATGCTGATACCATCAGACATTTCTCGGCTCTCTCTCCTCCAAGGTATAGACCAGAGTTGAAGAGAAAATAATACTGGAGCTCATGGCTCCAGCTGACAGCAAGTTGCCCACCCTCTTTACCCATCCTCATATGCCATGTGTTCTTTGCTTACAGAATTCTAAGAGTGCCCAGGGTCTGGCTGGCCTTCGAAACCTTGGGAACACAGTGAGTCCTTCCCAGCCCACTCCTTGCCCAGGCCCATTCTGTACTCTCCAGTCCAACCGAGGCTCCTCCGGACACCAGCTGTCTTCCTACCTTCTAGGGCAGTTGGTACCTGCCCTTCCTGGCTGGTGTTGCGCAGAATTGCTAGGCCCTGCCTCACCCTCCCCTAGCAGGAAACACTGCTAACAGGAAGTTGCCCTTTTAACTGTCGACTTTGGGATCCTCCTCCTCCAGGACTGCATCACTTCCCACCCACTTCTACCCAGAGTGCCACACCTCTGTAGTGTGCATAGCTCTGTAGCGAATAGCCAGTTAATGCCACTTGTGCCCAGAATGGGGATTTGTTTTCCTTTGTCCCTTGCTTTTGGGAAAGAGGAGCTTGAAGCTCTGAGGGGTTCATTTCTGGGCAAATGACCAGAGAGCCTTCAGTACTAATCAGTAAAGATATTGGACAAGGGTTTTATCTCACCTACTTTGAATCTCTATACCAAATGCCTAAGACAAATCAACGCACAAAGAGAAAAGGTATCTTTTGCCTCACAGTTTTGGAGGCTGCAGTCCATGTTAAATCCGCCCTATTGGTCTGAGCCCGTGGCAGTGCAACCTGACAGAAGCACATGGCAGAGCCAAACCCTTCCCCCTATGGCCAGGACTCCAGAGAGAAAAAGAAGAAACAGGTCTCACAATGCCCTTTAAGGACAGACCCCTAGCAACCTCCCAGTGGGCCCCACCTCTTAAAGTTTGTACCAGCTCCCAGTTGTGCCACACACTGGGGACGAAGCTTCCAACACACAGGCCTCGGGGGGACACTTAAGATCCAAACTGGGGCACTAGCTGATTTGCTCATCTCTTGCAGTGCTTCATGAACTCCATTCTGCAGTGCCTGAGCAACACCCGGGAGCTGAGGGATTTTTGCCTCCAGAGGCTATACATGCGGGACCTCAGCCACACCAGCAGTGCTCACACGACTCTCATGGAAGGTGAGGAGCCTTATGGAACATGACCCTGCATTTCCCTTTGACGCTTCACCACTCCACCAGGCTGCACGAGTAGTTGGGCCTTAGGTGTACCTCTCCTCTATTTTTCTTTCCTTGCCTACATTTTGTTAGGATTGTAGTTTGAGTTTCTTATAGAAAATGTCTTACCTGTCCTTCCAATAGAGTTTGCAAAGCTGATCCAGACCATATGGACTTCATCCCCCAATGACGTGGTGAGCCCATCTGAGTTCAAGACCCAGATCCAGAGATATGCACCGCGCTTCGTTGGCTATAAGTGAGAGCCTTGCAGATGTGTCCCCCCTACGGTGGGTGGCAGCAAGAACGGGAGCTTGTCCAGAGGTGTCGGCTCATGGCCTTCTCTTTGGGTTCAGTCAGCAGGATGCTCAGGAGTTTCTTCGCTTTCTTCTGGATGGACTCCACAATGAGGTGAACAGAGTAACAGTGAGGCCCAAGGCCAACCCCGAGAACCTCGATCACCTCCCGTACGTAAGAAGAGAATGCTGCGAAGAAGCAGAACTTCTGTGAACTTGAGTGTTTTACCTACTTCATTGGGGATAATGAGTTAGAATCATATTTGCCTCATAAGATTAAAGATCTAAATTGATAAACCCTTAAACATAACATTTAGCTTGACCCAATTCTCCTCCTCTGTCTGGTTCCCAGTGATGATGAGAAAGGGCGACAGATGTGGAGGAAATACCTAGAACGGGAAGACAGTCGGATCGGGGGTAAGTGCACGGGCGGGGAACAGAGCATGTGAAACTCTGAGAACGTCATCCCAGGGAACCCTGTTCTGCCACACGAGGACAGCAGCAGTGATGAGATGGGGCCACTCCACGTTCAGCATCTCCTGACCTTCTCTTCCTCAGATCTCTTTGTTGGGCAGCTAAAGAGCTCGCTGACATGCACAGAATGTGGCTACTGTTCTACAGTCTTCGATCCCTTCTGGGACCTCTCACTGCCCATTGCTAAGGTACACACCCTCTCGTCCACCTTCAGAGCACCCACATGGTCCTCCTCTGTCGTGTCCTGCTGACCTTTGCTTTTCTTTCCAGCGAGGTTATCCTGAGGTAACGTTAATGGACTGCATGAGGCTCTTCACCAAAGAGGATGTGCTTGATGGGGATGAAAAACCGGTTAGTCACTCTCCAGTGACAGCAAGGACAGAGTTCTGTGACCCCTACGAGGAATGATTACAAAATAAATACAGTGCATGTTTAAGTTATTTTTAATTTATTACAGGGCTGGGTCATATCTCAGTGGTTAGAATGCTTGCCTTTCATGCACAAGACCCTGAGCTCAATCTCCCAGCACCATGTAAAAATTATCTGTGGTGGCACACACCTGTGATCTCAGCATTCAGGAGGCTGAGGCAGGGGATTGCTGTGAGTTTGAAGCCAGCCTGAGCTACATAGTGAGCTTAGTACCAGTCTGGACTACAGAGGAAGACCTTGTCTCTAAAGAAATAAGTAACAGTAAAGACACATTACCATTAGTCCCTCTCAAAATACTCCCTGCCATGTTGAATTCTCCCATCCTGTTCTTGCCACTTTCTAAAGCAGCTCAGAATCTGTCGTCTTTCATGAATATCTTTAGCTGTGCTACCACAGCTGCCTCAGTGTCATGAACTGATTATTTTTTGAGACACAGTCCAGGCTGGTACTAAACTCACGATGTAGCCCAGGCTGGCCTTGGACTCATAGCAGTCCTCCTGCCTCAGCCTCAGCCTCCAGATTGGAGGCGTGTGCCACCATGCCCAGCTGACATGGTGCCGGGGAATCGATCTCAGGTACTCTGCAAGCGCTTTAACTGCTGAGCCATTCCTCCAGCCTCTCCCTATACCTTTCAATCACTTCTTGAACCTTTCTTATGTGTTACTGGGCTCAGCCTGTCGATTTCCCTACGAACCCATGCTAGCTTCTTCTGTCTTGTATTTCAGACATGCTGTCGCTGCCGAGCCAGAAAACGATGCATAAAAAAGTTCTCCGTCCAGAGGTTCCCAAAGATCTTGGTGCTCCGTATCCTTCTGGCCCTGTGTGTTGTGTTCTTTTTGTTTGGTTGGTTTTGTTTTTGTGTTTTTGGTTTTTCTCTTTTTCAATTACTGAAGATTAAACCCCATATCTAGTACCTGCCAGGCAAGCATTCTGCCACTGAGCTGCACCCCCAACCCCAGGACCTGATTTTTGAGGGTGACCAGTGATGAGGGATCCAAAGGTAAGGGGAGCAGAGTAAGAAAGAACGTAGAGATCATTGTGGTGGCTGCGCTTCTGCTTCCTGAGGAAAGTGCACTGTCCGTGGAGAACTTGGGGTCCCCGTGAACCCCCCCCCCCTTTGCTGCATTGCCCTTGACTCACACCAATCCCAGACCTGAAGCGGTTCTCAGAATCCAGGATACGAACCAGCAAGCTCACAACATTTGTGAATTTTCCACTGAGAGACCTGGACTTAAGAGAATTTGCCTCAGAAAACACCAGTGAGTAAGCGCTGAGTTAGGGAGGGAAAAATCAGGGCCGAAATTTGTGGCAGGAGGCTAGTACCAGTAAGGCAAGTGAGGCGACGCCCGGGATTTGGAGGCAAGGAGGGAGACACGGGACGGAGGGAAGCCCCAGAGCGTCACGCCTTTGTTTTCCCTTCAGACCACGCTGTTTACAACCTGTACGCTGTGTCCAATCACTCCGGAACCACCATGGGCGGCCATTATACGGCCTACTGCCGGAGCCCAGCGACAGGCGAATGGCACACTTTCAATGACTCCAGGTGAGAGGGCGGTCGGGCTGCGACCCCTGGCTATGTGACCACCCACACTCGCACCTCCCGTGTCTGCACGGGTCTCATCCGAGTGGACAGAAAACGTTTTGGGCCCAAAAGCTACGTAAAGTACCCAAGTCTTCTGCCAGTTCGAAAACTCTGGAAAGATAGAGGCTGGCTTTGAGTGTGTGTAGCAGAGAAATTAGGGACCAGGGCCACTTCACCGCTCAATCCGGTGTCCCCAGTGACCCCAACTGTCCTCTGCTCTTTCCACAGTGTCACACCCATGTCCTCCAGCCAAGTGCGCACCAGCGACGCCTACTTGCTCTTCTATGAATTGGCCAGTCCACCCTCCCGTATGTAGCAGTGAGGAGCTACAGCCCTTCCCCTGCCCCCGGGGTGGCCCCACACCCTAAGTTTTTTAAAAAGACAAAAAAAAAAAATACAAGAAAAGCTGACAAATAAGAGAAAAATAAACTAAAATAAAGCCGCCGAGCAGTAGTTGGTGCAGCCTGGTCAGAGTCTGGAGTGAGGAGCCGGGTGCCCGAGCCACGGCCTGGCAGGAGAAATCAGCTGGACGCGGAGACTGGAGTCAGTACAGTGCCCCTCGGCTTCTCTTGTTTGCATTTTTAAGCTTGTGGGGTTTTTTCCTGTGTGTAATAAACAACAGCGGTCTGTGGGGAGGAAGATCCTGGTCTACCTGCCACCGTCCTCAGCCCCAGCGCCTTTTGGGAAGACAGCACCCTCTGGAGCCCGCTAGGAGCATCGCTGCCTGGATGGAGGGCCGCCAGTCTCCACCCAGACCTGCTTTCTGGTCCGGAGCAGGAAACACCCGTGAGCCAAGAGCCCTTTTACGCTGCTGACGCCGGGCACAGATGAGGGGACATCTTAAAAAAAAAAAAAAAAAAAAAAAACTGGTTTGGGTTTTTTTAAAACCCACCATTTTTTAAATTACTGTAATGAAAGTGTTCAGACTGGAGCTGCTCTCCTTCACACCTCTTCACAACTGGAACATTGGGCTGGTCCTTTTTTTTTTTTTTTAAATTTTTCAAGTACACCTTTCCTAACACTAGCCCCCTGTGGTGCTAGGTGGGTGTCAGTCAGGCCCAAGCGTAGCCACAGTAGACCTGGGATCTAAACAACTGTTACTTTTAAATATTTTGAATGGAATCCAGTTGCCTCCAAGAATTGTGCCTTATAGCATTTGGGGACCAGGGGGTAACTGCCCCTCCCTGAAATACTCCTCAGCCTCTCCCCGTTTCCCCAGTGCCACGTGTAAGCCTACTGGGGACAGTGGGGCCCTGCCCTTGGCCCTGCCATGTCGCACATCACAGTAAACTGGAGGGGAGCAGGTTTGAGGAGATTTCTGTGAGCGTGTATCAAGTTCTTCCCGCCCGCCTCTCTCACCTGCCCTGGTCTGCTCTCCAGCCGTTTGAAGGATAGCACAATCCCTTGTCCCTAGAGCTTCTCTCACCTTTAATTTATTCTCTCCTCACCGTCCCTTCCGCCTGGCCTTCCTGCTGCTCGCTCTTCCTCGTAGTCCCCTAGACACAGGCCCTCTGGACCAAGTTTCTCAGGGATGTCCGTGCCACCCTCAGCTCCTCTTGGAATTGCTGTTCAGTCCCGCCTCGGGAGCTGCAGCTGGGGGTCTGGGGACATCTTGCCTCCATCTGATGATTCTTCCCCATGGGCTTGATTTTGCCCAGAGTCATGAAATAAAATTCCGTGCTGCCCCAGACAGCAAGGCTAGCTGACCAGCACTAAGGCATGGAGCACTGTGCACTTTGCACACCCCACAGCTGGGCCTGGCATGGGCCTCAGAACCTGAGATAGATACCCTGGTGTGACAGACTGGACCAGGCACCAGATAAACACACCCTGAGTTGACCTGGCCTGACGCCCTTCTCTAGGGAAGACCCGTGAGCCTGAGCCCAAGGGCTGGTGTACACTTGTTTACTGTGTAAGCAGGGGCAGAATGTCCAATGTACAGAGGAACCTTGTACAGAATAAATAATAGCTTTGAGAACAGCTGCTACGTGATGGCTCTTGATTTGGAGGGTCCAAACCCAAGAAGGACTCCTAGCATGTGAAAAAGATACCTGTCTGCTTTTTTTATTTTTCATTTTTTTTTGGGGGGGGGGGCTGAATTCACTAACTCACCATGTAACTCAGGCTGGCGTTGAACACATGTAGGCCTGCCTCATCTTCCCAAGTGCTGAGTTTATAGGCATGTGTTACCACGTCAGTACCTATCCACTTTAAACTTTCAAGAAAATGGAGATACACATTTTGGACACTACATTCTTCAGATTTATTAAATATACCTTATTCTTTGAGCCAAAACATTTAGGGGTGAGGTGTCATCACACTTCAAAAGACCTCAGCATACGTCTGGTAATAATAAGGACACTGTCTTAAATTTTGCTTTGTTGTTTTTGATACAGGTCTTGCTCCATGAACCAGGTTGGTCCTGAACTCACTGTGCAGCCCAGGCTGACCTCAGAGTTACAGCAGTGCTCCTGCCACAGCCTTCTGAGTGCTGGAATTACAGGCATATGTCATCACACCCAGTTTATGTGATGTTGGGGAACAAACTGGGGCGGTGTGCTTGCTAGGCTACTGCTCTCACCACTGTGCCAGTCCCGACACTGTTCTCACCCCTGGGAAATTGACAGCTGATATGCATTTCTTTAAAGGAGCTGCTAGGCTCCAAGCCCTCATTTCTTGCTGAGACCCTCAGGTGCCTATGCAGCCTTCCAAGACGCTCTAGGGTGCCTCCCTGGCAGGTGTTGACTGCAGCACAGCTGGCTCTTAGCAGTGTCTTGACCTGGGTGGAAACAACCATTGTTTGGTCTTTGATAAAGATCTCAGCTTCCCCTCTAAGGGTTCAGCTACCCCTTATTTGTTTTGTTTTTTCCCAGTGGTGTATTTTGTTTTGACAGTCTGACTATGTAATCCAGCTGGCCTCAAACACGCTATCCTCCCTCAGCCTCTCAGAATGAGAAAGAGCTAGCTTTGTTAGAGGTTGATTGATTACTTTAGTAGCTTTTTGTTACTCCCAGTGCTGGGGATGCAGCCCAGGGCCTTGCACATGCTGGGCAAGTGCTCTATCTCCAAGCTACATCCAGTTACCCTGAAGAGCTTTATCCAAAACTTAAGATTTAACTCCTTAAAATACTATCTCTTCAGCCAGATGTGGTGGTGTACACAAGTGTGCTGTCATCTCAGTTCTCTGGAGGCTAAGTCAGAAGGACCACAAGTTCAAGCCCAGTATGGTCAACTTAGGAACTTAGTAAGACTCTGTCTCAAAACTTAAAAAAAAAAAAAAAAATTAAAGGGCTGGGGATGTAGCTCAATGCAAAGGCCTTGGATTCAATCCCTAATACAAGAAAAAAAAAAATAGCACTTCAGGGCATGAGGGGACACTCACTTTTGTTTTATTTCTTGTACTTTTAGATTTTCCGTTTCTGCTACTTACCTTAGAACCAAGGAAGCTATAAATATGATCTACAATTCGAAGGTACTGATCATAGAACTGGAAGCTGTGCTCACAGTTCCACTGGAGTCCTCCTGCCTTCGTTGTTCAGACATGTGGAAACTCAAGGCCCCTATTCCATCCTTGCTGAGACATCTGCTGTTGTTTGAGGCCTGTGAACTACTGAGAAGCCACCTGTCTTAGTTGTATTCCATTGCTGGGACACAGTACCTGACATCACAACTTAAGGGACGGACGTTTATTTTGACCTACAGCTTCCAAAGGCCTCAGTCCACTCACAGGCAGCCTGCAATGGTGGAAGCACCTGGTGAAGGCCAAAAAGTGAGGATGGGCAGAACTACTGTGCGTCCTTCCTGGTCAAGCCCCACTCATCTGCCCCTTTCTCTGACTAGGCCCTGCCTCCTAACAGCACGTGAAATCTACACACGACCCCCAACATCCAAATACATAAGGCTTTGGGGGAACATTCCAGATCCAAACCGTAACACCGCCTCATGGAACGAAGCCAGCATGGGACATTTTTCTGGGCATTTGCCAAAAGTGGAAAAAAGGAATTGAGAGCAATAAGACAGATTCTGCAACTTTTCCCCGAGGGACTCAGATTTCTAAACTGCTTCAGGAGTGTCCCAACCCAGGATAAGGTTTTAAAAGCTACTGGGACTGGTAGAATAGGCCCTTAATCCCATCTGTGTGGGAGGCTGAGACAGGAGAAGCAAAAGTTAGAGCCCAACCTAGGGATATATATATAGCTCAGAGTGAAGGCTCTGTGTTCAATCCCCAGTACCACTAGGAAGAAGAGGAAGAAGAGGAAGAGGAGGAGGAGAAAGAAGAAGATGATGATGATGATTGTAAAAGCTGCCTTTCCCTAAACCACAGGTAAACAGCATCCTCTTCAAAAAGGAAACATTAGGCTAATAGGCTTGCAGCCAAGCAGATGGTGAACTCCAAATCATTTTCAGTTGCTATGCTTCTCCTTTGACTGGCTTTTCACTGGAGGTAGAAGCCACCCTGGGCATCTTGTTGTCCTCCACTGGGACCAGTTCTTGATGACAGGACAGGGGCTCAATGCTCCCCCCCTTGTTCCTTGCTCTGCCTTTACTACCCAACCTGAGGTGCTTTCTCATCCCCAGAGCAACCTGCCCTAGTGCAACGTGGGTCCCGCCATTCCTTTGTCATCAAGTTTTCCCTCCTGGTAACTTGGATTCCAGCGCCCTATTCTTTGCTGTCATCCCTGCAACCTGCCCATGGGGGAGGTGCTTGCCCTGGAGCCGCCCTCTGTGACCTGGAATAAGAACTTCTCTCCAGGCCCCGGTGAATTCTGAAGTTTTATCTTTGAATTACAGAGGTTGAACTAGTGCGTCTTGGAGATCTGCACTCAGGATTTGTTATTCTAAGTCACTTTTCTTCCAAATATATGTTCAAGTTGAAATCTCTGTACCACGAGTTCCCTAGTTCCAGCTTATAGAATTATTTTTGAGGGACCAGTGCTCAAAAAAATTCATATTTCTTTCCATAAAGCTTCAGAGTCAGGGCCAAGCATGATGGCACATGCCTGTAATTCCAGCACTCTGGGAACAAGCAGAAGGATTGCAAGCTCAAGTTCGGTTTGTGCAATTTAGCAACTCAGCAAGAACTTGTCTCAGAATAAAATAAATAAGGGCTGGGAAGTAACTCAGTGTTAAGGTCCTGGGTTCAATCCCTAGTACCTCCAAAAAAAAAAAAAAAAAACTTTAAAATTGGAATGGAGGCTTCCAGTCAAGATGGCGGCGAAGTAACAGAACTGCACACTGTCTCCTCAGAGACTCACTTTAAAAAGTTGAGGATATAGCTGAATTGAAATGAAATTACAGAGATTACACTGTCGCTGACCTTATTTTGGCAGTGAAGATACTTAGCACTAGCCTACTACTCAAGGCCTCATTACCCACCAGGGGCAGAGAAAGGACAGAACCTGCCCAATTCATTTTCCATTTCAATATACTGTCCTTTCTTGAGTTTTCAATGACCTTTTTTCCCATTTTCTTGATATATATATGCAGTACATAATGTTTACACTGAACTGGAGCACTTTGTGCACATATATATTCTGGGAAGATTACAGATCCCTCCCCTCTCCCTTCCTGACCCTCCCACATCTGCCCCTCCCCACAAGTTCCTGTTATTCCCCCATTTTCTCCTATAAAATGACTGTGATCTGGGTTTCTCATATTAGAGAAGCCATTCGATATTTATCCAACAGCTCTGCAAGACTTCTGGTAGAATTTCCCCACCTGCCTTACCAAGTACTGGGATCTCAGGCACACACCACCATACCAGTCTCCAGGTTGAACTCTTGTCTCTGTGCCTTTTGGCTGTATGACTTTGAGGGAGTTAATTAACATCTCATATTCTTAGCACTATTTTATATTTCTAAAATGGCTATCTACTTCGTAGAGTTATGAAAGCAGAAAAAATGCATGTAAAACCTCTAGTCCACGGGCTGAAATATAAAAGACATTCTACAAATAGTAGCCAAGAGTCTCATACTGCCCCACACCCTTTGCCTGCCGGCTCTTAGCCTGAACACAGGTAAGTCAAAGGAGATTAGCAGACTCTGCTTTCTCCCAGCTGGACCAGGCCAGGACTTCCCAAGGAGATTTCACTCATGCAGAAAGAGACATGGAGTGACCTTCTTGTGTGGGCCTCCTCCCCTGAGACAGCAGACAGCACAGCCAGCCAGCCTCCTCACCAGCGCTGTCCAAGGCCTCAGGCACCATTCCCTCTCTGTTCCCTCTTCTGTGTGCTTAGGAGTTGGAGGAATGGGCAGCCACCCCTCCAGCCCACGCCACACTCTTCCTGTAATGGCCTCTCTCCTTGTCCACAGGTGATCTAACAGGAGCCTTCCAAAGACCTAGGCTCAGCTAATGCCCCCACCCGGATGGGGAGGACCAGTACGCAGCTGGCTCTGTCCAGGGTTTTTAAGATTCAGGGCCCTTGGCGCTGCCAACCCTGTGCAGCAGTTTCTCCTTCTCAGACCACCTCAGGCTCCCTGCTACCTGAAAAGCAGCCCTGTGTCCTGCTCTCTCCCAGCACCCCCACGAGCCCACTTAGTGTCTTTGGTAAGGAGGTGACTAGGTCTCCCAGTCGCATTCTCACCAAGCACCTGGCTTCCTCAGCTGAGTTTGTACAGCCATTGCCTGTACCTTTAAGAACTGACACCCTGTCCCAGAGGCTGGACCTCAGCATCCTCAGCTGAGTCGGATTAAGGGACCATTTCATGCCTTTGTGAATTCCTTGGCTGCTAACCCTGTCCCCACACGAAGACAGAGTAGCCAGTTACTCCGACAAGCCCGCGAGGGCAGCCAGGAGCTGGTGTAGCCTGGCGGCACTATCCCTGGAGGAGCGGAGGTCTCCTCCTTTGACAGGGACCTTGTGGGAGGGTGGGCCCACGGGGGTCTTGGTTTGTCACAGGACTCTGGAAAGCCATGAGGAGCTTTGGGCCATGAAGGACTACTCAGATGTGATCCTCTGCGCAGAAACAGCCGAGCTGAGCAAGGTAAGGGCTGCATGGAGTCACCCTCCCAAGACCCAGGGTCCCCAGGGGACACACCGCTCTCAGGAGCCTTTGCCTTCCAGACAGAGTTCTGTAATCCAGCTTTTGAGCCTGAAGCAGGACCACTACCAGCCTTCCAGCAGGATGCCGACTGCCACGGCCGAGCTCCCTGGCATGGTAACCATCTCGGAGTGACCCACGGGCTGGGGACAGGGTGGGGATGGGGCTCTCAAATCCACCCCCAACCCGGCCTGCCCCAGGCGAGCACCCCCGCAGGCTGCAGCCAGACTGCCGCTTCTCCTGGCTCTGCGTCTTCCTGCTCGCCAGCCTGCTGCTCCTGCTGCTCGGGCTGCTGCTGGTGGTCATCCTGGCCCGTAGGTACCTGAGGGCTCTGGGGAGAAGGCTATATACGGACAGTCTGAGAGCCACTCTACCCACCCGCAAGGACCCAGCACCTTGAATGCTGTTTCTCCATCCTCCTGCCCCCAGAGTTGCAGGCTATCCCCCCATCCGGGACCACCAAGAGCCCGCTGCCTGCCCGAGGCCTCACCACCAGCAGCACCCCCCCTACCACCACCGCCTCCACTGGTCCCCCAACCGTGGGGCAGCAGGAGGCAGGCATGAGCCACACACACCAGCCCAGTGAGTACAAAGGGTACCTCTTCCTTATTTTTTTTTTTATTTGGGGGAGGTGGTTGAACCCTAGGCCTTCACATTGAGCCCATTTTTTGTCTTTGACTTTGAGACAGGGTCTCGCTAGGTTGCCAAGTCATCCAGGCAGGGCTCAAACTTTCAATCCTCCTGACTCAACTCCCACAGTGGTGGGACGCTAGGCCTGCGTACAGATTGCCTTTTATGGAGAAGTCCCAAGATGGTGGCAGTGGGGAGGGAGGCCAGGGACAGGAAACTTGGGGGGAAAAGGACTTCTCTCCACCTCTGAACTCTCCCCTCTTCCCTGCAGCCTGTGGGGGCCTCCTTCCTGGCCCAAGGGGCTTCTTCAGCAGCCCCAACTACCCAGATTCTTACCCCCCCAACTCCCACTGCGTGTGGCATATCCAGGTGGCCACAGGCCACACAATACAGCTCAAGATCGAAGCTCTCAACACAGAGAGTGTGGTATCCTGTCTTTTTGATCGCTTGGAAATCTCCCCAGAGCCTGAAGGGCCCCTCCTCAGGTGCGTCCCTCTGTCCCAAGGAGACCCCAAGATCTCCGGAGATTCTGAAGGACAGAACCAGGAAGCAGCAGTGGAAAGGCTAGACTTGGGGGAACTGAGACCTGACCTCTGGGTCCCTACTCTGCTGCCACCTTGCTGTGTGGCCTGGGGAGGTCCCTCAGACATCAGTTTTCTAATCTGTAAAATGGAGCTCCTACTTATCTTTCTCCTAAGTGCTGCAAGGCTAGACATGCAGGGACTGGAAATTAAAGGAGCCTTTCTGGCCACAATGACATCCATCCAGAAGTTGCAGAAACAGGATCTCAGAGCTCAGGCAAGCTGCCCTCTGGCTGGTCCTGAGTTCAGAACCATCATCACCCTGAACCTGGCTTCCTGCAGGGTCTGTGGGAGGGTGCCTCCCCCCACACTTAACACCAACACCAGCCACCTCCGAGTGTCCTTCGTCTCTGACAACAGTGTAGAAGGCTTTGGTTTCCAGGCCTGGTACCAGGCGGTGGCCCCTGGACATGGTGAGTGACTTTACACCACATCCCTAGCCGCTTGTTGCAAAAGGGGTGGAGCCTCGGGAGGCTTCTGACTCCAAATGCCCGCCTCCAGGGAGCTGTGCCCATGATGAGTTCCCCTGTGACCAGCTCGTCTGCCTGCTCCCTGACTCAGTGTGCGATGGCTTTGCCAACTGTGCTGATGGCAGTGATGAGACCAACTGCAGTGCCACGCTCTCGGGTATGGGCCCCGCCCGGCTCAGGCGTGTTGGGCTCCTGGCTCCCGCACAGCCCCAAACGTCAGTGTCCGTGTCCGTCCAGCATTCCCTCCCTGCTCATTCTTCTGGCCAGATAGGCCTGACCAAAGCTGCTACAGCTGGCCCTCCCCATCAGAGGCACAGGTCCTGGCCACCCACAAACCCTCCCGCCTCTCTACAGGGTGTGGAGGGAATCTAACTGGGCTGCAGGGTGCCTTCTCCACTCCTGATGGCCTGCAGCAGGAACCTCACCAGCAGGTAGGCGCTGCACCCCAGGGACACTGGTGTGGCACCACGGGGACACCACATCAGCCAGGTTAGGGTGGCAGGAAGAGCATGCTGGATACTGCCTTGTGCTTAGCAAGCTGAGGGAGCAAGGAGCGCAGTAGGAAACACAAAGTACGTGCTGTGTGCCAGGTGTGGGGACACAGGCCTATCATCCCAGCGCTCTAGGAAGCTGAGGCAGGAGAATCTCAAGTCCAAGTCCAGCCTGGGTAAGGTAGCAGCTTAGCAAGACACTGCCTCAAAATATTTTTAAAAAGGGGGTTTGGGGTATAACTCAGTATGAAAGCCCTAGGTTCAATCCCAGTGCCAGAAAGAAGAAGTTCCTGCTGTGTACCCAGTTACCCACTACCCATGCTGAGTAAGGCCATTGTCTCCAAAACCAGACAGTTTCAAGGGCCCTCCCTACCTCAAGAGCTCCCAGTGATGGAGCTGGACGGGCACTGACCAGCTGGAGGCCCAGCGTAAGGCAAAGAGGGTCCTCATGAATGACTCCATCTGTGCCCCACCCTAGCTTTGTACCTGGCACATCTCAGTGCCCGCTGGACACGGCATAGAACTCCAGTTCCTCAACTTCAGCTTGGAACCACAGGATGAATGCAAGTTTGACTACGTGGAGGTGTATGAGGCCAGTAGCTCAGGAGGCCTCAGCCTCCTGGGCAGGTAGGAGAGCGGGGAGACCAAAGCCAGAGTCTGACACCGCAGGGTCCCTGCGTACAGCAGCATCACTGGACGACGGCTGCCCTGGTCCCGTCACAAGCCCTCCCGCCCCATTCCCACACTGCAGGTCTCATCCCTCCTCCCTCATAAAGCCTCCCTGACTTAGGTTCCTATCTCAAGTGACACGAGTTAAAGCAGCTGAGCATTGTGGGTCCTCCTCCCTATACCTTGAGTTCTATGAGTCAGCGTGTGTGTCTCCCAGCACCTAACATAGAGCCCAGCACCCACCTCAGAGCCCTAGCAGTTGGCCAGAGCGCCCTTCCCGTGACAACTTTCTGCTCTGGGCAGGTTCTGTGGAGCAGGGCCACCGCCTCACCTCGTCTCCTCACATCACAAACTGGCCGTGTTGTTTAGGACAGATCACGGCTTCAGCAACGGCGGCTTCTCAGCCACCTACAGAGCCTTCAATGGCACACAGAGTAGGTGCCCCTGGGTGAACGGGTGGGCAGCAGAGGCACCCCCGGGGAACACAGAAAAGTTGTGGATCTGGCCAGGACACTGAACAGCAGCGAGGGACAGGCATGTCCCAAGGTACTGCCACGCCTTCTGTGCCTACAGACCCCTGCAGGTCCAGAGATTTCTGCCAGGATGGGAGGTGTAGGGATCAGCAGTGGATATGTGACTTGTGGAGAGACTGTGCAGGAAGCAGTAGTGACAACTGCAGCAGCCCCCTGATCCCACCCCCAGGTGAGGTGCCTGCCTGTGACACCCGGAATAGGGCCTGCAGATTCCCGCAGGCTGAGTGCTCAACCTGGCAAAAACCCTGCCCACTCTCTGCATGACATCTGTTCCCTTGGTCAGACAGACCTCACACTTCTGAGGCTGGGGCCACGTCACAGAGTCCTAGAGAGATGGACTCTCAGCTGGTGGGGACAGTGGTGCTTAGTGTCACCCCTAAGGGACACAGGAATGTGAGGATCAGTGGCTGGGGCTTCACACACAGAGTCCCACTCCACAGCCCCCCTCCAAGCTGAAGGTGAGATTTTACACGAAGCAGGGATGTTTCTTCCAGATGCCCCAGTGGCCGCTGCATATAGGGTGCCTTCCTGACGCTCGGGGCAGACTCTCAGGAGATCATGGCTATGAAGCATCTCTCCTCACCTGCCCCTTGGGGTCTCACAACCACCCCATCTGACCCATGTAGAAGCAAAAATCCAGATCCCTGATGTGGCCTGCTCCACAGTGACCTGCCTCCCACCCTGCAGAGCTGGCCTGCGAGCCCGTCCAGGTGGAGATGTGCACTGGTCTGAGCTACAACACCACGGCCTTCCCGAACGTCTGGGTAGGCATGGCCACCCAGGAGGAGGTGGTGGATGTCCTCAGAGGCTACAAGGTGCTGAGTGGAGACCAGATGGGGGAGGGGGGCACAGAAAGGGGAGGGAGCCCCAGGAACACAGACCTGAGGGCCCACCTCTCCCTCCCACAGAGCCTGACAAGCCTTCCCTGCTACCAGAACTTCCGGAGGCTCCTCTGTGGGCTGCTTGTGCCCCGCTGCACCCCGCTAGGCAGCGTTCTTCCCCCTTGCCGCTCCGTCTGCCAGGATGCAGAGCGCCAGTGCCAATCTGGCCTGGCACTACTGGGCACTCCCTGGCCCTTCAACTGCAACAGGCTGCCTGAGGCAGCTGGCATGGAAGCTTGTGCCCAGCCCTGACCCCAAGCTATCCCTGCTGTCTGCCTGCCCAGCCTCCTTGGCCAGTGTGGGTGGGCGAGCAGGGAACTAAAGAAGGGGGTCTTGTTGTGGGGGGGGGGGAGCGTCAGGGGACCCTGCTCATCCTCCCTGGGCCCGTCCAACCCGGTGAGATGAGTCCTCCACCCCAGCTAATGGGACTCCTACCTTCCTTCCCTGGTTTTCCTCGTGAGAGAATCGTGGACAGCTGACCGCTCCACACCCAGCCACTGCCGCAGCCTAGACAGTCCACACCTGAGTCTCTGACCCGGCTTTCCCCCCTTCCCCCTTCTATCTGCATTTCCAAGCTCTCCGTCACTTGCCCTTTGGCCTCATTTGGGCAGCAATCTGCGCTGAGTGGCTACCGATGTGGCAGGCCGCGTCCTCAGCCCGGGATCCCGCTGCGTCCGGCCCTCTCCGCACTCCGCTGTGCGGGAGTCGCTTCTCCCTGGAGTCCTGTCCCCGCCCCGTCGCGGCCTCACCTCCCCCTCCGGGCACGTCTGTGCCCGCTCTCCTTTCTCCCCTGCTCCCCGCTCCAAACTTGGGCCACCCGCCTCGCCACATGGCGAGTTATTTCCCTGCCGTTTCCCGGCCGGCCCGGCGCTCCTGGCCCTGAACAGCTGGTTTCCTCTCGGAGTCCGGGAGGAACAGAGGGTTGGCTGGCAGGGCTCCGGGACCGGGGACCGCGAGCGCTGGGCGCCGGGGTGGGAGGGGGCAGGGCGGGGAGCGCCCCCGGGGAGCGCGGAGCCGGGAGGGGTGAGTGGGGCGGCGGAGGGCCGGGAGGAGGGGCCGCGGGGCGCGGCGCCGCGGGCTGGGCGGCCGGGGAGGGAGCGCCGCCGCCTCCCCTCCTCCGTCTTGCCCCCTCGCTCGCTGTCGGCTCCGCGGTCTGGGCACCGGGTCCCGCGCCCCTAGCAGGGACACGGCAGTGGGGCCGGGCCAGACGGCTCCGAGGACTCCGGTCCCGACTCCGGTCCTGCCCGGCCCGCGGACTGCGAAGGGGCCCCGGCGTCCGGGCTCCAGGTGCCCTCGCCATGGGGCCGCTCCTAGCGCTGCTGCTTTTAGGCCTGGCGTCGGGCTCAGCCCCGATGGACGACAACAAAATCCCCAGTCTGTGCTCGGGGCACCCCGGCATTCCGGGCACTCCCGGCCACCAGGGCAGCCCGGGCCTGGCGGGGCGCGACGGGCGCGACGGGCGTGACGGCCTGCCGGGGACTCCGGGCGAGAAAGGCGAGAGCGGCAGGCCGGGTAAGCAGGCGCCCCGGGACCGGGACGAGCCCCGCAGGGGAGCCGCGCGCTGCCTTCGGGACCCCGGGGCGCGGGGACAGCGAGTCGGTCGGCCTCCGGCTCCGCCCCAGCCCTGCGCAAGGCGAGACGGAGAGGCTCACCTAGGACGGGGCGCGCCCTGGGGGCGTCTCCGCACCCCGCCCTGCGCCGCTGCTGTCACTCTAACTGCTCCGTTCCCTCGCAGGACTGCCGGGGCCGCGCGGGGAGCCCGGGCCACGAGGAGACGCGGGACCCGTGGGCGCCACCGGGCCCGCGGGCGAGTGCGCCGTGCCGCCGCGCTCGGCCTTCAGCGCCAAGCGCTCCGAGAGCCGGGTGCCTCCGCCGGCCGACGCGCCCCTACCCTTCGACCGCGTGCTGGTGAACGAGCAAGGCCACTACGACGCCACGACCGGCAAGTTCACCTGCCAGGTGCCCGGGCTCTACTACTTCGCGGTCCACGCCACCGTCTACCGGGCCAGCCTGCAGTTCGATCTGGTCAAGAACGGCGAGTCCATCGCCTCTTTCTTCCAGTTTTTTGGTGGGTGGCCCAAGCCAGCCTCGCTTTCCGGCGGCGCCATGGTGAGGCTGGAGCCGGAGGACCAGGTGTGGGTGCAGGTGGGCGTAGGTGATTACATTGGCATCTACGCCAGCATCAAGACAGACAGCACCTTCTCTGGGTTTCTCGTCTACTCCGACTGGCACAGCTCTCCAGTGTTCGCCTAGTGCCCAACCAGAGAATGAAGGTAGGACGCGGACACCGCGTGTCCAGGAGGGCTGGCCCCCTGGAGCGTTGTGATGACTGCGGTAGGGAGAGCCCTCTCCGGCCTGCGGCGGGCGAGGAATGGAAATAGAGCTGTTCGACATGGGGCAGGCAGTGCTGGACTGTGGCTGGATTTTTGCCCAAGAATAAAGCAGTATGCCATGCTGGCAGTGTGGGTCCCCTGACTGCTCTGAGCCGGGACTCCAAGGTGGGGTACTGTCTTCCTGGGCCTCTGCTTCCTCCTCTACCCCTCCCAGGGCCAACCCCCTTCTCAGAGATCACTCAATAAATCCAAAAAAAGACTGCCCTCTTCCCTTCAGTCTTTCTTTAGTGGCAGGGCTGCGGTGTCCCCAAGGGCCACAGCAGGTGGCACCCAGGCAAAAGAGGGGTACTTGGGCAGGATGAGCCAGGTGCAGAAGATACAGGAAGCTGACTCGGGAATGAGAGGCTGCCCACGGAGCTGCCATTTACTTGTGAAGGTTGTGACCAGGAGTGTCTGAACATGGGGCTAGCTAGGGGTGCCCTCCTGGTTCAGGGCTTTGGCCACCCAGAAAAAGGGGCACCTTATCCTAACTCAAGAGATGCCAAACCATGTCTGCTCTAGCTACTTGCCAGGTCCCTAGGTGCCTAGAAAGTTATTTACTGGGCTGGAGGAATTGCTAAACAGCTAAAGCACTTGCCTAGCAAGTGCTATGTCAAGCGCTAAGTACCCAAGTTCGATTCCCCAGCACCACATAAGCTGGGCACGGTGGTGGTGGCGCACACCTGTAATCCCAGCACTCAGGAGGCTGAGGCAGGAGGATTGCCATGAGTCCAAGGCCAGCATGGGCTTCACAGTGAGTTTAGGACCAGCCTAGGCTACAGCGCAAGACCCTGTATAAAAGATTAATAATAATAAAGGCAATTTTTGCTGTCATTCAATGCCTGGCCAGTACTAACCCTGGTAGCCCAGAGGTAATTTCTGAGATGGCCACAAGAGGGCACCCTCGTTCCTGATGCAGGAACTGTGAAGTAGCTTAAACAGGACTTGAGAGATGATGGGGTAGCGGGAGCATATTAAGGTCTGCCACAGGAATTCAAAAGGGACGGAGAAAGACAGGGTAATCTGCTCCCGGATCAGGAAGTTTATCTAACCTCATAAAGTGTTTATCCCCACGTTAAACAGACTGGAAGGAGCCAAGCCTCTTGCTCAGCTCCTGCTCCAGGGCTGGGGGATGGGAAGAGAGAGCGCCAAGCCCTGCCTGCAGTCTCCAAACTCTGAGGCAGAGGTGGGGAACCCACTCCCACAGTGCTGGGAGACAGCTTTGGTGGGTCGAGCCAGGATGTCTGGCCACAAAGCCCTGTTAAGGCTTACCTCCTGTGCCACCTCTAGAGCCCAGCCCTAGCCTCACTTCAACCTAATAACTAATAAAACAAGGCTTGGCAGTCCCTGTCTGCTCAGCCTCTCAGTCCTGCAGAGTGCAGTGGCCTCTCCGCAGCCATTCAGCAGCCCTCCCCTCCCAAAAGGCAGCCCCAGGCATTACATTCCTAGCTGTAACATGCAATTATGGGGGAGGGTCTCTCCTCTTGCCGGTCATGTGAAGGCAGCTATGATCAGTGAAGCTGATCCCCGAGTATGTTAGAGAGGTCGCAGGCCTCCTGGGCTCCCCCAGGACCCACAGTCATCTCCAACCCTTCTCGGGGGCAGGCCCTGGGCCAAGAGACACAAAGACAAGCGCCAGCTCCTCCAGGGACCAGAGGGTAGACTGCACTCCAGGCAGCCAGTCTCCAAGTACCTTCTGGGGAAAAACAGCACCCAGGGAAAGCTGAGAAGGCTGACTCTAGGGATAAGAAATTCACATTCTTCTCTACAAGGGCATAACTCGGGCAATACCAGAGGACTGAGGGAAGGCTCTTCTAGAGCAATGTGATCATAAGGCAAACAGAGGGGAGGCCTAACCCAGCCTGGCCGGCCATCGACTGTCCCACTGGCATAGCCCTCCCGCCTCTCTCCCACCTCCTTCCCACACTTGTGACTCCAGCAGGACTGGAAGGTGTCTGTCACCTGACCAACTGCCCAGAGGGAAGCACACAGACACTGTCAAAGCTGTCAACAGAACTTTACTCACTGGAAACTGGGCACACAGAACCGCCGGGGAGCTGCATGCCCCTAAGCTCTGCCTCCTTTTATTTGGACCCTAGTGAAATTGCAGTCTGCCCTCTCTAATGCCAGGAAGACACACACACAGAGGAATGCTAGTGGCTACTGTGCTAGTTGATGTGAAGAGAAGACGAGGAATGATTAGAATTGTGGATGTCCTTCCTGAGGCTCCCAGCAGAGCCAGTGCCTGAGGGTATATGGTCCTGAAGCCAGATGCACATGGACACCCTGCCCTCCCCCCCACCCCAATCCCACCAGGGGTGAACTCTGGATCAGGTTGGGCAAGAGCCTCACAAGATTATGAAAGGCAGAAGTGGCCCCAAGGGCACTAATGGCACCTGAGAGATTCTACCCCCAAACCTACTAGGGCACAGGGGCTGTGCCTGAACACAAATGTTCAAGATCACAGAGCCCTGAGTTGCCAAAACACCCAAATGACACAGCTGTGTTGTGACTGCAACTGTAAAAGCCAAGGGGAAGGGGGAAGGAGGCAGGAAAAGACCTACAATTCCCAACAGAAAAACCAAAAGCAGGGAGGGGTTGGCCCCAGAGGCTGGCATCTGGATTGGCTGGAAGAACACAGCCAACAGTCTCAGGGGCCTTGCATAGTGACATACTCACCACCCTCGCATCAAAAGGACCCATTTGGTACAGAAAAGTTATGCCACCCTGGGCCCACCCAGATCGGAGTCTTCCAGTGTCCCATCTCCGTGGCCTGGATGTATGGCTTGAGGCGTGGCAGACAGCCATGGGAGCAGAGGATTCGGGACAGGATTGCAGGTGAGGTGCTAATGCTGTCCCAGCACAGATGCCTGCATGGGAGCATGGAGGTGCAGGCAGGGAGGGCATCTTCAGAGGTAGACATTGAGGGTCTGCAGGATGCCCTGGCGGCAGAGCGGGCAGTTGCGGTTGTAAATGGGGTGACGCATGAGGATCTCGGTGCAGGCCTGGCACAGGCACAGGTGCCGGCAGGGCAGGAGCAGCACGGTCTTGCTCTGGTCCTGGCAGATAACACACTTCTTCCGCTCCTCTTGCTCCTTCAGCAACTCCCACGGGTCTTGTCCAGCCACAGGCTCCTCCTCATTGAGTCTCTCCCGGCCCCGGGCGGGTGTCACTCTGACAATCCTGACCTCCTCCTCATCTGCCTCTGACCTTGGTGCTCCTTCAGGATGGGTGTCCTGCCCTGAGGTCCTGGCTTGGAACACCCTCCTAGGGCCACCTTCAGGGGCCCCAGGTGCCACCCCTCGGTTAGGCCAGCTTGCCAGCTGCAGACTGCGGCTCCAGACTCTGCGCCAGGCCTCGAAGCCTAGCACTAGGCGAGACAGCCGGACAACATTCTCTCTGAGCCGGTGGTAGGATGGCCAGGCATGAAGCTGACTGAGGGCTCGGGTGGCCAGCCTCAGCGTGAGGTCTGGGTGCAAGGCGGTCACTGCCACTGCCAGCACACAAGCCAGCAGCACCAAGCCAGTGAGATTGACAAGCACAAAGCTGGCCAGGAGGCGCGTAGCTGAGGCCAACAGCTCCAGTGCTAGCTGGCAGGGGTTCCAAAGAAGAATGGCCATGGCCACAGCGCTGCTGGAAATGTGGCCTAAGAAGGCAGCCACCACGTCCGTGACCCTCCACAGAGACCCCATCACTGCGTCCCACAGGGCCAGCACCAGGGAAAACAGATTCTGAGTTCCAATGAGGCAGATGTTGACCAAGCTGTTGATCACATAGGCCACCAGGCTCATGGCGATAGCACAGATGTCACAGACCTGGCGCAGCAAAGCATGACCATTTGAGGCCACATTGAGGATGCCCCGGTGCAGTATCTCCCTGCTCCGCAGCGCTCCATGAGAGGCCAGGTGCCCTAGGAGCTTTAGACTCTCCAGGCCAGAGCAGCAGCTATAGAGCAGGGTACACACGGCCTGCAGGCTCCAAACGGTGACCCGGACCAAACCCTCGACCAAGGCAAGCAGTGACAGCAGGACCCCGCGGCCCAAGTGCAGCAGACCAGTCAGTACCGTGTTCGGCAGGTTGTAGATGAACGCGAGGAGCCAGGCCAGGGAAGTCAGGAGGGAGGACACCAGCAGGAAGTTGAGATCCAACACAAAGGTCAGCACGTTGAGCACCAGGCCCACTCCATTCACCACCAGGTACACCGCCTCCATGATAGGAATAGGGAAGGCTGGCTCCTGGGTGGCGGGCGCTGTCAAAGTTACGGAATCAATAGCTCATTTGGAAGAGAAGGGAGCGGTCTCCAACCCGAAATCTACAAAAGACGTGGGTTAGGGACGTGGAATCTCAGTAGAGGGAAAGGGGGCAAGGAATCGCTCCAAGAATCCCGGTCTTGAAGGTGGGCAGGTTGGAAGAGAAGACAGCAAACATTTTTAAAGTGAAGGCAAGTCCGGGCTGGAGAAAAGAACTCAGCTTTGGAGACCGAGCAAGGCGTACCACGGCCGGCCAATGGCTTAACCGGGAGAAGTCCAGGAACGGATGGGATGGGATCGGGCCGGGGCCGGGTGGGGTAGGCGCGAGCTGGGCGCGGGCTCGCGGACCAGCTACGCAGGTGCCCTTTTCCCCGCCCGGCCCCTGTCCTGCTTGCGGTGCTTGGCGCCCAAAGGGGAGAAGGAGAGGGAATCAGCTTCGGCAAACCCCAAGCGCGGCCTCCACTCCACTGGGCGCCGCCATCTTGTGTGCCAAGGGGTGGGGCAAGAGGCGGGGAACAAGACCTCTGGCCAATTAATGCGGGCCAAACACTGGAATCTCAAGATCTGATTGGTCTGTTTGAACGGCGTCCCAAACAAATGTGTTTGCCAAAGGGAGGGACGAATTTATTAAAAATCCCGCCCCTTTAAAGCGGTGATTGGTCCGTTGACGGGCGAACGGCTGTATATGCCCTCGTAGCCCCGCCCTCCAACGAAATAGTCAGGTTCGAGCGCTGTCGCTCCTGAGTTCTGCTCCTGGACCTGAAGCCAGGATTTCTTTAGGCCAGGATTTCTTTAGGCTTGGCCTGGAGATCGCCGCCTGTAGACGGTGTCTGAGATGTCACTGCCTCCTCGTCCCACTCAGGCCCGCTGCCCCGTCTCTTCCCCTTCACTTATTCTATCATTTACCGAGCGCCTACGGTAGTGCCTGGAGACACAAAAACCACTTAAGACATAGCCCGAGCCGCATCTGGTGCCACAGACCGGTAACCCCAGCACTAGGGGAGGCTGATGCAAGAGGATTACAAGTTTGAGCCAGCCTTCAGAATGTAGTGATTTAGTGAGAACTTGCTGGAAAATTAAAAACCAGAGTTCAGAAAAAAATAATAATAAAGTGCTCACCTGCCAAGCTCAGGGTCCTGGGTTCGATTCCGTACCCCATAAACTGGGTGTAGTAGCACATGCCCGTAACTAACCCTGTACACAGGAGGCTAAGGCAGGAGTATTGCCATAGGTTCGAAGACAGTCTGTGCTACATAGTCAGTTCAGAACTAGTCTGAACTACAGACTCTGTCTCAAAAAAGAAAGAAAAAGAAAAAAGAAAACCACAGTAGTTAGAGCGCTTGCCTAGCAAGCTCAAGGCCCTGGGTTCAGTTCCCCAACAGCACATAAGCCAGGCGTGGTGGACAGGGGCACTTGGACCAGCCTGGACTACAGAGCAAGACCTTGTCTCAAAAAAGGCAAATTTTGGGGACTGGAGGAATGGCTCGGCAGTTAAGCACTTGCCTAGCAAGCGTACAGCCCTGAGTTCATTCCCCAGCACCACATAAGCTGGGTGTGGTGGCGCACGCCTGTAATCCCAGCACTTGGAAGGCTGAGACAGGAAGACTGCTGTGAATCCAAGCCAGCCTGGGCTACACAGTGAGCTCAGGACTAACCTGTGCTACAGAGGGAGACCCTGTCTCAAAAACAAAACAAACAAAAAAGCAAACTTTCTGTGGATGTACCTTCTTACATAGTTTTGAATTTGGAACTCTCAATAATTTGCATAATGTAGGGCTGGGGGTATAGCTCAGTGATTGGAGTGCTTGCCTAGGAAATCCAAGGGCCTGGTTCAATCCCCCAACACCGCATAAGAGCTGGGCGTGGTGGTGCGCACCTGTCAACTCAGTACTCAGGATGCTGAGGCAAGAGAATTGCCATGAGTTCTAGACCAGCCTGGGCTACACAGTGAGTTTGCAACCAGTCTGGACTACAGAGTGAGACCCTGTCTCAAAAATAAAAAAAGCCACGGCAGTGATACCGAATGCCTGATGGGGAGATGAAGGAAGCACTCACGAGAGCACAGAGCAGAATTCCCAAGCTAGACATTCTGTTTTGGCTTTACTCGGTCTCTTAAACGTCAACCTTCCATAATCTCTACAACTCCCTTTTCCTGGGCTGGAGGCGGCGCTCAGTCAAAGCCAATCTTTTCCTCCCCCTTTCTCCTCAGAACAAAGTGGGGCTGGAGCTATGAGATGGCTCTTGTGACTGGCTGGAGCTGGGACATGGCTCTCAGTGATTGACTCCTTCGCAAGCTGAGCCTTACTCTTTTAACAGCTGAGTAGTACTCCCCCGCGCGGCGTTGCACGGATTGTCTTGAGTGGCTTCCGTGAAGTGTTAAGGTCCCACCTCGAGCTGGATGTGGGAAGGAGGACGGGCTGCTGAGAGGAGCTCACACACCTGCGGCTGACCCGAGGTAAGATCAGGCCGCACTCCGTGTGCAGGCACGGCCGCCCCAGATGGCACGGGACATCGCCAGCGCCGATTATCCGGGGCAGAGCTGAGCCTTGGTTTGAAAATGGAATCTTAGAAAGCAGGGCCTTCGATTCTGTCCCTCCGGGGCCAGGTCGCGAGTGGATTTAAACTGGCTTGTGAATCCTTCCTTGCTTAAAGCCATTCACACGTGCCCCGGCTGTTAATAATTGATCTTGATTTACAAATGCTCTGTGATCTGGTCTCACCCCCACCCCCCTTCTCCTCTCACAGGCCACTTTCCAACCTCCAGAATTCCAACACAGCGCGCCCACACCGCTGCCTGGGTACCGGGCTCCACTCCTTTTTGGTGTGTGTATGAGTACAGTCAGTGCTGAGGATGCAGCCCAGGGCCGTGGCACTCAGCTACATCCTCGGCCCTTTTTTAAAATTTTTTTTTGATTTTCAGACTAGTCTCTCCAATTTGCTAAGTTGCCCAGGCTGAGCTCGAACTTGCAATCCTCCTGCCTAAGCCTCCAAGAGTGCTGGAATTACAGGCCTGCGCCCCCAGCCATTGTTTAAAACAAAGGTTGGGAGGCTGGAGTAACGGTTAAAGCATTTGCCTAGCAAGCGCTATGTAAAGCGCTAAGTACCCAAGTTCAATTCCCCAGCACCAGATAAACTAGGCATGGTGGCACATGTCTATAATCCCAGCACTCAGCGAGCCGAGGCAGGAGGGTTGCGGTGAGTCCAAGGCCAGCCTGAGCTCCTCAGTGAGTTCAGGACCAGCCTAGACTACAGCCTGTCTCAGTAAATAAATAAATAAATAAATAAATGTATGTATGTATGTTGGAAGCTGGGGCGGGGACCACACCTGTAATCCCAACACTCAGGAGGCTGAGGCAGGAGGATTGCTGTGTGTTCAAGGCCAGACTGGGCTACATAGTTTCAAACTAGCCTGGACTACAGAGCAAGACCCTGTCTCAAAATAATAAAATAAAAAAGGTTGGGAGCGTTGCTCAGTGGCAATGTCACAGCCAATGAGGTTTATCTGAGGCATGATTATTGCTAATTAAAATAAAGATTGGGGTGCTGTTGGGGCCCTCAGGGCCCGAGAGCCTCAGCATTGCTGACCATGGCCACGTTCCTTTCCACGAAGAAGCGTTTATTGTCTGGAATTTAAGTCAGGTGTTGTTCTGCTTGAAATTTGGATCAGGTGTTGAACCACGGGACTGTTCTGTTAACAAGCGGGAGGGCTCAAGAGGGTATATAAGGGAAGATGTAAACAGAAAAGCGTCTTTTGCAACGTCCCTTGCAGGAGTCCGGTTTTTTCAATCCACACTCCCCCTCTCGTGTTCTCGTTGACTGACCGAGTGGGCTCGGTCTTCTGGTGCCCAACGTGGGGCACAAGCACGGGGGAATCAGTGACGGACACCGCCGGAAAGGAGCTCTCAGAAATAGGTAATAAAGAGGAAAGAGGACAAATAGGTAAAAAGGGCGGTGATAAAATGGGACAAAAAATGTGGTTTATATGCATGATGATGTTGGGATGCTGGGGAGTTGAAATAGTAAAAAAAAAAGGGTTGCAACAATTTTTAAATTTTATAAAAGGTCTGTGCCCATGGTTCCCAGAGAAAGGAACTATGCGTTTAGATACTCAGGAAAAAGCTTAGGGATCATGTAAAAAGCTCTTATGCTACCGATGCCTTCAGTCCCTGGTCCTTGCAGGAGGACCAGAAGTTATTAAAAACAGAGGATTGTAAGTCGGTAGCCCCTTGTGCCCCCCCCCCCCCCAGTGTATCAGGATGTGGGGGCAACCAGTGACTGGCCTGCCCCTGCAGATGTTTTTATGACAAATAAAACTGAAGCTGATTCTCCAATGCCATCGAGTCCTGAGAATCCTTTGGTGGCTTTGATACAACTTGGAGCCACTCCTCCTCAGTCCTTGTTCACAGGATATCGTCAAAAGGTTTTGTCCCCATTACAGGCAGGAATTCAGAAGGCCATAGAACAAGGAGAAGATGAATTTGTTGATAGGCTTTTGCAAGCTTCTGGAGAAGTTTTTGGAGCCGGAATGCTTCTGGTTAAGCAGTTGGCTTATGAAAATGCCAACACTGCATGTCAAGTGGCTATCCGCCCGTATAAAAAACGGGGAACTATCTCTGACTACATTCAGCTTTGTGCTGACATTGGGTCATCTTACACTCAGGGTCTGGCAATGGCGGCAGCCCTTCAGGGAAAAACAATAAAAGAAATTTTATTTGGGCAGAGGACAAAGCCTCGGCGAGCAACTGGCCCTCCTGGTAGTTGTTATGGATGTGGACAAGTGGGTCATCAAGTTAAATTCTGTCCTCAAAAATGTTTTGGTAAATCTAAGCTGCCAAAACAGCCAGGACTGTGCCCTAGCTGTAAGAAAGGTAAAGATTGGGCTAATGAGTGTAAATCAAGACGGGACTATTTGGGTAATCCTTTTTCTCTGGGAAATGGGAGGAGGGGCCCGCCCCAGGCCAAGAAGCAGCAGTGTTATGGGGCAATACAGCTTCTCCCGCAGACAATTCCCTTACATAAGGATGACTGCAAACGACCCCAGAGTATGGCAAACAGTCCTTCAGAAAATGGAATGGACCCGACCCCATACTTATATGGGGTCGAGGGCATGTTTGTGTTTTTTCTTAGAGGACGGTGCATGGTGGCTTTCTGAGCGACTGGTCCGGACCGCTGAACAGGTTCCTGTGGCAGCTGAACCTGATGATGATGCTGATATTGAGGAATGAGGAGAAAGAAAATTCATTAGACTTTTGTTCCTTATCTTTCTTTGTTGCATCCTGCCATATGGGAGCAAAATGGACTGGCATGACTGGGACTTCTCGCTATATCTTGGACTGATCAAATCCAGTGGACATATCTTCTTCCTCTTATACTTTTTCCTCGACCACTTCCCATTCCAGCAATGTATCGTCAATGGGAATGTGGTGGTCTGATTTTGGACAGAGACAATTGTATGTTTGGAAATTGGGGGTGGCTGTCAATACCCCCTATGTTACATGGCAAGATAATGGACAATTTAACTTGACTAATTACGTATTGTTTACTGTTAACTTGAAAAGGCATTGAGCCATCCTAAGTTGAACTAATTATTGCTGAAATTGTTGCATATTGATGCAGCACAAACTGCTGTCGTTACTCAGTATGTTTCCCTCCTGGCTGGATTTTTCCCGTATGTTATAGTGCTGGAACAAACCGTATGTTATAGTGCTGGAACAAATGTTACTGATTTTATGTTTGATTTTTCCTTTTATTGTTTGTAGTGGAATGGAAGGACAAACTCTGGCCGCTGACATTCATGGTCTTAAGCTATGTGGCAAACCCCCCAGTTTTGGTGTGTAATTGGGCTGATAGCCAAAGACGGGTAAGATTTCTCTGCATTCAAGACAACCTAAGACAGGCTGCATGCCATGCTGCATGTAGTCCAATGACGGGTAAGTTCTGACTGTAAGGAATAACCTAAGACAGGCATAGTCTCGTACCAAACTTTACATTAAAAAATAAAAAAGGGGGGAGATGTTGGGGCCCTCAGGGCCCGAGAGCCTCAACATTGCTGATCATGGCCACGTTCCTTTCCACGAAGAAGCGTTTATTGTCTGGAATTTAAGTCAGGTGGTGTTCTGCTTGAAATTTGGATCAGGTGTTGAACCACGGGACTGTTCTGTTAACAAGGGGGAAGGCTCAAGAGGGTATATAAGGGAAGATGAAAACAGAAAAGCGTCTTTTGCAGCGTCCCTTGCAAGAGTTCAGTTTTTTCAATCCACACTCCCCCTCTTGTGTTCTCGTTGACTGACCGAGAGGTCTCGGTCAGGGTGCTGGGGGTGTAGCTCAGTGGTTACAGAGGATTTCATTCCCCAGGACCTCATAAAGATTAGCTGGGCATAGTGGCATGTGCCTGTAATCCCAGCACTTAGGAGGCTGAGGCATGAGGATTGCTGTGAGTTTGAGGCCAGCCTGGGCTCCATAGTGAGTTCAGGACCAGCCTGGGCTACAGAGAGAGACCCTGTCTCAAAAAAATAAAATGAAATGAAAGTTGATACCACTTTCCCACTATGCCTCTGACAAGGGCAGGTTGACTGTTAACTATTGTGTGCATCTGTGCTCCTGTGAGACGAGGTCTCGCTCTGCAGCCCAGGCTAGCCTTGGACTCACCGCAATCCTCCTGCCTCGGCCTCCCGAATGCTGGAATTTCAGGCGTGGGCCACCATGCCGGCCTAATTTGTATGTGGCTCTGGAGAATCAAAACCCAGGGCCTTGCTCATGCCAGGCAAGTGTCCTAACCACTGGGCTGCTTCCCAGCCGCAGGTGCATATTTGCATCCTGGTTCTTGGCATAGTTACAGCACTTTCCCGTCAGCAGCAGGACAGTGCCCACCTCCCACATGCGTGGGCCGTGTCCCCATCTTCCTGTGTCAGCCTCCCTCCTGGTTACTACTTCGCTACTGTGCTAGGACCCAAAGCACAGGAGATTTACGTTCAGTGCTACAAGACGGGGAGAAGGGAAACACTGTGCGCCTTTCCCCGAGCCTTCTCCGTGCGGAACCTCTGGTTGTGCTGCCGTCCTCACTCGGGAAGAGGTGGAGTGACGCTCACGAATCCACTTTCTGCAGTTCATCAATACTGCTCTTCCCAACTCCCACCGCGAAGAACAGTGCAAGCGCGCAGCACCAGGGGGCGCTCTCGGGCCAAGGAGAAATCAAGAAACCCTCGCAAACCTGAATTCCGGCCTCATCACATCATTTTGCCATTGCTCAAGAACCTGCAGTGGCTCCCTATTGCCTGATTTATCTTAAGATCCAAACAAGAAAAAAGTTTCAACTATTCCCCTATAACCTAAACCTGTCAAGAAAAAGGACAAATCTCCTAGATTCCTGGCCAGCCTCATCTTCTAGCCACGTGGCGGCGCAGAAACTTCCGATACAGAAATTCTGCAGCTGCCGCTGGGTGCCTCTCTCTGCATTCCCACCCAGCCCTCTGCCTGCGCCGTTTTTCTCTGCCTGGAATGGGCATCCCTTGTCCCTCCCCTGTCTAAATCTGGTCTTTTATTGGAGCCTGCGCACTTCCAGAAAGGCCTTTCCTGGCCAGTGGCGGTCCCAGGTCTACACCCGCACTCCCTTTTCCAAATGTCCCATGCACTTCCTGTGCATACTGTAAGATTCGGCTCTTATTCAGCTATCATCATTACAGTTGCAGTGCAGAGAGGGTGGCGTAAGATAAACGGTTCTTCAAAGTTTAGCTCCTTGGTCTGGGCCCAGGGACACAAGCTTGTAACCCCAGCTGTCTGGGCGACTGAGGCAGGATAATTACGAATGGCCTGGGGATGCAGCTCAGGGTAAAGGCACTGGCCTCAGTCTCCAGTATCACAAAAAAAGTAGTTTCATGGCTCATATGATATACAGTTTCAAGTCATAACTCTCTCTCTCTCTCCATAGGGTCTTCTGTTGCTTAAGCTGGCCTCACATTCCCAGGCTAAAATGATCCTTCTGCCTCAGCCTCACAAGTAGCTGGGACTACAGATGTGTACAGCGCCCTGCCCAGCCAAGGTCATGATATTTTTGTTTTTGTCCAGCGTGTGTGTGTGTGTGTGTGTGTGTGCTTCACACTTATCATGATGATCTTTAATTCCATCAATTTTTATGCAAATGACATGAATTAGTTTTTGTTTATGGCTGAATAATATTCCATTGTGTGTGTATATACCTCATTTTCTTTACTCATTCACTAGTATCCAGACTAATTCTGAAGCTTGGCCAGGGCGAGCTGTGCTGACATGTGTTAGCAGGAATGTTATTCAGCTTTTTGTCACTATGACCAAATACCAGAGAAAAACAGCTTAGAGGAAGAAAATTTTATTTTGGCTCCCAGCTACAGAAGCCTCCCTTTAGGGTCTGCGGCTACACTGCTCCAGGCTTGGGGTGAGGCAAAGGCACATGGGAGAAGGGTGTGGCAGAGGAAGGCTGCTCACCTCTACAGCCAGGCAGCAGTGCCTGGAAAGGGCGGGAGGAGTGGCGCAGCAGTTGGAGCACTTGCCTAGCAAGTGCCAGGCTCTGAGTTCAATTCCCCAGCACCACATAAAGCTGGGTGTGGTGGCCCACGCCTCTAATTCAGGCACTTGGGGGGCTGAGGCAGGAGGATTGTCATGAGTTCGAGGCCAACTTGGGCTCCACAGTGAGTTCAGGACCTGCCTGGACAACCCTGTCTCAAAAAGAAGAAGAAAAGAGGGAAGAAGTTAGGAAGGTGCCAGGGACTAGAGATAGTCCCTGTGATCACGTTTCCGTCTGGAATTTTTGTTTTGTTTGTGTTTTGAGACAGGGTCTCACTCTATAACCCAGGCTGGTCCTGAGCTCATTATGGAGCCCAGGCTGGCTTTGAATTCATGGCAATCCTCCTGCCTCAGCCTTCCCAGTGCTGGGATTGCAATGGGTGCCATGATAGCTGGCTAATTTATTTGTGTTGTTGGGAAATTGAGCCCAGGGCCTTGCACATGGTAGGCCGGCACTCCTCCCCCTGGGCTTCACCCAATCCCCAGAGTCTCCTTCAATTAGGCCCCACCTTTTTTTCTACCACTTGCTGATAATGGCATCAAGCTCTTATCTCATCAGCAGATTAAGCTACTGAGGAAGTTAAAGCCCTCACGATCCAATCACTTTCCTGAAGCCCGTCCTCTGAGCACGGGACTTTTGGAGGTCATTTCCATCTAAACCACAAGAGCAGGTGTCCCTTAGAATGTCGTGACTGGTGAGCCAGGCTGGTGTCTCATGATGCCGAAGAATGAAATCGCAGATGAAGGAAGCAAGTGGTACAGGGAGCAGCTTCTGCTCCTGTGCGCCTTGGGGGGAATTTAGCCCGAGGCGGGTGCTTTCCTGTCTCTGTCCCTTCCTTTACAATCGAGTCTCTCCAGATGCACTGCAGGTGAGCACTGGTCTATGCTTGCAGACAGGGCTCAGGAAAGCCCCAAAATCTACAGGGCGGGTGGCCTTTCCAGCCTTCCCTTCTCCTCTCACTCCATGGCCCATTTTTGTCCTGACTACAGGCGCTCTGTTCTGTTCCGCGGACCCCACTCAGACCCTCTACTCCCCATCTCAGTATCTCTGTACGCTGCTGTAGGTGTACACTGAGAGTAGCATCCCTGGGTCACAGGGAGCTTATTTTTAGTTTTTTTTAGTTTTCTTTTTCTTTTGAGGCAGGGTCTCACTCTGCAATCCAGGCTGGTCCTGATTTCACTATGTAGCCCAGGCCGGCCTCGGAACTCATGGTGATCCTCCTCCTGCCTCAGCCCTCCCAGTGCTGGCCCAAACCTGGCTTAGGTGGTACTAGGCAATCAGACTTTGCGCTTGCTGGCTTTGCACTTGATAGGCATGAGCTCTAACTGCTTTGCTACTTATCCAGGGCACCCCCCTCCCTTCCCTGCAGCCCATTTTTATTTTTGATTTTGAGACAGGGTTTCACTGGGTCACTAAGTTGCCCAGCTGAGCCGAAATCTGCAATCTTCCTACCTCAGCCTCCCAGAGTGCGGGGATTATAAACCTCTACCAAAAGGCCTGGAACGTGTACGTGCTAGTGTGTGCGTGTGTGTGTGTGTGGGGGGGGGGGGGGGAGTGTTGTGCCCAAGGCTACATACTATTTTTAATTTCAAAACAATGTCTTGCCAATTTGCTAAGTGGCCCAGGTTCACTCACACTTGCAATATTCCTGCCTCTGCTTCCGGGTGCTGGGACTACAGGCCTGGGTCCCCGGCGTCCGCAGGCCCAGCTCTGCCTCTTTTGAGAAGTGTCTGCTCAGTTCTTCCCTTTGTCCATCTACTGATGATCTGTTCTTTCGGTAGGTTTTTTTTTTTTTTGAGTGTTTTATATATTCTGGATATTAATCTTCTGTGGGGAGAGTGGCTGGCAAGAATTTCCGTTCTGTTCTTTTTTGTTTGAACCCAGAGCCTTCACAGTGAACTTACATGTCTAGCCCTATTTTTTTTTTGAATTGTTTTTATATATTTTTTAAATTTTTCAGACAGGGTCTCATTAAGTTGCTAACTTGCCCAGCCTGGGCTCCAACTGGAGATCCTCCTGCCTCAGCCCCCTGGGGTGGGCAGGGCTGGGGCCCAGTTTATGTCCCTCTTTGCTGTGCAAGTCATACAACAGCTTTTTGCTTTGGCTTTCTCCTTTGCCGTTGCTGTAAAGATAAGCCAGACATTGATTAAAGCCCAGTGACAATCTGAGCCCCTATGGCTTCTTCCCTTGGTCGCAGCACTTCCTCTCCCCGGCCCCCAACATCCCGTGGGAGACCATCGAATTCGGTAGCAGGGCCATCTCAAAGCCTCCAGTTCCTTAGTAGTGCCTGAGTCCAAAGTTGAAGGAGCGCTGTCCAGGGGGCAGGCACTGAGGAGAAGACCCCACCACACACACACACCTTGTGTGTGTGGTTCCAAAATCTCAGTGTCTTGTTTCTCAAGCTCCCTCCGCACTAGCCATTGGGGTGCAGAGTGCCGGGGTGCCGTGAATCCAGCCCCACCTCCTCTCCTTCCTGGCTCTACTCGTCCCTCCCACCCATCCCGGCGCCACTCAAGCACAGGGGGGACCCTAGCCCCCGCCAGGGTCCTTCCGTGAGGAGGGACCAAGAGCCTGCACAGGCACTTCACTTTCTCACAGCCTCCCCAACCGGAGGCCAGCTGGCCTTTCCTCAGGGACAACTCAAAGTCCAACAGCTCTCCGGGGACATTCCTTTCCTTGGGTGGTGGTTATTTTGGTGAACGGATGTGAAGCTCCCTAAAGGAGAGAGGTGTAAACTCCCAGCATCCTGCCCTGCCCCCATCATTCTCCAAGACTGGAAAATAGGAAAGGGGTGAGGGACACCCAAAGCAGAGAACCGAGGCCCAGAAGTCACCGCTGGTCAGAACGGGTCCCGCAGAGCCAGCGGGGGACCCTGCCGCCTTCACACCTGCAGGGGGCTGACATCCAGCCTGGGGGCCCAACGCATTCCTTGACAAGGAGTCACTGCCACTCTCAGGGGGCCGCCTCTGTTCTCTCCCCAGCGCCACCCTGCCCCCTTTGGCAGAGGGGTCCACCGGACAGGACAGACTGAACTACCGCAAGGGGCTCTGCTGGGAAAGGCCTGGAGACCGGATTCGGGGCTTCCGGAGAGCCTTAAAGTCCCCCGCCCAAGCCCGCACAGCCGGCTCGCGGCAGCCTGAGCATTTATGGTAATGTTTGGGTTGGTGCTTGGCCGGATGCCCCGCCTGCCCCGCCTCCACCGCCCGGACCTTTGGGAGCAGGGGAGCCGGGGCAGCCAGAGGCGCTGAGCGCCGGCGCCTTCCCGCCGAGGTGCTGGATGCCCGGGGCTAAGGTCGGGCAGGTGGGCTGGCTCAAGTGGAAAGGCTCCTGGAGTCCGAGGCGACTGAGGGCCTGACCTGGGCCGAGGGCTGGAGCCATCACAGCTGCTGCTCTTCTCTGTGGCTTAAAGCTCCCTAGTCCCCAGGAAAAGTCTCCATGCATCCACATCCTCTTCCTCCTCTAACCCCCCACTCCCTGGCAGGGAATGGGCTGAGAGGGGAGGCCAGCAGCTCCCAGGGGAGTCCCTGGAATGCTGGGAGCCTGGGAACAGATCCTGTCGGCCCATCCCTGGGAAAGCCAGGCAGTGGGAATCCCACCATCAGCCCCCTCCTCAGGATGGGCCACCGGATGCCAGAGACCCCAGCTCCCCCGGGGGGGGCCGTTGGTTGTGAGGGTGGAACTTACCCCAACTAAGCCCAGGGCCCAGCCTGGCTCACCCCAGAGTTCAGTAGGCCAGCTGTGACTACTACACCCCTCCCCCACATCCCCCTCCAACATAATCCTGGCCTTTGTGCCAGTCTCTCGGGCTCCCCCTTCTCCAGACCCCTGCACAATGGCGCCTTTGCAGCCTCCAGGGTGGGGATGAACTCACGGTTTTTCCAAGTTTAAAATAGCCACTCCCATCCCTCCCCCAAAGTCTTGCTCCCCCTTCTTCTCTCCTGGTGCTGGCAGGGTACACCTCCATCCGGACTGCAGAGCCTTCCTTCTGGCCAGGGTCAGGTGCACGGACATGGGTGAGACAGCCTGGGGGCCAGGGAAGGGCTTCCCCTCATTCAGTCTCTTCCACCCAGCCCCCTGGTGTCCGGTTTCCTGGCCCCACGATGTTCTTAGCAACTGCCCCCCACCCTCCTCCCCTCCTGTTTTTCACTCCCCAGCACAATTTCCTCCCAGCTGAACCCCCTCCCTCAGAAAGTCTCCTGGCGTCCTTTCCAAAGACCCAGCCAGGTCCTATTTTCTGGCCAGGCCAGGGGGTTCCCCAGCCTCCATAGGTGCCAAGATTGCAGGGCCACGCGGCACCCTCCCCGCCCCCTGCCATCTCCTTTCTTCGCAGCTGCAAACACGTCTTTATCAGCTTCCTTCCTCAGCCCAGCCCGCCCTTCTTACATCCTCTGGTAGGGCTCCTGGACCAGAAGGTGGGGAGAAGCCACTGTGCTCAGAGCTGAGGGAAATCCCTAGAGTCAAATCTCAGCCCAGCGGTGCAGGAAGGGTACATTCTCTTCCTTGTATTAGTAGCCAACTCTACTCTTCCTACGTCCGAGAATGAACAGAGGCTGCTGAGGGACCAGCCTAGGACCTCCACTGCGTGCAGCTGCACCCGGAAGGCAGGGGGTCAGGCCTGGGCCAGACAGACACGCGAGGGCAGTCTGCACAGCAAGGCCTTCTCACTGCTGTGCTGAACGAGGAAGCTGGTGGTCCTGCTTCGGGGCAATGAATGAGGGGCACCTTCCTCAGGCCTTGGCCTACATCTGGACAAAGCTGCCTCCAGCCCAGGCCAGGCGCTAGGGTCTCGGCCAGGGTGCAGACCTGTCCCTGCTGGGTCTCAGTCCTCACTCGCTAGACGTTCTGCTCTTGCATCTTCTCTCTCTCCTGCTGTGGTGAGGACGGCGCGATTGTGCGGAGCACCTGAGGGCCGTACCCACCACCTTCTGCCCAGCTCGCCTGCTTTTTTCTCCTGCCTTCCTCTTTCCTTTCCCCTTTGAGTCCTCTCCAAGGTCCTGACCCTTCGTTGGTCTGGAATCTCCAAGTGCCCGGCTCAGGAAACCATCCGTAGCTTGCGTGTCCCCATCACACCCACTCACCCCATCGCTGCCCTGGGCTACCCACGGTCTTAGAGGACAGTTCCTGCGCAGGTTGGCAGGGGCTGGGTGGGGGCGGGGCCGCCATCCTGACCTCTAATCTGATTTTCCTTCACTGCAGAGCCTCCTCCAACCCCCACCCACTCTCCTCACAGCGGAAGAAGAGTACAGAACTAAATGTCCTTGGTGGCAAGCTGGCTTTGCTCTCAGGCTGCCAGAGAAGAGAATGATTAGTTAATGGTGTTAAGTGAAGGGGCGGAGGTAGGGCCGAGATGCTTCTCCGTGCCTGCTGCTGGCCTGCCAGGGCAAACAGCATCCTCCTGCCATTTGCACTCCCGCCCTCAGACAAACACACGCATCCATTCCAGTCTGCTCTGGGCCCGGGGCCAGAGTCCACGCGTGCACGCTGGGTGCAGGGTGGGGGAGCCAGGGTCCTCTTCTTGTGCTCTGCTCCCCTCCCCCACCAGGCTCCAGGCCCCTGGCCTGGCTGGCTTGGCATGGCCTCTGGCTGGAGTCGAATGGCCAGGGAGGAGGGGACAGAAGGCTCTGACAGATAGGCTGATGTGGTTTGTTAGCCATCTCTGCGTCATCAAACACCACCCGGCGCATGTCTCAAGTCACCTGGACATCTCTGCCTTAGCTGCTCCACGCTGCTGCTCCCCCCTTGAGCAGAACGGTCCCCCAGACAGCGGCAAGACCTCCATCCCCAATCCAGGTCCCCGTGTGAGCCGCCCTGGTGGACGTGGCCCTCTTCCTGAAGCCAGGGCTCTTTCCTACCTTTACATCTTACTTGAAGAGGGCAGAACATCAAGGGAGAAACGGGGGTTTGCGGAGAAGAGCGCTGTAGGCTGCCTCACACCCTGCCCTGTGGTAGACCGGGCTAGGCCGTCGCCTCCCCACTCTCTGAGGCTCAGCCTTTGGCTTTAGAAGGTGGGGGACAGCAGTGCTGCAGGGACCCATCATCCAGGGGGCGGGGAGCAGCGGGCTCCTGGGGGTCCAGCAGGAGAGGCTGCGCCATCCATTTACTCTTCCCCCTCTTCATTCAGCTGAGGGGGAACTGAGCCCCAGGACAGGCTCAGTGAGTGAAAAGGACAGGAACAGCGTTCTCCCGGCCCGGCCTTTGATAAGCAGAGCGCCCAGGGCCTGGGAACGCAGCCTGCTGCCTCCCTCCCTTCTCCGGGCGCAGGCGCTGTGCTCGGCCGGGCTGGGAGAGGACAGCCCGGGCGGCGCTGTCTCCGCGCCCCGCAGGTACCTCTGGGTCTGTGGCACCCGGCTCAGGATTCTTTCCCCAAAGCTGCCAGGATAGCGAGCGAGGCTCCGGGCAGGGCCAGACCCGCGGCAGCCGCAGTGGAGCGCTCATTCTGGGAAGCGACCAGGGCTCGCCCGACTTCTCTGTGGCCGGGCCCGGGAGCCTGGACCGGGGGCCTCCGTCGGGGACACCGAAGACCTGGGCCGTGACTTGTACGCCAGGAAGTCCCCCAGGGCTACGCTGCCTGGCGTAGCCGCGCGGGGTCGAAAGCTGCCGTCTGGGCGCTTTGGGCATCGGGGCCTGCTGCTGGGTGCCGCCTCGGGCGCCAAAGCACCTGTCATCGCTCCTTCCGCCTCTCCAGCTTGGGGCCGGGGGCCCGCTCCGCCACTCGGGCCGTACGCGGGCGCAGCGCCGGGCCCGCCCCTTCGGGCCGCGGCGCGTGGGGGGGGTGGGGGGCTGCGCGGGGCGGGACGGGGCGGAGCGCGCGGCCCCGCCCCCGCCCCCCTGACGTCAGCCCCCGGCCGCCGCGCGCCTCGCACTTGGCTCTTGCCCTCCGGCCGGGAAGCATGGGCCTCCCCGCGCTCGGCTGCGCGCTCCTGCTCGCCTTGTGCTGCTGCTGTCGCCGCGCCCAGGGTGAGTTCGCTGTCTTGGGGTCCCGTGTCCTGCAGGGTCGGGGGTCTCCCGAGAACTGTGCCGGAGGACAGAGCTGGCCGCGCGGATCCCGGCTCTCTGGCGCTTTGCGCGCACGCAACTCTTCTTTGCAGCCAGTTTGCAGTCTGGATTCTGGGGTGTCCCGGGAGCGGGAGTCGGAGGCGGGAGGAGGTGCGCCGCTAGCGGGAGGGGTGGGGCCGTCTTCCCGCAGGTGCTCCCTGGGGGCTCCGCAGTTGGAGCCCGGCGGGAGCGCGGCGAGGGCGCATCCCCAAGCCCTGAATCCCGCGCCCGCCTGTTGCTGGAAAAGGCAGCGTCCCTAGCCGGAGGGGTGCGCCGACCCCTCCCCCTCCTTCCCGGGCTTCGCGCCAGGCTGGAGGTGAGCGGGCGCCGGCGGCTTGGCGGGCTGGGCGTTGGCAGGGGCTGCAGGCGGTGTGGGTCGCCTGGCGCCATGAGGAGGGGAGCTAGGGGGAACAGGATCACAGGTGGCGGGGACGAGAAAGGGAGGATTTTCAGAGTAGAATCGCCTGCTAACTTATTTTGGGGACCACAGTCAGTTGAGAATGGACTCCAGAGCTCCCCGGAGATTTTTCTGTGCAGTAGCCGCCTAATAGCAGGGCGCTCCCAGTTCCTATTGCCCTTGTATGGCCCGTGGCCGCGTTGGGAGTCCCGCTTGGTTCCTTACCCTGTCTCAGCAGTGTCCAGCTGGGGAAGAGGAGGGTTGGGCATTAACCGTTTGGAGAGCCTCGTGCCCTGCCAACTATGTCCCTGGGGTGCACCAGTCTCATTTCTCCCGGAATGACTTTATTTCTAGGGAAAGGGCTAACTCAGGCGCCACGTTGCAGCGGGTCCACCTCCACCCTGCTGGCATCTTCTAGCCCTGGGGAAACAATCGGAGGTGCGACACTTGTCCTGGGGAGGAGGACCGCTCCACCTGCGCTCCTTGTGTGGGAGCCAGCCCGAGGCAGCAACCCGGGCATCCCAGGGCCCAGCCAGATGGTGTCCAGTGACATCACCCCTTTGCAGGGCTGGCAGCGTGCTGGCACCACTGAGGTCACTCTTTACCCACTGCCTGGTCCTTGCCCTCACCCCTCGGGGATACCCGCCCCCATCACCACACTCCCGGATGCCCCTCCCCCTCCGCGTGTGGAGGGTTCATTGAGGAATACCAGATGGGAACTCTTGGCTGGAGTTGACCCACTGGGTCTTCCTGAGGGTTGAGAGAAGGGACCTTGAGGGGCAGAGGGGAGAGTAGTGACGAGCAGAGGGTAGGGCAGTGACGTCTTCTTCAGGGGATGAGGATACAAAGGGGCCTGTGTACCCCAGCCTGGCACATGCCTTGCATTCTCACACTCTGAGTTCACTGGGAGGAAAGGAGGGGCCCTGGGAGGAAAGGGGCCTTCCTCTGGGCCCAGAGCCCTTGTGGCCCCTCTGTGCTCCTCTGCCAGCCTAGGTTGGGAGGTGCCTGGTGTTCATTCTGCTCCGAGGAACAGATCCGCTGCCCTGGGAGAGCGCAGGAGGGTGAGCTTGAGGGTGAGGACACTGCAGGGCCCTTCCGCGGCCCTCCAAGTGACAACAGCTGCAGTGAATAGCGTGAAGGCAGGCCAGGAGCGGCTAGAGCTGACACAGCTGCTGACCATTCCCTGGCGCCCGCAGGTGTGCCTGGAGAGGCGGAGCCGCCCGTGCCCGAGCTGGTGGAGGTGGAAGTGGGCAGCACGGCCCTTCTGAGATGCCCTTTGGGTTCCCAAGGCAACTTCAGCCATGTGGACTGGTTTTCCGTGAGTGTCGGCTCCCTAGGGCAGCGGGTGGTGGGAGGCGCTGTCTCCAGGTGGCGCCCGCACCCTTACCCCTCTGCCTGCTCCCTCAGGTCCACAAGGAGAAGCGCACGCTGATCTTCAGCGTGCGCCAGGGCCAAGGCAAGAGCGAGCCTGGGGAGTACCAGCACCGCCTCAGCCTCCAGGGCCCCGGAGCCATTGTGGCCCTGAGTCAAGTCACCCCTCACGATGAGCGTGTCTTCCTGTGCCAGGGGAGGCGTCCCCGGTCCCAGGAGCACCGCATCCAGCTCCGGGTCTTCAGTGAGTGACACCTGCTATTGTTCTTTTTTGGGGGGGGGCAGTGTGGGTGGTAGGAAATGGGGTGTCACACCCCAGCTCCCTTGCCCTCACTTGTAGAAGCTCCAGAGGAGCCAACCATCCAGGTCAACAGCAAGGGCATCTCTGTGAACAGCCAGGAGCCTGAGGAGGTAAGCTAAGCCAGGGGGCCGTGTGGTAAGCAGGCTCGCAGTGGGGGCTTGCTCGGTGTCGGGGACTGGACACTAACATTCTCTTTCTCAGGTTGCTACGTGTGTGGGGAGAAATGGCTTTCCTGTTCCTCAAGTCGTCTGGTACAAGAACAGGCGAGCCCTGAAGGAGGAGAAGAACCGTGAGTGGTCCTTCCTGCATGTGGTACCCTACAGGGGTACTTTAAACAAAATTGGGGGCACTGGAGGAATAGCTCAGTGGTGAAGCAGTTGCCTGGGAAGGTCAAAGCACTGAGTTCGATTCCTGATTTCCCAGCAACACATAAGCTGGGCGTGGCCGTGCACACTTGGAATCCCAGCACTCTGGAGGCCAAGACAAGAGGATTGCTTTAAGTCCAAGGCCAGCCTGGACTACATAGGAAGTTCAGGAGTAGCCTAAGCTACAGAGTGAGACCCTGTCTCCAAAAAAAAAGTGGGCCTGGGGGTGTAGCTTAGCAGTTAAAGTACTTGCCTAGCAAGCAGAAGGCTCTAGGTTCAGTTCTTTAGCACCACATAAGCTGGGCATGGTGGTACATGCCTGTAATTCCAGCACTTGAGAGGTCGAGGCAGGAGGATTGCTATGAATTTGAGGACAGCCTGGGTTACATACTGAGTTCAGGATGCCTGAACCACAGAGCAAGACCTGTCTCCAAAACAAATTGCACAGTATTGTTTACAAGTATTTTCAGCAGCATTTAAATTCTATAGAAAGCTAAATTAGTTGGGCATGGTAGCACATGCCTGTAATCCCAGCACTCGAGAGGCTGAGACAGGAGGATTGCTGTTAGTCCAAGGCCAGCCTGGGCTCCTTAGTTCTGGACCAGCCTTGGCTACAGAGTGAGACCCTGTCTAAAAATAAATAAGGGCTGGAGGAATGGCACAGCAGTTAAAGTGCTTGCCTTGCAAGCACAAGGCCTTGAGTTTGATTCCCCAGAACCAGATAAAGCTGGGTGTGATGGTGCACACCTGTAATTCTAGCACTCAAGGCTGAGGCAGCTTGATTATCCTCCTGAGTCCAAAGGCCAGCCTTGGCTACCGAGTGAGACGTTGTCAAAAAAAAAAAAAAAAAAAAAGAAGAAAAGCTGCGTTTCGTCATGCCCTTTCCTCTAGAGGTTACTATGTTACCAGCATGTTCTTTCAGGTTTGTTGGTCCATCTTGGTTTATTTTTGGAGTCCTGGGGATCAAGGCCAGGGCCTTCATAATGACCTACAGCCCTAGCCTGTTTTTTAAATTTTCATGTAGGGACGAGGTCTTGCTATGTTGCCCAGCTGGGCTCAAACTTGCAATCCTTCTGCCTCTGCCTCCTGGAGGGCTGGGATTATAGGCCTGTACTACTGGGCCTGGTTTTTCAGGCCTATTTCTGTGTATTTATGCACATGTACAAGCCTTTTTTTTTCCTTCGGTACTAGGGATTTAACTCATGGTCCTTACGCTGAGTTAGGAATGTAACTCTCCCTTTCTCTGTGGCTCTGGGGCTTGAGCCCAGGGCCTTCACACTAAGCTACATCACCAGCCCATCTTTTCTTTTGAGACAGGACAGGGTCTCACACAGTTGCCAAGTTGTGCAGGATGGGTTTGGTCTGACGTCCTCTTTCCTCAGTTACAGTCATCCCCAGGCCCTGCTGTATTTGTTTGATAGTGTCTTCCTCTATGGTCTAGAGACTGTAGTCTTGAACTTGCTATGTCTCTCAAGGTAGCCTGGAACTCAATCTTCCTGCCTCATATAGACTTTTGCTTTTTATTACCTAAATTGGTGGTTCTTTAAAAAAAAAAAAAAAACAGGATCTGGCTCTGTAGTCAGGTTGGTTCTCACTAGGTAGTCCCAGGCTGGCTTTGAATACACAGCAGTCCTACCTCAGCCTCCTGAGTGCTGGGATTACAGGTGTGCACCACCACACCCAGTTTATGTGGTGCTGGGGAATGAACCCAGGGCCTTGAGCTTTTTAGGCAAGTGCTTTAACTGCTGAGCTCCAGCCCCAGACCAAAACAGTGGTTCTTAACCAAGGATGATTTCACACTGTCCTCCTGGCCCCAGCTGCTCTTTGGCAGTGTGTGGGGGTATTTTGGTTATGCAGTTACAGGGGTGCTGTTGGCATCCAGTGAAGAGAGACCAGGGATGCTGTGAAACATTCTGCCGTGCACAGGACAGTCCTACCACAAATTTAATTCTGGCCCCAAGCATCAATAGTGCTGAGGCTGACAAACCGTGACCTCAGTGGTAACGTGCATACATTGCTGTGCCATTCCTTTGTCATCTTTCCACGGTACTGTACTAAGATGTACCTGCGTATTTTGCCTGCTACCCAGTCTTGCAGGCTGTGTATATGATCTAGTTTAGTTCATCATTTCCTTGTTTCTGCTTCATGCGAGGGCTTCTCATTTTCCAATCTCCTTGATGTTATTGATTTTTTTGGTGGTGGGGATCAAACCTGGTGTGTCTCGTGTATGCTAAGCACACACTGTACCACGAGCTACGCACCCAGCCCCTTGTTTTTAACACTGTGACTCTGCTGGCCTGCAGCCTTGTACATGTCACATACTGATGTGTAAATGTTTTTCTCCTGGCTTTATGTGACCCTGATCCTCTAAAGGGACAGAGGCCCTTTTCTTTTGATCTAGGAATCGAATACAGGACCTTCACACTTAGTTTCAACGTGTAGTCCGCACTGGTCCTGAACTCAGTATGTAGCCCAGGCTAGCCTCAGATTCCTCCTGCCTTAGGCTCTTGAATGCTGAGATTCTAGGCATGTGCCACCAGGCCCAGTTTATATGGTGGTGGGGAATAGAACCCAGGGTCTCATCCCTTTTTGAGACAGGGTTGTGCTGAGTCATTAGATTGTCCAGGCTTGGCTTGAATTTAGCAGTTCTGCCTCAGCCTCCCACAGTGTGCATCAGGATAGCCATCTAAGGGGCAGGGGTCTTTAGTGGTCTCTGCCAAGTGTTGTGGAGACCGTGGGGAAGGGCCAAGGCCGAGCTTTGCTTTCTCCTCCCTGCTCAGGCATCCACATTCAGTCGTCACAGATCGTGGAGTCGAGCGGCTTGTACACCTTGAAGAGCATTCTGAAAGCACAGCTAGTCAAAGAAGACAGAGACGCCCAGTTCTACTGCGAGCTCAGCTACCGGCTGCCCAGTGGGAACCACATGAAGGAATCGAAGGAAGTCACTGTCCCTGTGTTCTGTGAGTATGGACATGTTCCTCTGCTCCCTGGGGAAGGCCCTATACTCTCGGCTCCTACCCGCCAGCCCAGGGCTACTTCCTGGGCTGTGAACAACCCTTTTTGTCCACGCAGATCCAGCAGAAAAGTTGTGGTTGGAAATGGAGCCTGTGGGAATGGTGAAGGAAGGGGACCGCGTGGAAATCAGATGTCTGGCTGATGGCAACCCCCCACCCGCCTTCACCATCAGCAAGAAGGTGTGGAGGGCTCTGAGCTGGTGCTGATGGAGCAGACAGGGAGAACAGAGAACAGCTGGAATGGTGCCCTGCTCACCCTTTTGTCCTCTCCCAGAATCCTGGCACTGGGGAGATGGATGAGCAGGAAACCACCGAAAGTGGCGTTCTGGTCTTGGAGCCTGCTAAGAAGCAGCACAGTGGGGTTTACCAGTGTCAAGGCCTGGACCTGGAGGATATGACATCACTGTCAAGTGACACCCAGGAGCTTCTGGTGAACTGTGAGGGTCCAGGGGCCCAGGGCGGGGGGTGGGGGGGGGGGACTGGCGGGGGCACAATGAAACGGGCCCCGCCCTGGCCAGGCTAATGCTGCTGCTCTTCCCCCAGATGTGTCTGATGTCCGAGTGAGTCCTGCAGCCCCCGAGGGTGAGGAAGGCAGAAGCCTTGTGCTGACCTGTGAGGCAGACAGTAACCAGGTCCTCGAGTTCCAGTGGCTGAGAGAAAAGGTACCCAGGCAGGTCTAAGACTGTGGGTGACAACAGTTTGCTCCTTCCCAGACCCCGTGACATGCCCTTCTTGCCCCAGACAGGACAGGTGCTGAACAAGGGGCCTGCACTCCAGTTAGATGACCTGAAACGGGAGGCAGGGGGAGGCTACCGCTGCGTGGCATCTGTGCCCAGCATTCCCGGCCTGAACCGCACACAGCTGGTCAGCGTGGCCATTTTCGGTGAGGCCCTCTGCAAAGACCAGGTCACCCTGGGTTGGGTGGTTTTGAGCTCTGGGGAGTCAGGCGGACAATGCCGCCTCATCCTACCTGGCTCCATCAGGGCCCCCGTGGATGGCACTGAAGGAGCAGAAGGTGTGGGCAAAAGACAACGCAATGCTGAATCTGTCCTGTGAAGCATCCGGACACCCACGGCCCTCCATCTCCTGGAATGTCAATGGCACGGTGGGCAAGCCCCGCTGGCCCATCTCCCTGTGCTCTGGTTCACCCCTGCTCAGGCTTGGAGACTGTGGGGACTGGACATCTACCCTGCCCGCTGAGTCCGTTCCTTCCTTGTAGGTAAGTGAGCGAGACCAAGATCCACAGAGGGTGCTGAGCACACTGAATGTCCTCGTGACCCCCGAGCTGCTGGAAACGGGCGCGGAATGCACAGCCTCCAACCCCCTGGGCAGGAACACCACCACCATCCTCCTGAAGCTGGGTGAGGGCTCCCCCCTGCAGAGGATGGCAGGGCACGCCCGGGCTCGGGCATTAACGAGCGCTTCTCCTAACGCCCCTCTGCCTCCCAGTCAGCTTAACCACCCTCACACCAGATTCCAGCAAAACCACCGGCCCCAGTGCCTCCACGGTCAGTCCTCATGCCAGAGCCAACAGCACCTCCACAGGTAAGCTAGGCCTGGCAAGAGAACAGGCCTGGGCTGGGCACCCTCTCAAGCCCCTTACCCCTCCTCCACTGGGTGCCCTGTGGAGAGGCGAGTAGCTGCTCATCTTCTGCCACCCCAGGCTGGGCAGGGCTGTGATGGCAATATGGCACCCACGGGTAGGAGCAACTCGACGTTATCTTTCTGTGTCACAGAGAAAAAGCTGCCAGAGGCCGAGAGCAAGGGTGTGGTCATCGTGGCTGTGATCGTGTGCATCTTGGTTCTGGCTGTGCTGGGTGCTGTCCTCTATTTCTTCTACAAGAAGGGCAAGCTGCCTTGCGGGCGGTCAGGCAAGCAAGACATGTAAGTTGGCGCCCAGCCCCTCTGGTCCCCTCCCGTGTCCTACTGCCCAGCTTGCTGTTCCTCAAGGACAGACCCCTCGCCTGCTCGAGCCCACTCACCCTTGAAGAGCAGGAAAGGGGCCTGGATCGGAGTGATCCCTGCTTCACTTCCTGCTACCCAGCTGCCATCAGTCACATCTTCCCTAAAAATTACCTGCTTCCCTTCCCAAGTTGGCCACGGGGCACCCCAGGCATCATCACCAAGGGTCCTTCCCAATGGGCCCACGTCCCCTCCCAACCTCTGCCCCCCGCCCAGCTGCCGTCAACCGCACCTACCTTCGTCCCTTCCCACGCTGGACCCACAGCACCAGAGAACGTCGTCCAGCCAGCACCCCTCCCATGCCCGCCCCGTCCCTTCCCTTGAGTCACCATCTCTCGCCTCCCTCCTCCCAGCACTCTGCCCCCGTCTCGTAAGAATGAATTTGTAGTTGAAGTTAAGTCAGATAAGCTCCCAGAAGAGATGGGCCTCCTACAGGGCAGCAGCGGTGACGCAAGGGCTCCGGGAGACCAGGTAGGAGGGCGGTTCTGGTGGCCAGTGCCTGGCACAGCAGGGCTTGGGGCAGCAGGGACTAATGGTGCTCCTTCCCGTAACACTGTTTCTGCTGGTGTCCTTCTTAATGGAGACGGGAGCAGGCCCATCTTGCCTTCTTAACACTACTCACAGGTGGCAGGGCAAGCCAGGTGCAGAGGGACCCCAGGGAAGGCAGAGCAAAGCCCCTGGCCTGGTACCACCACCTTTTCCTAAGCAAAGCCGGTAGCTCTACCGCAGGGTGTTCTGTGCGGCCTCCATTTCCCCAGCAGAGGCACAGTGGGGGCCGTGTGGCTTGTTCTGGTCCCCCACGTCCTTCCCTGCTTCTTCCCTCCAGGCTGCAGCACTGAGTTCACCAGCTTCCGCTCCAATCCGTCCTCCCTCCTAGCACTCACACCTTGAGCCCTGCTGGTGTCACCATGTTCCCCTGACACCTCCTCTCTGCACGTTTTCAGGGAGAGAAATACATCGATCTGAGGCATTAGCCACTGAGTCCCATTCAGCTCCCTTCCTGCCTGGAATAATTCCGGCTCCCAGCTACTGTTCTCTCCAGCCAAAACCTCCATAGGGACTACTGAGCAGACTCCTGCTCAGCTCACCTGCCCAGCCGGTCCTGAGGGCCGGTGGGCTGAGACCAGTGCCGCCCGCCTGAGAAGGTGCTCACGCAGCCCTGCAGGCCCCTTGCAAGGACTCTGATGCTCATCCCAGGAAGGGGGCGCCGTCTCCTGAGTGGGCGGAGGGTTTCTGGGTAACATGTTTTCTTCTTACGATGCTGTGGCTTTAAATACCTCTTCTACCAGTGGTCGAGTTGGGTGGCCCCTCTCAGAGCCGTCCTCCTGACTTGACGCTGTAGAGCCCAGGCACTGGTTTGCTGTCACAGAGTTGCTCACTGTGGCCTTGGAGAGTGCCCAACAGGATGCAGAAGAGGCTGCAGTCATCACTGTCCTCGTGCTGACCTCTTTGGAGTCTCTTGTGACATTTTTGTTCGGTCGGAAGCCATGCGCTGACTGGTGTCGTTCCTTCAGATCTGTCTCTTATGGTGAGGAAGCTGGCATGGTTCTCAAGGAAGACCATCGGGCTCAAGCCCCTGTATTCACCTGGCTCCCAGTACTCTTTCAAAAGGGTCATGTGAGGGTAGACAGTGTGACACTGGGACAGAGACAGGCCAACGGTCCCTTATGGAAATTAAAGCTGTAGTTACATTTTTACACACTGAGCAGATGGGCCTGGCCCCTAGATGGGCCCAAGTGGGAGAATGGTACCTAGGGCTGAAAAGTGGAGACCTGGGTGGAGCTCTGGGACATGTCCGTGTCCCGTGTGTGTGCACACACATGTATGTATATGGTGTATATGGTCTTGTTGTGTAAATTTGCAAATTTTTTCTTTTTATATATATATATATATATACACACACACACATAAAATACATATATGTAAGAAAAATAAAGCTTAATTGTCCCATGAATGTCATACTGTTTTCAATCACACATACCTCAGGTGCCTGGGGGCTCTGGATCCGCAGCTGGCCCAAAGGGCACACACAACCTCTGCAACAGCAGCCCTACCACAGAGGAGCAGACTGCAGGGCACAGCATGCTGCTGTCCAGGGTCATGCCCTCTGCTGTGTACTATCCCTGGGCTCTGCCCTTGCAGCAGCCGTGGTCCCTGAGCTGCCAAGTGGTGCTCCCCACTAAGCCCCAACACAGCATGAATTCAAATCTGCTACGACAAAAGAAACTTTACTTAAAAATATTTTTTTTACAGACATGGGTGCTTGAAAAAGCTCTTTAGTTAATTGTGTATGGAAATGAAAAAATTAATAAATAACATTAGTATAACAGACTTCTAACATTAATTCATTGGCAAAACAAAATGGACTTATGAAAATGAATCTTAAAGCTCTGCTATTCTCTGTAAGAATATTTACCTTCTGTTTTTTACAGGTGAGAGTGATTAAATACTGCTAATATAATTTTTTATATTAATGACACATTTTTTAAAATAGTCCATGAAAATCTCTTCTAAGTGTCTGTTTAGTTTTCTTAACACTGATATACAAATTGGGACTCTTCATTCTGGAGAGGACATCAAGCTCTCTCCAGCCCCACCCAGGCCAAGAATTTCAAAATCTTGAATAAGGAGGACCTTAAAAAGAATTGTGTCTGCCTCTCAATTCTCTATTAGTTAAAAGTAAGGAAGAACTAAGGAAAGGGTAAGAGAGAAGCAAAATGTCTCTATAGAAAACTTTTTTTTCTTTTGTTCCCTGAAACCTATTACAGTCACAATCCCTATAGGCTGTGGGATGGGTTCTTTGCTGCCCTTCCCCAGGGAAACCAGACCCTGTACTTAATGCTTTTAAGTTTGAAGCCTTCAATGAAAGAAATGCAAAGTCGGAGAAAGGTCCAAGTTGGCTCAGCATCCAGCGAAAAGACAAGACAAGCAATGAACCGCCCGCCTCAGGAGAGGCCACACACCAGGTTCCTAGGATAAGGAACAGGTAACCCGCAAGCCGTGGGACTTTCTGTATCTTACAGGGGACAAAACATCCAATCTGGCAACTAAGCTGCTGAGTAGAACCAGACGATCCCACAGCACAACACTACTCTGACAAAGCCTCAGCATAGGCCAAGAGGGGCCACCTCTACAGTCACAGAGTGACCCCCTCCTGTCCCTTAGACTCCAGGGCTAAGATAATCAAGGTAGAAGAGCTCAGACTCTGGTATTTCCATATTAAGTCCTAAAATGCAGCCTGGGATACAGTGCTGCCTTAGAAAGGCACAAAACATTTGGCTCTTTTTCAGTGTGCTAAAAATTGTTTTGTTTTGAATAAAGGAAAAAGATATATACGGTTAAAAATTCCAAGTCAGATACACTAGTTCTGCCCTTCTGCCCTCACTTGGCTTTCTGTCTGCCATGCCATGAACAGATCTCTGGCTGCACTGTGCCTCTGCCCTGTACGTCCACCATTGCCAGCTGCCTAAGAATGCACTGAAACCTTCACACCTGGGGCTTTTCCACCTTGACAGAGGAGATGCTCATCACAGTGAGGCGAGAGGGGGAGAGGGCTTCTGGTCATGGTGACCATTTTGGAAGCAGAGATGTGGCAGCACCACAAACGTTAAAAAAGAGGCAAAGTAGGTTCATGACACAGACTCTTCCCATGAGGAGACAGTCAGTAGATATCCAGGAGTGTCCATCCAGGCCTCCACCAATATGGCACCACCAGATTCGGCCACAGAGGGTAAGGAAGACGTGGAGCTTGAAGAGGCTATGCAGTGACCCCAGCATGCCTGGGTGACCTTCAGGTCTTATTTGGGAACTGCTTCTATTGTAAAAATAATAGTAATAAAAATCCCAAGTCACCATAGCCAGAAAGGAAATGTTACGAGGTACCTTGTATCTGGCAGGCCCTTCTGCATATTTTAGCAGGAAATTAGGCTTTTCACTCAAGGCCAAGACACGGATGGTGCCCAGCAGGGCAGAAGGTGTCCACTCTCATGGGCACTGCGCCACAGAGTTGCTCCAACAGCAGGACAGAGGCCATGGAAAGGGACACATGCTCTGGATTCCTCAGTAGTTCTCTGCTTCTCCAGTCTCAAGAGAGCCACACACATGGCCACCACAGGGTCAGTCAGAGGTAAGGAGGGTGAGGGAACTGACACAGGCCCCTAGCACACCCTAATTTGGTGTCTGCAAAGGGAAGCAGTGTGAGAAGGAAAGCAAGTGGCGGGCAATGTGGAAGGCAGCCCCTCACACTCATTTTTGGGGCTGAATCAGGCACACCAGGCCAGGTAATCAGAACTCTGCTGACTCACTTGGCTCCAGATGAGCAGGAGAGAACAGGCTGGCTTTCAGTGCTGGTCTATGCAATCAATTACAGGGAGCGGTCGGGTCAGCCACATTTTTTAAATCACTGTACTAAGGAAGAGGCAGCAACAGTTCAGCTGTTAGGCAACTGGTCAACAGCTCCCTTCCACATGGCCATTTCTATCTTATGCGGAACAATCATGCAAGACTTGGACTCCCTCTGTCCCTATTTCCCCATCTTGTGCTCTTGTGCTACTTTCTAGAACCAGGAAATACTAATACTTCCCCCTAAAACCAACTCAGATTTCCTGGGACAATGTGAAGGCACATGGCACTACTGTCCCTCTGCTCCTTCACCTGGGAGCCCAGATAAGATTATTAAATGGAAAGTCTGATGACCCACCCTTCCTATGTGTCTTGATGTGTATCTTTGGATTATTAGGTTCTTCGGTGTTTATCAGACAGCTCTAGTAGTTTAAAAAGTTACAAGCAAGGTAACGGAATGCCTTTACAATTCAGGACATACTCTGGGATGAATGAGGATAAATAAGATCCAAAGACCTAGGCAAGCAAAAGACAGACAGACAGTCAGACAGACAGACAGAGAGAGAGAGAGAGAGAACAATTACTCCTTTAACATGGACCAAAAAGAAAGCAACTGGACAGGGAAGATTACAGATATCCCATCTAAAGAACCGGCAGTAAAAGCTCTTTTGTACTGGAATCTCTTAATATATATCCTGGCCAACTGTCCCAACACTTAACTATCAGTGGCTCTAGCAGGCAGTATGTGAAGTGCCCAGGAAGGCACGCATAAGGGCACGACTGCAGAGCTCCCTCTTCCAGGAAGAGGAACCACTGAGAGGGGCACAGGAGGGCTGCAGGAGACAGCAGCCAGAAGGCCACAGGGTGGACAGACACCGAGTGCTAAAACGTGGAGAGTCTGCAAAAGCCCAAGGGCAGTGGCAACAGTGGAGTCTGTGATCTAGTTTGTCTGTAACAGGAAAAAAGGTGAAAGACTGAGGTGAAGAGGTATCACCCAGGCACGGAGCAATATGCCCTCAAGAAGGAGGACAGAAATCTTGGATGCCAAAACTCATGTGGAGAAGAAAGTAAGAAATAAAAAAGAAACAAAGACAATGACCAGAGTAAGTTAAACCTGAAAATCTCCACAATGATTCTGGCCTTCCCATGCTTGCCTTTCCTTCTACTCTTAAGTAGGCAGGATGGTGGTGGCTTCACTCCTAGAGCCGAGTCCGCAAGCTTTTCTCTGCGAAGCTCCTAGCGGCCAGCTGCAGGGTGGGGCCGCTGCTGCCCTGTCCGCCTCACGGCTGGTCTCCAGAAGCCACAGCACAGAGGGAGGACAGCTGACCTGTGTGCTGGGCTAAGGATATTCATTCTTAAGAGCGCGGACTAAGGAATCTATGTGTAGTAACCCACAGAGCTGGAAGGCTGTGTGGATTTGAGAGCGTGAATACTACTTGCGGCCCATGAGCACGAGCAGGCCCTGAAACAGAAGGACGGCTAAGTGCAAAGTTTCACAGGCCCAGCACCAGGCAAAAACCAAGTGAATTTTCTATCCTGGGTTCCGTGAAAGACCCTGTGTCCTTACAACGACTCCCTCCTTCGTTTAGCTTGAATACTTCTTGTGTCCAAAGTATCCTTAGCCAGGAGAGTTAAAAATTCAAGCCTAATTAAGAAAAAAGTAGACTTGGCTACTAAAAAAAGAAATAGGGACCTACAAACAAATGACTCCAGTAATGCAGAAGCAGCAGCTGCAAAATAAGCTCACCTACAGACACCAGACGGAGCACCACGCAAAAGCAGCTCGACGTTACGAGGCTGGAGATCATCCAAGAAACGTCTGCTAGAGGGACAGGAGAGGCAGATGCCAGTGCCAAGAGAACCAGGCAGAGAGCGCCCTCTAAGGACAAATGTAGGCCTGGTACAGTGCTCAAAAAGGACCACAGCTCACTTCCTGTTAAGGGCACAAAAAAGCAAGTCAATCACTGTAAGAGGACTCTCAAAGATGGTCAGCAGGCAGTATTCTGAACCAAGGAGTGGTGTCAGGGGGCTGGGGGCATAGTTCAGCAGTTACAGCACTTGTCTAGCACAAGTGCAGGGCCCTGGGGTCGATTCCCTAGCACCACATAACCCACCCGTGGTGGCATACGTTTGTAATTCCAGCACTTGGGAAGAGGAGGAGGATGGAAGATTGGCATGAGTCAAGACCAACCTGGGCTACAACAGTGAGTTCACGACCAGCCTGGAGTACAGAAAGAGACCAGAAAAAAAAAGGAGAAGACAAAATGAAATAAGGTATCTTTCAAATGAATTGCATTTTGAAGCTTTAAGGTCAAGAGGATATGAAATGCTGACAGGAGACCCTGTTATCTCTGAAATCTCTGATCTGGGAGAAAAGGCGGATATGCAGACCACTGCCAGAATCCAGTCTGTCCTGCTGACCAGCACTCTCAAAGACCAAGCAACTGACCGAAGATCAGGACCCAAAGACAGGTGCCCCCAGCCTTCCTAAGACATAAAGTTGGCTATAAAGGTTGAAGAACAGGAAAACAAATTCTAAACAGTATGGGATGGTGGCAGATCTGAGAAGGGTAAAAAGGAAACCTTCCCAATGGGAGACTAGGGACACAAGTCAATCAGAAGGCACTAAAAAGGAAGAGGAGACTGTGGGCAGATGCTTTGCTTAAATATTTAATGCCCTATGGTTTCCCGAGCCAGCACCAGACCCTACTGAAATACGTAACAAAGGTGTGTATGAGGGGTCCATTGAGGAACCTCTCAGACATTATCGAAGCTGTGAATAATAAAAGGAGTAGTGGAGAGTCTTGGACTGATTTTCGCCAAAACCACTCTGCAAGGACAAGGAAGTCTGCATAAAAGGCTGTGAGTAAAGACTGCACAATTCTTTTGGAAAGAGCTACTTTCAGGTCACATGCTACACAGCCCAAATACGGTCCCCCACCATCAATAATCTACTATGTGGTAATCAGGGAAGTACATAAAGCTATTATTTCTCACTCAAACACTTGTTGAGTGAATGATCAACTGTCGCACACTGTCATCTGGTGAACAGTGGTTACTCCATAGTCAATAAAGGCCTAGCGAGAAGGGAGTTTGGGAAGGTCAATCACCTTTTCTGATTTTCACGATGTGAGGTAGGAGACTATTCTGCACTAACAACCACAGCTGAGTAGCTATAAAAAAGACCAGGTCTTTTTAATGGTACCTTAATGAGAATATACACAGCTGGTCCCTACATATACTGGAAAAAAGGCTGTTTTATAAAATTTACTTTGTAAGCTGATGCTCGGCCCATAAAATACATTTGATTTTCCTACAGAGAAGATATTTAGTTGAAGTATGAAGGCCAGCAACACATACCCCCCACCCCCAAATTTTAACCCCAAGACCAGCTAAATGACACTAACAGTATTATTTCACCTCTCGGGCCTTGGTGCTAAGTCTGTGTGAAAGGAAAAAGAGAACGGGAGAAGGCAAGAACATGGAGGGCTGGAAGGAGACAGAGCTAGTGAGAGAGAATGCCCACCCACAGGTGGAAATCACTACCTAAATACCTATCAACAGTTACATGCTGAGATGACAAGCTGCCTCATTTACTCTAACTAAAGGGAGGTATGCGTAGAGTCCATGGGGTTCTTCCACTTTCAGAACTCTGACTTCAGTAGGAGTGTAGAAGGGGAAGCTGAAAAAAGCACAGTCCTGGCAGCTTCCCGAGAGCCACCCAGAGAGGGAACCTGCAATGAGGCAGGCTATGCAAAGCAGCCCAGAAGACCTGGGGAAAGCAGGGGACTGGGTTGCATAACACAGCCTCATGAATCTGAGAAGAAAACATTACTATGGTTTTATCGACCATATCAACCATTTGTAACTGAAAGGAGGAAAGAGCTGGACTTGACAAAAATGGCAAAACTCAAGATCTGTTCAAGAAATGGTAACTTCAGTTAAATTCAGAGCAAAAGCCAAAGAATTAAAAATTTTTATACAAATGGAAGACAGAGAATGGATGCCTCGGTCAAAGGAAAGATAAAGACATTCAAGTTCTGAGACTCTCCTCTAAATAAGAGCTGCACGGAAACCTTCCCGAGGCTTGCTGACACTCTGGCCCAGACCCGCACGTCCTCGGAGCACCTAGTCCTCGGAGAGGCCATGATGGAGTGGTCTGAAGCTCCAAACACTCGCAGACACATCCCAAGCTGATCAGTGCACACCCTCAACACAGTCCCGCGGACAGTGTGAGTTTCAGGGTTTACTCGAGGGCCACACAGGTGTACCACGAACAGAAAAGACAAAACTACCCTTAGCTGCCTGCATGGACAGTATGTCCATGGAAGACGGGGATGCACTAAGTAGGCAGAATAGATATAGCCAGTGCTTTGTTTTTTTTTTTTTTGATACATCTGCAGACTACAGGTAATATTTGCAGAGAAAGAAAATCCATAATTTCGATAGGCTGGGAAACTGTAGCCATTGTTTCCCCTAGTTCTTTGTCTGGGCCTTTGATATATATGTATGTATGTATGTATGTATGTATATGTATTTTTTTTTTGAGACAGTCTCCCTCAACAGCCCAGGCTGGTCCTGAACTTACTATGGAGCCCAGGCTGGCCTTGGACTCACAGCAAACCTCCTGTCTTAGCCTCCCAGTTCTGGGATTACAGGCGTGTGCCACCACAGCCGGCTTACGTGGTGCTGGGGAATCGAACTCAGGTACTTAGCTATTGCTAAGCAAGCACTTTAACCTCTGAGCCATTCCTCCAGCCCTGGGCTTTTGATATTTAAAGGAAAGGACAAAATCTAAAGTTAACAGCTTTCAGAAGTGGATGGCAGGCTACTGTTTCCTGTCCAGTGCTTCCCTGTTTTCCGCCACCCCAATACATGACCAACTGCATGTGCTCGTGGGCTATGTTGTTTCCTGAAAAGGAAGCAGATGATAATTCGTACTATGGCAAGTCATAAAAGGTCCTGTGTTGTCTGCTCTGGGAATATAAATAGCTCTGAGATAAGAGGACAAAGCACAAAGATTCTGAAGTAGCTGGACATTAGAGAAGAGTAGGAAAGGTTTTAGTTCAAGGATGACAAGGCTGGAAAGAGAACCGGCTAACGGAGGGTCATTTCTGTCTGGACTTAGAGAGACAAAAGCATGATTTGGATCCCAAGGAGGGTGCACTGCTAGGCAAGGCAGCAAAAGACTCTGGCTACAGAACTGACTGACCTCCAAAGGCCACTCAGCAGCAACTCCAGGAAAGGATAAGTGGGTCTCCCAGATAGACTCTGAACTTCCCCTGTGAACTTGCATTTACACAAACTGCCAGTCTTTGCCCATGTTGTCTTTGATGAGCAGAGCAATTTATTACAATGAATGATGTCTAATTACTGTGCAGATCGCAGTAATTACACACAGAAGCTAAGGGAAAGAAAAAAGGGCATGACAGGGAAGAAAGTGCTTTTCAATTCCCTGAGCCCTCAGCATAGCGGAAAACCAAGCCACTGGGCAGTACCAATAAAGAAAACGTGCTGTCAGCAAAATACTGTGCAACCACTGGTAGTATCCTTATCCTTTAAAGGGGGAGAGGAAGTAATTTCTGAAAACCTAATCTAGCTACTGATCAAAAAGAGATAACCACCTACACTGAGTTACTGGGAAGAAAAGCCAAACATATAAACCCTCGCTGTCTATTCTGCGCACCTACATGGCATATCCGTGACACTTCCTAAAAGCCTCACAGTATTCAGGCCAGCAAGTCATCCTGAAAACAAACATTCTCCCTTTCCCTTAAGGAGGTCTTAGGACCTATATCAGAACACACACCCGGCATCAAGGCAACAGACTCCCACTGACTAATTTCCGGGGAGGACATGGAATGTATTTGAAGGCCTCTCTCTCCAACCAGTCATTATATAGTTAGGATAATTCAGACATCTTACTTGAACAGATTCAATTTTCCCATAGAAATAGCACTTTGGAGTGTTAGCTGCTAGCATCGCACATGACTATAATGACACAGCAACAGTTCTCTCTGCCACCTGTCCCTACCAACACCATCACACATAATAAGGAACACCTCATAAGCTGTTTCACCTCAGTAAGACCAGTCACAGCAAACTTTTGCTAAAAACAGAACATCAAAGGGGAAGAGGAAAAGAAAGGAGTTGATACGTAAAGGGTAGAGGGAAGGTGTTTAAAAATGTAAGACTGTAGTTATGTACACAATAATCTATGCCAAAGGGGAGTGAAGCTGCATCGAACCCTCAGGTTGGGTTTAATACCACAGTAGATGGAATTCTTTAAAAGATTCCTTCCTGAACCTCTTGTGCCAACTCCCTGCTTGGGATTAACACACACAGCAGGATATTCGTATAATCAATCATAGGACACACAACCACACAGACAGACACCCATAGACATACACACAGCACATCTTTAACCCAGGAAAGTCTTAAGTCCCCAACTGGGGTTTACAGCACAATACTTCCACTGTTTTCTGGACTGTTCCCCAGGCTGACCACAATGTAATGATAATCCACACTCTCCAAGTGGGGACTGAAGAACACCTTCCAGCCCAACACGATAGAACACACTAGCTGCTCCACTTTCATTCCACTGCTCTGAAATCCCAGGACCACAGTGTGATATTCACAGAGAGGTCAGGACCTCACTGTGAAGTCCCCCGAGGAGCCTGTGCCTTCCTAGGTGCTCCTCGAGTTAAGAGTTCAGCTCACAGGTCCTCTAGAGCTATGGCAGGGAGGGATGTGCTAGGTGGCCACATGAGCAGGGGACGAAATAGAAACAAACTCCCGGAGGATGTTTTTAGCCATTTCAATGTTGTTGTGGGCAATGACCAAAGCTTTCTGAATGTCCTGGTAGGAATAGCCCTGACTCATGAGGTTCTCAATCTCACTTGAGAGTTGTGGTGACGGGGTGGCAGCAGGGGTGGTGGTGGCACCAACACCTTGTTGACAGCTACCTGCTTTCCGTTCAGAGTTGATTCTCCGAGGGAACGGTTTGGGGGGCCGCTCAGGAACTTGAGAGCCCTCAGTGAAACCTACAAGAAAGAGGAAAGAAAAGAGTGGGGAAAAACCTCAGTTCAGGGTACTAACAACAGCAATAAAGTGTTCTGATAACACACGACTTGACCTCCTGTCAGCTGCAGGCATGTGCTTTTCTGGCACAAGACAGGGGCTTAGAGGTTCAAGGACTTTTGTATCTAGTTTCCTCTTTATCACATTAGGAGCCATCTTCTAAATATACCACACACCTGTTCTATTAACAGTGACTACTACGATGAACCTGCAACATCTGCATCAACATTTACCCTGGCAGCAAATCTTCATAATCACAATCATCTCAAAGGAGATACTAAACTCCTCCTCCTCTCTTACAAAAAAGGAGACAGCGATAAGACTACATTGTACAGAAGTATCAGCCCAAGTTGGGTGGAGATCACTGCCTGTTTGGGCAAACTGAATCCTGTAGTCTTTTTATCAGCTGTCCTAAAGACTGTCTTCAATTTCCAAAGCCACAGCAATTCTGGCTGTTGTCCTACCAGGCAGTCACAGGTGCAAGAGCAGCCCACACGAGCCAAGGCCCAGTGTGGGCTGGCTCCGGGCCCATTCAGTGTGCATTCCAGGGCAGCACGCCTCCACTCCAGTGGACAGGGCTCAGGAAATAAGAACATGCAGCCTGAACTCGTACTTAGCACTGAAGGCAAACTGAGCAGAGCTGGAAGTCCTTCCTGCCTGGCATGGAGAAGCCTCAGTTCAAGAGCAACCCCGTTTCTTCTTTAGTGTTGAAGATCAACCCCAGGGCCTTTTAAGCATGCTAGGCAAGTAATCTGCCACTAAGCTAGCTACCCTCTCATCCCCCAGAGCAGGATGATCTCATTTCTAAGTCTAGAAAAAACACGCACAGTTTGGCCACAGTTTGTTTAACTTCCTAACAAGAGACACAGCATTTAGTCTTCTAATCCCACCAGTTAGTGTCACCAGAGGAGGTCATCTGTTTCAATATAGATTAGGAGCCAGACGGCATTCAGGACAAGCCCCAGGGAGCTTGGAGACTCACTTGTTGAAGGGTCGCCATCCAGAGACAACCAGCCAAAGGAGGAGCTGGCATTAGAGATGTCTGAAAGAGTCCGGCGAGCTAACACAGCTGGCACTGGTGGCTTAGGGACATCATAGCCATCATCCTCATTTTCTGATTCCTCAGGGCCAGTGCTGGTGCGGGCTGCAGCCAAGTTCCCTTCACCTGGAGAAACGGTAATACAGTTCTCTGATACACCCTCTTCTGACACTTCTCAATCCAGTGGCAGCTGTTCTCCCATGCATGTACTCAACCATTCACTTTAGTTAACAATTACTCAGACTACTAAAGGCTCAACACCACGTGAGGCCCTCTGGATAAAGATATAAGAAACAGAAAATAAAATCTGTGTTGATCCTGTAGTTCTCGTTGAATGTGTCAAAGTTTACTCTTACCAAGGTTAATAGCTACTCTCAATGCCTAAGACTCAAGTGCCATCTGATAGCACTTCTAGCTTTGCTTCATCTCAGGATATCAGCCAGAGAGCCCTGTGCACAGGCTTCAACTTTCAACTTGCTAAGCAAGTCAACATGGGAATTGAGTACCGTACCACCCACACACAAAAGAATTTCATCAACGCAATGGGAATTAAAAAAAGAGTTGCAGCACTGCAGGATCCGGACAGGCCATAGAACACACACAGCTCTAGGCCCTGAAACGACCTAAAAAAAAAAAAAAACCCAAAAAAGGAACCAGCTGTGTCAAAAGGGCATCCCACCCATGAATCAAAAATACTTCGCCCAAGATTACTGAAAATGATTTCCTCCTCAGGAAAAGGTACACGCTGAGTCCTGCAGCACATCAACAATGTTTTAAATGGCAGAGGGTTACTCACCAAAGGTGTTATTCTCAGTGACAGATGGCACCTGAGACTGAATGTTATACATCGCTTCATATGTGCAGCTATCAGGCTGCTGGTCACAATCACCGACTCTGAACCAGAAGAAAAAGAGTGTAGTGATCTTTAGAAGCAGAACTGTGGTGCTTGCACACTCACTGGGGCTTGTCTCGCCCCAGCTACCCTAGACCCTGACTCTTTCAGGGTGGCACATTCTCCTTGTGCCTGTCAAAATGTAGGACTGTGAGAAGTTATGGATGAGTGTCAGGTTCTGGTGGTCACTGTGATGCTCAGAGAACTGAGAGAAACTTCTTTGAGCTATAAGAGAATTAACCTAAGTTGGGTGTGGTGGTACACACCTATAATCCCAGCATTCGGAGGCTAAGGCAGGATTGCCATTAGCTCAAGGTCAGCCTGGGCTCCACAGTGAGTTCACGACCAGCCTGGACTACAGAGCAAGACCTTGTCACCAAAAAATAAAATAAAATAAAATAACCATTAGGGTCTAGACTGATCTTTCTGCTTTACTTCCGGGCAGGTAAAGTCATGTGCAAGTAAAGCACCAGACCAAATGGGTGAGGGATGTGAACTCCATCATCCACAGAGAGGCATGTGACTCCAGAGGGCTGCTATGAACCTACCGTGAACTTGGCTCTGGCTTTTGAAGGCCTACAGGCCTAGAAGAGGGAGTCATATACTCTGTGTCCTCCTCACTCTCACCCTGCTCCCCAGGGGGCAGTTTTGGCACAGGGAGGGGTCTGAAACGAAGAGTAAAGAATATAGAAAGAATAAATGAGATGTAGACTTCCAAGTACGAAAGAAACAGGCACTCTCAAACAGACACAACTCAAATCGACAAAGAAAAACAAAGTACATGGAGAACTATTATTTTTAGTAGCCAAGAAATATAATTAAGAACAAGCAACCCAGTAGAAGTTTCACCTTCAGCTGAGCAAAGGGGTGGCTAGTATGCTTGACCCCTGTTGCCAAATGGCCGCAACCTCCAAGGCAGTTTCAGTGCAGGTCCCCGGTCTAGAACTACTACACTGTTTATTTACTCACCAGGTATGAAAATGGGAAGGTAGCTTTCTGACAGTGTGCTAGGAATGTATAGCAAATTCCAAAGGCAAAATCTACATAGCATTTCAAAGAATACTTAGCTGTCAAAAGTTTTCTCATATATTACCTTAAAACACAAAAATTTTTTCTCCTCAGTATTTTTTATGAGAAAAATTTAAAAGAGAAAAATTACCTTTGTAATTAGTATGTATCAATTCCAGGATTAGATCCCCGTTTCTGACTCCTACTTCAGGTAAATGAGGTAATTTCACCATCCACATATACCCTCTGTTAATGTCCAGCAAATACCCAATTGAGATTTATGCACCCCGTGAAGTACGGGGCTGCGGTAGAGCACACATTCTCAAGGCAGAGGAATATAAGTATCTACAATTTGCTTAAAAGTATTTCAAAAAATCAAGACACACTGATAAACACATAGATAATATTGATATAAGCTCAGCCCAGTGGGTGGGTGGGTGGGTGGCTATATAGTTATCTATCTTCATGAGTAATTTTAACAGGGAGAAAACAACTCATTGTAAGAGAAAACATCAAGTAATAACAAAGATTCAGGGAAATAAATGGGTACTTATGGATGAAAAAAATATATAATTTTTCTGAAATGTCACAGTTAAATAAAAGGATTTAACAAATGTGCATAGCCTTGGTCTCAAAAATTCCATTTCTAAGAAATTCCCATAGGAAGCCTGGCTTGGTGACACAGGCCTATAATCGCAGCACTGAGAGTCCAAGACAAGAGGATCCCAAGTTCAAACCTAACCCTGGCAACTTAGTGAGACCCCTGTCTCAAAACACCATCACCACCTACAACAAAAACCAGGCTGAGGATGTAGCTCAGTGTAAAAGCTGTGTTCAAGCCTCAGGGTGTATGTCTGGGCAGGGGGAAATTTGGCCTCCGATCACTAAAATGAAGCCAGCATGCAGACCCAGGATAACCAGAAAAATCAACGTATGCGTGAAAATCACATAACACATAAAAAACTTATCAAAGGAGAAATCATATGTGAAAAAAGCATGGATTTTAACTGAATGCTAATGAAAATATGACCTCAAATTTTCCAAGTATAGCCAAATATCTGTTATCAACTAATGTCTGTGTACCCTCAAAATTCTTCTGTTTAAAGCCCTAACCCCTAGTAGGGCTGCATTTGAAGGAACCACTTAAAGCACATACTGAATGAGGCTGTAAGGGTGAGCTCCTGACCTGATGGAATTACAGTCTGTTCTTTTGAGTCAAGGTCTCGCTCTATAGCGCAGGCTGATTCTGAACTTTTTAAGTATCCTAGGCTGGCGTCAAACTCTTGGCCTCCTTGAGAGTGCTGCGATTAAAGGCTTGTACCACCATGAAAAGGGAATCAAACATAGGGCCTAGAATTAGTGTTCTTGTAAGTGACCCTGGAGAGTGTGCTTGCTTTGTCTATATACACACAGCTCAGAAGGACACAATGAAATGAGAGGGCAGCACCTGCATGCTAAGATGTGGGTCTTCACCAGGAATTAATCATGCTTGCTCCCTCATCCCAGCCTCCAGCAATAGGATAAAACAAACTCCCCATTTAAACCACCCAGGGTGTGGCATTTTGTTATGGCAAATGAAGCATACTAACAGGGCAACCACCTTATAATGCCAAGCCTAAATAAAAGCTGGAAGAGTAAAATCAAAAGCAGACAGCAATTAAACAGAAAGCAGAAATTCAATAGGATTTAAAAAAAAAATCAACAAAAGCAAAGTTGAGGACTGGGACATAGCTCAGCAGTTAAAGGCCTTGATTGTCTAACAAACACAAGGCCCTGGATTCAATTCCAGATTCAGCACCAGATAAGCTAGGTATAGTGGTACACGCCTGTAATCCTAGCACTCAGGAAGCAGAGGTAGGAGGATTGCTGTTGAGTTTTGAGGGCAGCCTGGGCTCCACAGTGAGCTCAGTTCCAGCCAAGAGAACACTGAGCTTGGACTACTGAGAAAGATCATCTCAAACACAAAAACAAAAACAAACCCAAGATTGCTTCTTTGAAAAGATTAATAAAATTGGCAAGCCCCAGCAAAACTGATTTGCATGCATGTACATAGAACAGCAATTTCAAAACATAAAATACGACTTCTACATGGTACAAATACAGGTGAACTTGTATGTTGTCCTGAATATCTTTCTGGGTCTCCTAAATATTTTTGTACATCAACTGTTTAAGAGTATCTACTCTTAAATACAATTTTAGTAAAATTACCTGGCAGCCAAAGAATAAATGGCATTGGCAGATGAGGAAGGCTTGATTTTCGGGTGTTCACACTCTGGACCTGCTGATAGGCTGCTATTCATATTCTGAAAAGTAAAAAAGTGTTGAAAAGAACCTCCTCATGACAGCACCTGTTCAAAATGGCACGATTATTAATAGAGATCCAGGCATCACTATAATGTCATAAATAAGAGGATAAGAGCGGACTGACGGATCTCTGCTTCCAGGCTCTGAGGAACTTGTTCAAATGTAAAGGTCCTGATGGTCAGGACAAAGACTTAGAAAGAGCCAGGAAATATTTGAGGTTTTTTTGAGACAAGGTCTCGCTCTATAGCCCAGGCTGGTCCTGAACTCACTGTGGAGCCCAGGTTGGCCTTGGACCCACGAAAATCCTCCTGCCTCAGCCTCCTCCCAAAGTGCTGAGATTACAGGCGTGTGCCACCACGCCAAGCTTTATGTGCTGGGGAGCCGGGTAGTCAAAGCCAAGGCAAGCACTTTAACCCCTGTGCCATTCCTTCAGCTCAGGAAATGTTTAATATTAGAAAACACTGAGATAGTCAACAGTTGATACCAATACCATTTCTAGCTTAAAGGCTCTACATACCCAAACTCAAAACGGTCACTGACACCACCAAAGTCAAACTTATCCACTCTCACTAGACTATCACACAGGTGCCACCAAAATGTATCTGAGCCACATTCCTTAACTTAATGTTACCCATTCAATCTCCTCCTCTAATTCCCAACCACCTGCTTGTCATTCTCTGCCAAAGACTCACCTCCAAGTCAACATGTCTCCAGCCAGATTCAAAACCTCAGGGTATGTGCATGTGTGATTTCTCACTGTTTTCCACATTTTCTGCCACTTTCAAACCTTCTGCCTCACAACTTTTTGTCTTACACCCTCTAAAGGTTCTACCTTATCAGGCTGCCCCGTTCACACTAAGATGAGCACTCCCCCTCTTGCTCACACGGCACTGGCTACCCTACATTACTTCGTTACATCCCAAACAGAAAGAGGACTTGTTCATGCCCCTGCTGCTTCATGTCTCTGTTCACCATGAGCACACTATGTATTCTGCTCACTTATTCACCTTCTATTGTCCTCTCACTAAATATAAGCTGTGTGAAGGTGAGACTTTTTTGTTGAGTACATAAAAGACCCAACAAGAACAAATATTTCTTTTTTTTTGAGACAAGATCTCACTCTATAGCCCAGGCTAGTCCTGAACTTACTATGGAGCCCAGGTTGGCCTTGGATTCAGGGCAATCCTGTCTCAGCCTCCCAAGTGCTTATGTGGTACTGGGGAATCAAACTTGGGTACTTACCATTTGACGCAGTGCTTGCCAGGCAAGCGCTTCAACCACTGAGCCATTCCTCCGGCCCCAAATATTCCTTTCTTACTGTCTTCTGCAGTCTCTTCTTCCCTATGTATTCTGCTTACCACTACTAAATTAACTTCTTTAAGCCATCTTTTGGTTCTATCATTCCACTAACTTAAAACCTTCAAATACTTCCCATTTCCTATCAAACAGATTCAGATTCTCTGGGAGAGGGATATTCAAAGCTCTGCAGTCCACTCTAAATGCTGCTCTCCCATCTTCCTCCTACTCTGAGACACAACTCTCTGCTCTACTCATCATGTCACCATGACCCTAAAGGACTCTTGTCACTGTGCCTCTGATTTATCTTAAAACTGCACCTGAACCCAAACACTCCCAGGACCTAGGCACATAAATCTGCGTTTGTAACAAACTGCACCCCTAGTCTTCCCCCCAAAGGACAACGCGGGTCAGCCACCTCTTTTCAAGGAGCCAGCTGTTCACTGCTCTGATGGGAAGAATCTTTCCGTTCTCTAAAAGAGGTCATTACTCCTGGTATTTGTAAAGGACACTTACATACTTAATAACGGTCCTATTTATCCTACTAACATATCTTTTTTGGGGTGGGGCAATGTTGGAGATAAAATCCAGGGCCTTGTGTGTGTTAGGCAAGTGATATACCACTGAGCTAGCTACCTCCTCAGATCAACAAATTTCCTGAGGTTTTCGGAATTATTGTATCTGAATTCTGTAAAAAAAAAAAAATCTATGACAAAACTTGATCCATAAAATGCCACCTAAAGTATCTGTTAACAGGCTAAATCATTTCAAAATAAGGACTCACCATGGAAGCATCAAGACTGAAAGTGCTCCCAAGCCTAGGCACATCTGCTCTGGGGTCCATTTGTGAGGGCAATGAAAATGGAAGTGAGTGCCGGTTGGTTAATTCTCTTCCAGTCCAAGGGTCACTGGGGCTTGAAGTAGCTGCTGGTACTTTGGGGATTGGCCGAGGCAGCCACGAGTCCCCAGGACGGCTAGAGGGGACAGGGGGCAGTTTGTCCCTGGAGGGACAATCGCCTGGTGTACAAGGCAAGGGGCGTCTCTGAGGCCGGGCTTCTGATCCAACAGTGTACGGCCGCTCTGGAGGCGGTGGTGGTGGAAGATCTCGAAGGGTGGGAGGTATTGGCAAGGGTTTGTCCTTATGAAGGGAACCAGAAGCAGCCTGTGGAAACAAGACAGAAGCAAATCAATCGAAACCCACTAATGCACAACAAAGAATCAGAAACTGCAGAAATAGATTACGCTTTACTTTGGAAGCAGTTCCCAGACCAGAAGCACTTGGAGGAACAGATCCTCGCTGCTGAAGAAGGTCAAGCCGTGGTGGCACTGGGGGAAGGGAGGCTTGCGGGGCCATGGAGAATGGAGAAGGGGGCCGCTCCACCTAGGGCCAATGACATTGAACAGGTTACTCTTGTCAGGTGACTGGCACCTTCTAGTTTCTCCTACAGCTGAAGATAGCCCACGCTAGGTGAACACCGAGTATGAAGACCAACGGGTCCGACTGAGGCCCAAAGTCACACAAACTTCTCAAAACCTCAAAAGCTTCCAGAGTTCTGAACTATTTTTTTGTCACCATAAGAGGGCACTCTCAATCAGAGAAATACCATACAGATGGTAAGCTACAGGCAAATATGTCCAGTAATACAGTATACAAAAAACTTCAAAGCTTACAAATTTTAAAAATTACAATTTTCTACTACCTCATCTTTAAGAAAAAAAATCTTTTCACAATTAAAAACAGGAAAAGCAACTCACTTGAGGATCCTTCTGGTTAATGGAAGCTTATGCTCCTCTATCCTTATCTTTTCAAATAAACTATTCACTTCAAAACTTGCCAAAGAGAGAGAGAGAGAAAAAAAGAGACCTATATAGAAAAGAAATGGGCAGATATTGACCTTTCATTAAGTTACCTGGGCAAATGTTAAAGAAACAGAATTTTAAAAAAAGAGATCAATGTTGGTGAGTTCCCTTGGCATACTGCAACGAAGAGAGATCTGTGAGAGGGAAATGGTCACCCATGTCACTAGAAAGCATCTTGAGTCCTTCCAATGAAGTAAGTCATTTCAACAGATTCGTATTTTCTCACAATTTGCATTTATAAAGTGAGGCAGCAAACTGTTAGAAACAACACACATATCACCTTCTGCATTTCCCTGCTGACAGCAGGGCGAGGAAGAGCTGAGATAAGCATGCTCAAGTAAGCTGTTAGGCAACAGACAGTACCTCACACAAAATGCTACTCTGCACTTATAGTCCCAACAGGAAGCCACACTGATGGAACACAGACAAATGCGTACTATAAGCACTCAGGCAAGATGACAGGCTAACAGCCTGCCCCACCACGCTCAGTGCTGTCAGCAGTGTGGGTGGTGAAGGAGGAAAAAGCAAGCCTTCCTCACTAGCTTTTTTACTTCTGCCTAAGAAAATGAGCTCCTCACCTCTGCTGGAAATGCAGCTAAACACCAGGGATTGAGAAAGCCAAAAGTGGGCTGGAGCACAGCTCAGTGGTTAAAGTGCTTGCCTAGTATGCATCTGGCCTTAGGTGCAATCTCCATACTACATAACGATTAGCTTGGTGTCATGTTACATGCCCATAATCTCGGCACACAGGAGGCTGAGGCAGGAGGATTACTATGAGTCAGAGGCCAGCCTGGGCTACACAGTGAGTTTAGCACCAGTCTGGACTACAAAGTGACACGCTGCCTCAAAAAAAAAAAAAAAAGTTATTCCCCAAGCTCTCACTTCACTAGGCCCTAGACAGTTACTATATCCTGTTGATTTGCTGATTTTTCCCTAAAAGAAACTTCGTTTCCAATCCTCTCTCTGGGGTTGGGAGAATAGCTATCTCAGCAATCTTCCTTCTACTAACTTCAGCTCTGATTTATTAGTACAAGTTTCTACCAATCTCAGCCTTGCAGTTTATCTCACCTAATCCATTTGCTTACAACTAACAGCTTAGCCCTCCTTAAAACCCTCACCAGCTGGGAACGGTGGAAGACATCTATGGTCCCAGCACTCAAGAGGGCTCAGGCATTAGGATCCCAAGCTTGAGCCCAGCCTAGGAATTTAGTGAGACCCTGTCAAAATGGAAAAGGGCAGGGGATGTAGTTTAGTGCGAAGGCTGTGGGTTCAGTACCCAGTACAACAAAACAAAACATAAAACCACTCTCTAATTTAAAAGCCATCAATTAACTCTTGATTTTTTTTTAATGTCATTTAAAGTCCTGCTTGGCTTTCCCAGGTCTCTTGGACTAACAGTGTCTCTGTGTCACATTTCCGTAAGATGTCCCTACTGCTCTACTCAGGCAGTCTCCACTGTTTCCTGCATGAATTGGTCCAACCCCGAGCTGTGTCAGGTTCTAGAAGGCCCTCTGCCCATCGCTCACCCCGTTCTCCAACACTCTGACCTGAAAAGTGCTAAACTAACTTAATTGTATTCTTTAATTCATGGCTCAACAATGTAAAAGAGTTCTGCAATCTTACTTTATCCCAAGATGCAACAATGTTCCAGGAGAGAAAAATGGAAAAAGAAAGTCTACAAGAACACTTCTAAGACTGGAAGGACATGAGTACCTATACACAAAGGGTTCACTGCTAACCAGCCCGAGGAAGAAAAAGAAACCCATAACATACCAACAACTGGTCCCTAGAACCACTAGCACCTCTCTCTCCCTTTCCCTCCTGTGAATAGGCAACCTTACTTGGAAAAAGGAACCCCAGGGGGTGTGATTAAGAATCTGGGTCTCAAGACCGGGAAGTCTCCTGGATGATACGGATGAGCCAATCTAATCACAGAAGCTCTTAGAAGGAGAGAAACTCCGAAGAGGCAAGACTGAAAAAGGAAGAAGAGTCCAAGCCAAAGAACGCAGCTGGCTCCAAGGAGCTGCTAATGGCCTTCAGCTGAAATCCAGCACGAAGCTGAGGCTTCTAATCAACAACTGCGAGGACCTCAATCCTATCAGTCCAAATGAGGAGGAAACAGAGCCTACCCTGCAGCTGAGGCAGGCACATAGGCCAGAACCTTGTGGAACATATGCCAGACTTCTGACCTGCAGAGCTATCAATAAATTTGTACTATTTTATGTTGCTAAATGTGGTGACTGGGTATGGAGGCAACAGAGCACAACAGATGGTATAATGTAATTTTTTACTCAGGGTATATGGACTCTTTGTTTACTACAAATAATGCTGTGAGGATAACTACATCTACATCCTCATATTCTGTGCATGTTTTTAGGATAAGTTACTAGAAATGGATGACATTACAGTTTGAAAGATGTTCAACTGTCTTCTGAAAAGACAGAACTAGCTTACACATACATCAACACTGAACAAGAGAGTCAAACATCTCTCCACGATGAATGGGACTTGTTTATAAAATTCCATAAAGACAAAAAGGCACTTTAATTTCAAACAAATATATACATGAACAATCACCTCTCTTCACAATGTTTCAGATGTTGCCAGTAAAAGAATGAGTAGATTGTAATCTATGTAAAAATCTAACACTACAAAAAAAAAAAAAAAAACAACTGAACACTACTAATTTAGGGAACAAATGAATCTCTTAAAACGTTGATGAAGACCCTCTTACAAAAGGCTAAACTGACTATAGTGAATTTCAACATGCCAAGAATGAGCCAGAAGCAACACTACACACCTGTAATCCCAGTACTCAGGAGGCTGAGCCAAAGGATCAAAAGTTCAAGACCAGCCTGGGCTACACAGCAAGACTGCTTGTCAAGAACAAAAACCAAGGGGCTGAGGGCATAGCTTAGTGGTTAGAGTGCTGGCCTGGTACACACCAGGCCATGGGTTCGGCTCCCCAGCACCACATAAAGAAGAGCTCTGTGTAGTGGTGCACACCTGTAACTCAGCATTCAAGAGGCTGAGGCAGTAGGATTGCCATGAATTTGAGGCCAGCCTGGGCTACATAGTGAGTTCAAGACCAAAAAAAATCTAAGTCTTTTGGGCTGGAGGAATGGCTCCTCGGTTAAAGCACTAAGTACCCAAGTTTGATTTCCCAGCACCACGTAAGCCAGGGGTGGTGGTGCACACCTGTAATCCCAGCACTCAGGAGACTGAGGCAGGAGGATTGCTGTGAGAGCCCAAGGCTAGCCTGAGCTCCATGGTGTGTTCAGGATCAGCCTGGGCAACAGAGCGAGACCCTATCTCAAAAAAAGCACAAATCACACATACTAACCCCCAAATATGCCACTCAAAAAACAGTGCAAGTGTTCTCAACCACTCATTATTAATCTAGTACTGATAAATGTATATCGAATTCTGCCTTGAAGTGCTTTCAATTACAATAAAGTGCTTACTATGGGATAGGTCTCACAGCAAACACTCAATAAATTACTTTTGCCCTCTAGTGTCAAGGTCATAAGCATTCAAAGCTTGAGAACACCAGAGTCAGCTAGTCTCCCAAACTGTGGTCTTACCTTAGCGCCTGCCAACTCCTTCATCATGAAGAGAGGGTCATCAGCTCGTTCATCATCATCATCATCATAATTTGGTGAGGGCGCGCCTTCTGCTCCTGGCCTCAGCAGGCTGTCACTTCCTCGAGGATCAAACGGATCTACCACAATGGGCTCCGTACCTTTGATTTCACACCGGCAAAAAGGGCAGCCCTGACCTTCTGACTCCTGTAGAGGAATCAGAAAATGGTAACAGATGCATTTCAAAGAATGGAACAACATTCATGTAGCAAATACATTTCTTAGAGGTAAAAATGAAATTAAAGGGCTGAGGACAGAGTTTCTCAGTAGAAGACTAGTGGTAGAGCGCATGCTCAGCACATGTAAAAAAACAGGTTCACTCCTTAGCATAAGACAAAGAAAGGAAGACAAAGAAAGAAGGGAATGAAGGAAGAAGGGAAAGGAGAAAAATAAAAATTGAAAACAATTCATAAGCCAGTCCACCCTGCACATGTAGTATATATACTACTCAATTCTTCTGAGAGTCACGCAGCTAAGAAAATGAACAGTTGGATCCATACCTGCCAGGATGTGAGGCAGGATGTGCACATGAGGTGCCCACAAGGCTCTATCTTGACATCTTTATCATTCTCGGCACATATTTTACACAGTTGGAACGTAGAGCCCATCTCACAGTACAGTTCGTATTGCTCCTTTGATCAAAAAAATTAAGAGATTACTTGTTGAATGAACAAATGAGTAACTATGTTAACAAGGAAAGAAAGACTCTTATTTTCTATATACAACTGCATGCATATCAATATTGCAACAGTGGTTAGTGTTCTGTCAGTACACCAGACAGTCTTGGTCCTATTTTAAGTTGCATGGTTTAAAAAGAAACTACACATACTCAAATTTACTCAGGTACTAAATAATTTAAAATTAAAGTGTTCTAATCAATTATACTACACTGTCAACTCTATAAAGTATATACAAAAGCCTGGCACCTGTGTTATGGTGATAATGAAAAAAAAAAAAAAAACTTACCTGGGTCACTTTGATGTGGTCTTGGGGTGTTGGTTCACATAAGCCTGTCAGGTCAGGGTTCTGATTTCGTCCATCAGGAAATAAATAACTGAAAAAAAGAAGATTAACAAATACTGAGGTTTTACTCAAGCCAATTTATCTGCTAACAGAGACAAACAACACCTAACAACTCTCCTATTCTAAAAAAGACAACTTTGTGTTAGCATAAAGGGAATGCTTGCTAGTTTCCTTGGTGTATACCTATTAATCCCAGCATTAAGAGGCCAAGGCAGGAGGACCCCAAGTTTCAGCCCAGTCTAAATAATTTAGCTCGGGGTTGGAGGAATAGCTTGGAGGTTAAAGTACTTGCCTAGCAAGGTCAAGGCCCTAAGTTCTATTCCACAGCACCACATAAACTGGCCATGGTAGCACACGCCTGTAATCCCAGCACTCAGGAGACTGAGACAGGAGGAAATGCATGAGTTTGAGGTCAACCTGGGCTCTATGCTGAATTCAAGACTAGCCTGGACTACATAGAGAACCTGCCTCAAAAAAAAAAAAAAAGATAACTTAGCCTGACTTTGTCTCAAAATAATAAATAAAAGCAAAACCAACCGAAAACAGTTTACAAATACTTCAGAAAAATAACATGTAACCATCAAAATGTTATTTTCTAGGGTACAGTGCTACAGGTTCTGTTTTCCAGTTAAAAAGTTGGCAAATACTTCTATAAGGGACCAGACATTAAATACTATGTCTTCTTTTTACTGTTGGTATTTTGTTTTTAAACAATACTTCCAAAAAGAACTAACAATCTTGGCTTGTAGGTTTTATACCAAAACAGTGATCCCATGGAACATAGTTTACCAAACTTCTCCTAATTTTGAAATCAGGACCTTCACAGTGAACTACATCCCTGGTCCATTTTTATTTTTTATTTTGAGACAAGGTCTCACTAAGTCACCAAATTACCCAGGCTGGGCTCAAACTTATGATCCTCCTGCTTCTGCCTCCCAGAGTACTGTGGTTATGACCTGTGGCTGCACCTGGCTGAATTTATCTTTCTTTATGGTAGAACAGCAGTACTCCACTGTGTATGTATACCAATCTTTATCCACTCATCTGCCAAACAACACTAAATCAAGACATGGTCACCAGATACAAATTATTGTTGTTTTATTGACATAGGGTCTCACCCTGTAGTTTAGGGTGGCCTTAAATTCACAGTAATCCTCCTGCCTTAGCCTCCCAAGTGCTGAGATTACAGTTGTGTACCACCATATCCAGTTTTTATGGTGCTGGGAAACTGAACCTAGGCCTCTGCTAAGCTACTCTCTCAGCCCATATATTCTTAACTTTAAAATACATTTGCTTTTAACCAAAGACTTTTAAGTATAACAAACTGAGATATACCATTTTAGAGAAGCAAATTAAACAACTGTGATCAGGGAGTTCCTAACATCAAACTGCTGACATCTGGAGCAACATCTCTGTTATTTAGCTCCAAAGCTATTATAGAAGACAGTACATAATGGAACATGGATTTTCCTAAGAAGAGCATAGGCATAAACGTTAGCATACATTACAAAGGCAAAAGCCTCAAGAAAAGCTGCTGAAAAAGTAAAGTTCAGATGAAAGTTATAGGGACAACTGCCATTAGAAACATCTAATCACTCTAATTTCCTCTGGTTAAACAACTGGGAAAACCTCCCATTAACTGTATTTTTAAATACTGACAGGTAAGTAAGTATTTGGAAAAGAAGAAAGATAAATTTTACTTATGGTAGTAACTGAAGCCAAAGAGAAAACAATTTCATTTATGAAATTATTAAGTAAAATCACAGTACTGGAATGAAGTCCTTAATGATGAAGTGTTACAGTTCCTGAATTTCTAGTCTGCAGCAGCTGGTAAGAAGTGGGTACTCACAAGCCTTCCCTGAAGCCATCAATCAGTGCTTGGAAGAGAGGTTTATTGTGCGGGATTGTCTGCAGAATATTCCCATCAGCAGTAACATATCCAATGGCCCACTGACCCAGACGGGTACAGCTCAGCCGGAAGATGTAACTAGGATAAACATTAACACAACTTTTAACATATGTATGATTTTAGCATAGAAGGAGAGAGGGAGAACACTCAAAGGGATCACCAAGAATAACTTCTTCAGGAGCAGAAGGTGCAACTGAGTGGGAGAGAATATTCAGCACATCTGAGGTCCTGGGTTTAATCCCCAGCTCTGAAAGAAGAATGGGGTGTGGGGGGAGTAATTTCTTTAATGACCACAGACCAGAAGTAAAGGGCACCCCAATCTCAATCAAGGGGCCTGAGAGCATCTGTCAAATATCAAGATCTGAGGAAGCCAAGTCCTCTGACAAACAGGCCTCTGTCCCATGGCGTCCTTGCCCACCACAGAACTAATGCAAGATCATTTATCATATATTCACAGAGAAATCACAAGAGAATAAAATTCAGGAGAATAGGCCTTTTTCCTTCAGAGTACTAACCTGCCTGGTTTGTGAATGAATTTCTGGAGCCGCGCTTTCACCTCATCATATGTTAAAAAAGCCATATAACCAGGATGAGTCACAGCAAGGCTGTTCCAATTTCTGAGCAAAGACGACCAGGGCTGGAGAAACAAGGTCAGTCAGAGACTAGATGGCTTAAGATACACAACCAGTCTCAGGGCAAAGGACAAGAAAAACTTCAATTACAAATTTTCACACATTCTCAATTATACTGTTACTGTAGAGAAAGATAAATATACTTTGGAGATTTGGAAAAAAACACTTTGAAAAGCTAAGAAGAAGAATATATGCAAATAGGGAGAAACAACTATAATGAAGTAAAATTCAAAAAATCGTTAAAACAGCTCTAACCAGTAATAAGGTTAAAAACCACTAAAATCAGAAAGCCAAAACAGGGCCTGCATCTACAATTAATACATTCCAAATAAATGTATATTGGCATACACACAGATGAGGAAGCTTTTTAGGAGAAAGAAATAAATTTTTAAAGCACCAATACATCTCAAAATTAACAGACAAAAATGTCGATGAGATAGAACAAAAAGCGGAAACACTACACTACTGTCCAATAGTAATACAACTAATAAAACATTGTATTAGATAGATGCAGAGGCAAAGGGCTATCTTCCTGGAATAACTACCTGGGGGCCTACAGCAGAAAGACTGCATGTTCAAGGCTGGCCTGAGCAACTTAGCGAGACGCTATTCCAAAACACTTTTAAAAGGCTGGAAATGTAGCTCAATGCTTGCCTAGTCCCATGTGAGGTCCTAATTTCAATTTCAAGTATTGCCAAAAAAATACAGATAGATACAGAAATATATATAAATATAGATTTTAGTGGATATCCATTTTCAGGTACTTCTATAACCATTAAAATGATGCAAAAGAAGAACATCTAATAAGATGATTGCATAGTTATTTTATACAAATGATAGTCTCGACTATCTTTATAGTTTCTGAAACTGCTTAAAATACTTTTACAACAAATAAGCCTCAAGTATTATTTTGTTAGAAATGTGTTCTGAAAAGTGGCAGTCATCTGCCGTTTTTAGTACCTTACCTGAAAGAGTCGTGTAAAGATGTCAAATTCAAAAACAGAAATATAATCGTTGCAGGTCAGATCAATGGTGGATTTCAGAGCCATGGCCTCCAGCCCAGAACTGATGGGGTGCACCTCATGGAGTGCCTGTCGAAAACTCTTCCAAAGGACAATTGTTCTGGAGTGGGTTGAAGAGAATGTACAAACTGAGGTAACAGAGATATCGAGGGAAAAGAAAGCCAGCCAGCCAGGTGGGTATGGTGGCATATGCCTGTAATCCCAGTACTATGGGAGGCTGAGATAGGAAATTTGAATTCTGACCTGAGCAACTTAGGGGCTTATAAGATCTTATTTCCATAAAATAAGTAAATAAATAAACAAAAGGAAAGCCACATTAAATTCTCACTATCAGTCTCAATTGGTTTAAAGAAGCTGAGTTATACTTGGGTTGAGAAAAGAAAGGGAGTTGGGGGTTATAGCTCAATGTTAGAATATGGTGGATTGATTCCTTGAGCTAGATGTGGTGGCACGTCCCTACAGGACTATTCTAAGTCTGAGGCTAGCCCAGGCTCCATAATGAGGTCAGGATCAGTCTGAACTACAGACAAGACCCTGTTTGTTTGTTTACAAACAAACAAACAAACAAACAAACAAGAAAGGTAAGAAACAGATATATTTCTTACATTTCTTAACTTTCTAACAAGTCTTGTTCTAGTATTTTTTTTTTTTGAAACAAACACCTTTTCTCAAATTTCTTTGAACACTTGTTCTATTAGTAAAGAATAGAAAGAGATCTTTGGAAACCCCACCCTATCAAGGCAGACAGGAGTAGGAGGTTCCAAAGTACTACAGAAGAGTTCTGATAAAGATAAAGACGGTATTTATCAGCCTTAGCAGGTATTAATTCCCAGATCAAGCCAGCAAGAGATATTATGGAATCTACGTTTCTCAAGATATTTAAAACTCATTTCTATCTTGTTCAACTAGGTTTTTTTTCTTCTGGGGAGGGGGATGAGTATTTAGGATTAAATCCAGAGCCTCCCACATGCTAAGTACACATCCTACCACTGAGTTCCCTCTCAACTAGGCTTTTAAAATTACAAGTTAGTCTATAATGTATGAATCAAATAGGATTTTTATTTTTAGTGGAGGTGGGGATTCAACTCCAGGCCCTCATGCACCAAGCAAACAAGCACTGGACCACTGACTTGATTCTCATCCCTGGAACTCATATACTACTTACAGTAATAAAAGCTAGTAACCACCACTTTGGAAGCAATAAGGCAACAACCTTACATATATACTATGGAGAAATTCTTGATTATGGACAACTAAGATATCGTTCACCACAACACTGTTTCCAGCAAATAATTTAAAATGCAAATATATACTAAACAGAACAGATGTGAAGAGAAAGAGAAAAGTATTCAATTAAAGAGCATGGGCTTTGGGGCTGGGGGCACAGCTCAGCAGTTAACAGTGCTTGCCTGGCAAGCACAAGGCCCTGGGCTTGGATCCCTAGCAATATGTAAACAGGACATCCTGGTGCACATCTGTTATTCTTGCACTCAGGAGACTGAGGCAAGAGGATTCCAGTGTGTTCCAGGCCAGCCTGGACTACACAGTGAGTTCAGGATGAGCCTGGACTAGAAGTGAGATCCTGTAAGTATGGGCTTCAACTCAATCTCCAAAAAACAAGTTGGAGCAAAAAATGTTGATACTTACCAGAGCTAGGAAGTGAATACAGATATTTTCCTCTAAGTTTTTGTCTAGTTTTAAATATTTTGTAAATAAAACATTAATAAAAACCTAATAAAAGCTTCAGCTTTTCATATTCAAATTCATTACTTTGAGACTTACTTTTCCCCAAAAGCCTTTCTCCAAAATTCTGCAGCATCTGCTTTAGTAATGCGAAATGTGTCTCCTTGAAACAGTCCACTTGGAAAGATGCCTTTCAGTTCTGCCAGCATGTGGCTGAAGATCAGGGACAGCTTGGTTAGGTTTCGTCTACAAATAATCATAAGTACAATAATTAAAAACAAATATACATAAACTATTTTTATTTATTTTTCTGGGGGGTGAGGAGACAGAGTTTTGTTCTGTAGCCGAGCCTAGTCCTGAGCTCACTATGTAGCCCAAGCTGGCCTTGAACACAAGGCAAATCCTCCCACCTCAGCTTCCACGGTGCTGGGATTACAGGAATGCACCACTACGCCCAATTTATATGAAGCTGGGGAATCAAACCCAGGATCTTGTTCTTGCTAGACACGCACTTTAACCATGGAGCTATGTCCCCTGCCCCTATTTCTTTATAAATGCACTTAAGTTATCATATGAGATGACTAGTATGAATATTAAAACAAATTTAAGGCTGGTAATGTGGCTCAGTAGTCAGTGCTTGCCTTATCTATTATGTGAGGCCCTGGGTCCAGTCTTCCATTAACTAAAATTAATTAAGAAAGCATTTCAAATACATTTTCTGGTCAATATTATTCAAAGATACAGAACTACAGGAGAATGGAATGTGCCACTAAAAGTATTAAATACTCTTGACAATCACCATTGTTTAAAAAGGGGCTTCAGGGCTGGAGGAATGGCTCAGCGGGTAAAGCGCGTAGCAAGCACTTAAGTACCCAAGTTCGATTCCCCAGCACCACATAAGCTCAGCACAGTGGTGCACACCTGTGATCCCAGAACTTGGGAGGGTGGGGCAGGAGGATTATCTTGAATCCAAGGCCAGCCTGGGCTCCATAGTGAGTTCAGGACCAGCCTGGACAGGACAGCGAGACCCTGTCTCAAAAAAATAAATAAATGAGAGAAAGAGAGAACGAGAGAGAGAGAGGGAGAGAGGGAAAGACGGAGCGAAGGGGGGAGGGAGAGGCTTCAGAATTGCAAATGTTAATGAAAACCAGACTGTCGGAATCTTTACATCTCTTCCCAGTCCCCTGTTCAGGTTGATATTATATACTGTAATGAAAAAAATCCTCAGGCACACATTTTAGTTTTTAATCTTAAATTGGCAAGGTCTAGTAACTGGGCATAAACTAACATGAGCAAACTTACTTTTTTAGGATAGCAGATAATTCAACAAATAAGCGTAGGGACTTGTACATTGCTACAACCAGCCATACCATAAGAAAAGAAAAGTTTAAAAACATAGATTTCCTGCTTTGCAAAACTATTCTGGAATTAAAAAATATATTCAGATACTTCATCCAAATTAAAAGTAAATTTAAATTTTTCAAAGAAAATAACTTTAAATATCGAGATCTAATATTTCAATTAAGTCAGACTCTGAGGAAAAATAAATGAATCAAAACAATCCCTTCTCTACTAAAAATCAAATTACAACATCCAAACCACATTTAAAATTTCTACATACGTACACATGCTACCAATTTTTAATTGCTAACATTGTCCTAATTATACCTATTTAAGCATGTGATTATAAACAGGGCACAGTAGCAATTTAAGAGACAACATCTATATTTTTAGGTGTATACTTTGCTCAGACTCTTTGTCTTAACACTATTATTCAGAACAGAATACAGATGCTTTAGATACTTTTATAAACTAAATGAGAACCTACTGTTCTTGTTTATTGTTGTTTATCTTCTCTTGTCCCAATAATCTGAATTACATATTCAAAAATCTATGTTTGTCAAACCATACTCAACCTGTAAATGGAACTTAAGAAAAAGCCTTGAACTAATGATACATAGGGTACTGTGGGTGGCTCTGAAGCCCATTATGCTGAGTGAAGGAAGCCAAGTCCTAACAAGCATGACTATATCAAACTCATGAGATGACACTAATGGAGATGAATTCAGTGGTTGACAGGGGCTACGATGGAAGAACATGTCCATGTGGGGTAGCTGGAAGAACTATGTGACTAAATAATTCTGTATCCTGCTTGAGATTATAGCTATATGAACTCAAACATATAATAAAATATCATTAATAAAAACTATAATTTTTTAAAATGTCATAAAACGAAAGTTTTATAAAATATGAAAAGCTGGTGACACGCAAATAAGATACATTTGATTACGTTTTATACCAATATTAAGTTCCTGATTTTAACACACAGATTTTACGTAAAAGACTATCATTAGAAAAACGGAAGGAACATGGACAGTGTCTATACCATACGTAGTTCAGTATGAGACTTAACTTCAAATTGTAAAGATTTTAGAAATCCATTCTTACTATATACCTGTTTTAAGAAAAAGAGAAAATGATCAAGTGTAGGGGGAAAAAAATCTTTGTTTCTCATACAAATGGACTGACTATAAAGTTTAAAAACAAATCAGGATCAATTATGGATAGTCTAAAAATCTTTTAAGAATTAAGCCAGATTCTCTCTCTCTTTTTTTTTAAATGCTAAGCTGGTGGGTCAACCACCAGTGCCATCTCTGTCTTTCCCAGATAAAAATCCAACAGCAAATTAACCCTGACTCCTTTGCAAAGTGCTGCTGAAAACTTCCTAATCAGGATTTCACTAAGTCAGCTTCAGGATTTTTTTTCACTTTTAAGAAACCCATTCCTTACCGCTTTTTGGCCTTTTGGTTAAGATCAAGTGAAGAAACCTATTCCTTTTCTAGGTTCCCATTTGACTTCTTAAGTCACCTATAAAGGTGGTAAAAGTAGCTGAAGATAACTTGAGACAGGGTCTTAAAGTGGGTAGCCCAGGCTAACCTCAAACTCAGAGCAATTCTCCTGCCTCAGCCCCCAGAGTGCAGAGACTAAGGTGTATGCCACCACGTCCAGCTTTACATGAAGATATTCTAAATAACATGTCAAACAGCTGAAGTATGAGATCAAAATGCATACACTGAAGCAATCCCCACTAACTGTTCTCCTCCTTGGACTTTGAGATCCTCTTGACTGCTGCTGGTTAGGGCCTCTACAATTTACCAAAGAGTACACAATAGACAAGATCAAGAGGACATTACAGGCCTAGGGATGTAGCTCAGTAGTAGAGCCTGTGCCCCACATACACAAGACTGAGGGTTCGACCCTCAGCAAGAGGTGGGGTGGTGTAGAAAGGGATTGATATGGATAGGAAACAGGTAACTTGATAGGAAACTTGCAAAGCATGAAGTACTACTAACAAGTTTACTTTCAAGTCTTCAAATAACACTACACTATTCAATCCAAGTCCTGAACCTCAGGTATCTATGTAACATTCTGCCAAATGTTAACCCTAATGGCAAGGGGAGCCCCGTGCCTGCTTACCTATGACGTGCTGAGTTACTGGTAACCCATGATGCATAACGAACAATGGCAAACCATATGAAATGACACAGGGGAGAGAGAATGGTCAATCCTCTGTTCATGGCTTCCATGTGAACAGATTCAAGAGGAGTCAAAAACCTGCATCTGTGTTATGCATATGCAGACACTTGTCATTATGCTCAAAACAATACAATATAATAACTTTATATGGCATTTACTCCGTATGAGGTATTCTACGTAATCTAGAGATGATCTTTGTGAGTACACAGGAGGATGCACACAGCTTATATGCAAATACAACGCCATCCTGGGATTCTGCTACCAGTGGGCATATTAAAACCAATTCCTTGGATCACACTTTGAGGTTCCAACAGAGCTCTCTCTGGAGAGAATAGATTTAAATCATCCTCCTGAAAATATCTTTCCTTTGTTTTTCTTATGTGTTATCTGTTTGTTCTACTTGTGTTCATTATTGTTTGGGGTTTTTTTCCAATCCTTTTCAAGAATTTTTTCTCCTGCTGGGATTACAGGTAAGCACCACCATACCTCATCCCACTTTTAAATTTGTAACTCAATAGTGGTAAGATCTTTGGAATCTGTAAACACGCTGCGGCAGAATAACACTATTTGTTTATTTTTAAAATTTTTTTGCTTTCCTGAGCTGGTGGTGTGGCACTTGTCTGTAAACCCAGAACTCAGAGGCTGAGGCAGGATTGTCATGAGTCCAAGGCCAGCCTGGGCTACACAGTGAGTTCAGTACCAACATGGACTATAGAGTGATATGTTTTCTCAAAAACAAAAGACATGTGCCCTCTGCTATTTTCCATATTTTCTCCACATACTCTATTTCTCTTCCTTTATAATTTTAGTACTTCAAAATGACTTTCTAAGGCCCAAGAATTTGGTAACTTTCCAACTCTCTACCTTAATTCTCCATTATAACACCAGCACCTGAAAGCAAAGGGCTCAGCATTAAGCTACTCTACCTTCCTGAAGAGTCATCTTGGCTTCTTCCACTTCTCTTGTTCTCTGGATGGGATCTATTTACCAACTTACTGATAAAGTGCTGTCAGTTCTACCTTTGAATTATGCTGTTATTCTAATACAAATTTCTGGCTGCCTTCACCTGCCTATTTTATACTTTAAATTCTAGTCTTTTTTTAGTTTCTTTCTATGCAGGTCCTCAATTAGTACATTCAACTGCCTTATGGGGAGGGGAAAATAAACAATTTCCACAGTGAAGAGAGGATAAAATCCAAATTCCATTTGACTGAGCTGGATATAAACTATAACCTACCCTCTAAAGTAATTGTATGTATGATCTGTTTGTGTTACTGAGGCCTGAATTCAGAGCCCTCACAATGAGCCATAGCCCTAGCCTCTTTTTATTATTCTGGGACAAAGTTGCTCAGGCTGGGCTTGGATTTGTAATCCTTCTGTCTCAGCCTTCCAGAGTGCTGGGATTACAGGTATATGACACCATGCCAGCTTTCACCTTTTCTGCCCTTTCACCATCCTGGCCCCACTCCCCCTGAAGGGAGTGAATCCAGGGCCTGCAATTTATATTCTCCAATCCCTTTATTTGAGACAAGGTCTCTACAGTTACTTTTTTTTGAGAGAGAGAGAGGGTCTCACTCTGTAGCCCAGGCTGGTCCTGAACTCACCATATAGCCCAGGCTGGCCTTGGCCTCACGGCAATCCTCCTGCCTCAGCCTCCTGAATGCTGGGATTACACAGTGTACCACCATGCCCAGTTTTGCATGGCGCTGGGGAATCAACTCAGTGCCTTGGGCTTGCTAAACAAGCACTTTCACTGCTGTGCCATTCCTCCAGCCCCCGCTTCCCCCTTTTCTTATACCCTTTTTCCTCCCATGTCTTAGCCTCTGTTACGTGCTTCTCTAATCTGAAATAAAATCCAGCTTAAATGTAGTTTCTTAAAAGCCAGCTGGACATAATAAAAATCTACTCTGGCATTTTCTCTGGAGCTCTCTTACATCACCTGACTCCATCCTATACGCACTTGCCTGTGTGCTCAACACTGCATCTACTGCTGATTTGCACTTGTATTTCTCTAGGGACCCGGCACACCTCCATCTTTCACTATACGTTCAGGAAACATCTGATGCCTACTATGTGTCGGGCTGTGTGGGATGAATAAAGCAGCGAACAAAAAAAAAAAACTCCTCACTTCTTGGCACTGACATTCTCATGGAAGAGTATGAGGTGATGGGAGAAAAGAGCTTTGCGGAATAAAGGGTGTGAGGAGCGAGCAGTGCGGCTGCTCCGGGGAGGCGGTATCAGAGGCCTTGCTCAGTAAGCATCTTCATGCTTTCTCTGAAGGAAACGCAACGCTGAGTTTTGCAAAGACGGGGCCATGTCAGTATCTTTTGCTCTTCAAATCATTTTCTACTGAAAACCTACTGAGTATCTACTACTACGCTGGAATGGAGACAAAATACACATACCAAGCTCCTAATGGACAGAAGGCTTTTTTAAAGCTATGAAGTAAGCCACAAAAAAGGGAAAGTTATTGACCACAAGGATGTAATGGCACCAGGTACCTAAGAGCAGTTCAAAGTACTGACTGAAATAGTTACTGAAAATCAATTGAAAACATTTTCCTACTTGATGATGTACCCCCTCAAGGCAGCACACATTTCTTAAAGCCACCAGAAATATAAAGATCATACTTTTCAAAAGGAAATAATAAATGCAAAAAAGCCTAAGGATCAGAGCATTCTGTAGCATATCTGAGCTGAAACTGTTCAATGACATTTTAAGGCCTTTGGCTCACAGTTCAGTGCCCAGAGAAAAAAAGGGCAGAACTTAATCAGCAGAACCTGTCTTAACCTGTAAATGGTCCAACAAGGCATGAGAAATACTGAGCTTATTATATGGTAAGCAATGACTTTCCAAAATTTTTGTCAGCAATTACTTGAATTCTATGCAGTGTGTTCTAACAATTCACAAAGGAACGCAGATGTCAATTTCTCGTAAATGCCACAGACCAACCTTTTCTTTCCTCAACTTCAACAGCAGCAAGTGACTACCTACAGGTTTTTCTTTATCAGGGACTAGAAAGGCCATTCCCTTACCTCCATCCATTCGCATCTAAGCCAACTGTGAATTCTCCTAGGCCTCCAGCTTCCTCTTTTCCTTTCATCACTTCCCCATAAAGTTTTTCTTTTGCCCGCTACCTCAAGTCTTACTCTAAAAGCAATGCATCTTCCCAGTACCAGACTGAAGTAACGTTAAGACACTTTTCTGTGTATAATTTCAGCCAGTGAGGCTTCCATGTTGTCAATTTATATTAACAATTAAATGGAAAACTAAAGTACCTGTTTTTAAACACAACTTGAGAGAAATAACAATCACTATTTCTTCTTCTTGTCTTTTTTTTTTTTTTTTTTGGCTTTTGTGTTTGAGACTGGGTCTCACTCTGTAGCCCAGGCTGATCCTGAATTCACTACGTAGCCCAGTCTGGCCTCAACTTACCACAATTCTGTCACAGTGTCTGGACTGCTGGGATGACAGGCATGTGCCACCACACCCAGCTTTACGTGTTGCTGGAGAATCGAAGTCAGAGCCCTGTTTTTGCTAGGCTTTAATGGCTGAGCTATGGCCCAAGCCCACAATCATTATTTCCAGCAAGACAAAAGTTGAAAAGTAGTCTTTAGGGACTGGAGATGAAGCTTGGTAGTTAAAGCCCAAGCCTAGGTTGTGCATGGCCCTGAGTTAGCCAGGCATGGTGGTACATACAAGCTGGTAATCCCAACCCATTACTCCAGAGGCTGAGGCAGGAGGATTCCGTGGCCTACACAGTAAGTGTAAAGCTAGACTACAAAGCTAGACCCTGTCTTACAAGAAAGGAAGGGAGGGAGGGAGGGACGGAGGAAAGGGAGGGAGGAAAGGGAGGAGGGAGGGAGGCTGTCTTTATATGAGTAATGAGACAAATTCTGTCAAATAATTTCAACCAGTGTTCGCATATACTATATAAAAGGCTTAGAAAGTTGTCTTAAATGCTTTACACAAAAAGCAGAAGTAGAAAAAAGAACATAGTGTGGTGAGATAAATTAATCCCGCCTATTAAAAATGTACTCTTAAGAGCTTTAACCACTGAGCTACATCCCCTAGCTCTAAAGTGGCCTTCAGAACCTAGAAAGACACGTCTGTTTGCGGATTGGCAGAATCAACACTGCTTAAAGGCCACACTACCAAAAATGATACATAGTTCAATGTAATACCAATCAAAATATGAACAGTGTTCTTCAAAGAACTACAAAGAAAACTTCAAAAGTATGGAACTAGAAAAGAATGCCACAATAAAACCTATTTTAACAACTAATATGTACTAACTAGCATAATTTTTAAAATGTGGCAAGTAAAAACATGTAACCCTAAGGGATGGAGGTTATTTTCTTCCCAATTTCCATTAATTTAATTTATGCGTTTATAATATTACTATTTACACCTGGGATTTGTTAAATCTGATGAAATAGTACAGAAACATCAAAAATATCAGCCATTTAACATTAGACTCACATGAAAATAGTTCAAAGATTCAAAGAAGTTTCTTTGATATTTTAAAAAAGAAAAAGAACTTTCCTTTTAAAAACAGTAATATGGTTAACTATGGTTAACTACAGATTGGTACATAATAGTTGCAGTTTTCTTAACTTTTCTGTATAAATAAATTTTCAAACCAAACACTGGGAAATCTCTTATAATTTAAATATAAACCCCACTTTAACAATATTCAAGGACTTACAATCTATGTGTTCCAATTGGAAATTTTCAAAATGATTTCACAAGTTTAATACAATAATTAACAAAGCAGCTGCAAAACATACCACACTGGGGCTGAGAAATGCTCCCAAAATAAGGCAATAAGATGACTTGTTTTGGGTCATTCAGCTGTCGTGCAGAGTGCAGACCCACGCAAGGCCACAGCAGACTGCTGGTCCCGCGGAAGGGCAAAGGGATGGATACTGTGGAGTATTGCGATTCCTGGTACCAGTACAGCTCCAATGATAAGTGGAACTGCTCTTCCCATTTGCTAAAACTCCAAAATCTCTTATACAAACACTAGTGTCATCCAAAGAATGCTGAGTGAGAACACACTGAGATGACATTTATAACTCAGTAGCGGCATCCTCTGCTCATAGTAACCAGCTTTAAAAATAGACACAACGGAACTTCTCTCCACAGAGCCTCACAGGAAGTCAGTGCAATACTGTTTAACTCTCATCTATTGAAGCTGTTAAAAAAGAAAAAGAAAATGAAAACTATTACCAATGAAAGTTCTCTGCAAATATATCTAAAAATACCGTGGTTCCTTTTACTAAGTATATATACTAAGTAGCTGATACTGGACTCATGGTCTTGCTTTTGAGGCCAAGTTACTTGGTAACAAATTGAGATTAAATCATCCAGGGCATCCAGCACTAATTATTTCACGGAAGTCTAAAGTTGGAGAGGACACCAATCTAACAAACCAAGGAAATGGAAGGAGCAGCCCACATGGGTCTCCAACATTCCCTCACACCTCCACCAAAGCAATCTTTAAACAGATTCAATCTCCTTACAATCGTACATGAAACTCTTCATTAACTGTCCAGTAACCACCAAAACAGGTCAAATTCAGAAGGATCACAAGTTTGAGTTCAGCCTAAGCAACCTGGTGAGAACCTATTCCTCACCCACTAACCCAAAAAAAAAAACATAGAATTAAAAAGAGCTTGCAGTGAGTTGAAGTCTGACTGGACTATGTACTGAGTTCAGAATCAGCCTGGATTACACAGTGAGACCTCATCTCAAAAAAGAAACAAACATACCTCACTGATTCTTACAATAATACTTCGAAATAGGAATCACTAATCCAATACCACAGATGAGAAACAAAGATTTAGACATTAAATAGCTTGCCCAATTCCTCAGCTAGCTAGTAGAGCTAGTCCGCCTGAGTGAGGAGCCAGGGCTCTTTAGTGTGACACCCATTTCCTCTGCCTCTCATTACTGAAATCAAAGTTCTTTTCAAATGCCTCAGGCAGGAGAGGAGCTGGGACAACTCCCAGTCCACATTTACTGTCTATTCTTCACCAACGAAGCCCCACAGTATCTTGTTCAAACATCTCGTCTGTCCACGAACTGCCTATGACAACTCCTCAAGGACAAAGGTAGGGAAAGTGCCTCATACACATCATCCCTCAGTCCTGAGTGCACTGCCTTGCACACAAGGCATCCACAAAACTTGCAGAACTGGAGTAAAACATATTTTTAAACAAACTTTTAATTTTGAAGTAATTTTAGATTTTCAGCAAAGTTAGAAAGAGCATTCCTGGGGTGGTACACACATGTAATCCCAGCACTTGGGAGGCTGAGGCAGAGAGACTGCCGTGAGTTCAAAGCCAGCCAAATTCCAGTGGAGTTTGGACCAACCTTGACTACAGAGCAAGACCCTTTGAAAGAAAGGGAGAGAGAGAGAGAGAGAGAGAGAGAGAGAGAGAGAGAGAGAGAGAGAGAGAGAAGAAAGCTACAATGACAGCAATGCCCATATACCACAAATATAGGTTCTGCTGTCTCTAACAGTACCACTGTATATAACTGTGGCCCAGATCAGGTACATCTGTCAAAACTAAGAAACCTGGGCCAGGCCCAGCTCAGATGGGACGCAGGCTTAGCATGCACAAAGCTCTGGGTCCAAGCCCTAGCAAAAATAAAAACCCAAGAAATCAATACCGGTACAGTACTATTAGCTAAATCCAGACTTAATTCTCACTGTCCCGCAATGGCCGCATCTGAACCAGCACCCATCCAGACTGCCATGGTACATCCCTGCTGGTCCAAGAGAGGCCCCTAGTAGTTCCTTGTTCTTCACAACAGCACTAACTGCCCCACTGAGCATGGGTCACACATTTCAGAGAATGCCCTTGGTGTGTGTGTCTTACATTTTTTTCATGTTTTTACTAGGGTTATGAGTTTATTGGAAAAAAAAAAATCCCACTGAGGCAAAGTGCCCTTCATCATCTCCTGACATGCTACCTACATGGCATCACTGGAAAGGTCAATCTTGAGAACTGATGAAAGTGACATTTAATGACTCAAAACCATGCTCCACCTCTGTGAAGTCCGCACTAGAAAAGATTTGGCATGGTCAGATTTAACTCATTTAACACTCATTTAAAACAGATCCCTCAGGGCTGGAAGAACGGCACCATAGTCACAGTGCTGGCCAGGAAAGCGCAAGGCCCTGAGTTCAATTTTTCAGCCACACAGAGTTGGGCGTGGTGGTACACACCTGTAATCCCAGAACTCAGGAGGCTGAGGCAGGAGGACATGGCTAGCCTAGGCTACACAGTGTGTTCAGAACTAGCCTGAGCTACAGAGAGACCTTGTCTCAAAAAAAAAAAAAAAAATCACTGACACTAATAAAAGCACACATTCACGTGAGGCTTACTTTAGTTAGTATCTTAAGATTTTTAATGTGATAGGAAAAAAAAGACATAAAATGTCATTGTGAACATTTAGCATCTATTACCTAGCTACATTAACTCATAATACTATTATTGCTTCCATGAAACTGCTCAATTTAACTCATGTTCTGAAAGACATCATCTCTCTCTCTCTCACACACACACACACACACACACAGCAGCAGCAGCAGCAGCAGCAGCAGCAGCAGCAGCAAAGTAATAGGAAAATCTTCAGAATCTCTTCTCAATAGAAAACACCACTAAGCACCTTTCAGAATGCTAATAGCATGAACTTAAGACATAAAAAAAAAAATTGTACTGAGACCATTGCAGGAGAATGCAATCAAATGTAGAGTCAATCTAGTTTTAATTATTCAATTCCTGCATACAAAACACATCAGACATCAATTTCCATCTAAATATATAGTTGGGGGGGGGGGGGAGTTGGGGTAAGCTGAAAACAGCCTGGGCTATATAGTTGAGTTTCATACCAGCCTGGACTACAGAGCCAGATCCTGCCTCAATAAACAAACAAATATATATACAGTTTCTATGGTCAAGTAAAGAGTAGCTACTACTACTAAAGTTTGCCATCCTCAAAACTTGGAAAAGACTACAAATCCATCTGAATCTTTTTTGGGGGTGCGGGGATGAGGAATGGAAGGAGTACTGAGGATTTTACCCAGAGCACCAAGTCCCACTCCCCCCACCTTTTCTTTTTTTTTTACACAGGGTCATACTAAATTACTATACAGCCCAGATTGAGCTCAATCATCTAATCTTCTTGTCTCAGCCTCCCAGGAAGCTGGGATTACAGGCCTGTGCTGCCAGGCCTGGCTTGTGCCTTCTGTTACTGTTGTTGTTTTTTGTATTTTTGAGTCAAGGTCTTACTTCTATAGTCTAGGCTCGTCCTGAACTCACCATGCAGCCAAAGATGGCCTTGAACACACAGCAAGCCTCCTGCCTCAACCTCCTGGGTACTGGGATTACAGGTGTGCACAACCATGACCAGTTTCTGTGGTGCTGGGAAATCCAAACTCATGGCCTTGTGCTCTAATCTCTGAACTATTCTTCCAGTCCCTGTTCGTTTGTTGGTACTAGGGATTGAGCAAAGGGCCTTCACTTTCTTTGAGCTACATTATCTTTTTTTTTTTTTTAATTTTGAGACACAGTCTCACTAAGTCTCCAAATTGCCCAGGATGGGTTCAAACTTGTGATTATCCTGCCTCAGCCTCTCAGAGTGCTAAGGCTACAGGCATATTCCACTACATCCTTTTTCTTAATTTTTAATTATATATACTGATTAAATAATGTTTTGATATATGTTCACACTGTAGAATGATTAAACTACAGAAGCATTTAAAATGAGAAATCTGAGTTTAAATAAAAAAGGAAAACTAGAGCTGGGGGTGAGTTCAGCAGTTAAAGCAACTGCCTAGGAAGCCCAGGGCCCTGGACTTGTGGTGCTGGGGAGCACCACGTACACTAGCCAGGCGTGGTGGCAGATAACCTGTTATCCCACCACTCAGAAGGCTGAGGCAGGACTGCTGCAAATTCAAGGCCACCTGGGCTACATAGTGAGTTTAGGACCAGATGGACTGCAGAGCGAAACCCTGCTTCAACAAAACAATAGGGAACTATCTTGTTTAAGGTCATAGATTGCAAATGGTAGAGGACTCACAGCTCGACAATCCAGCTCCTCCATCATGTACATGACCTTACTCTAATCTGCCTTCACCCAGCCACTTAAAACCACATTATTTCTGATATGAAGGTGTGTCAATGAGTGAAAAAGGGATGAGAAACTTTGATCACTTAGGATCTGCAAGGAAGGCTATCTAAAGTTTGGTCTAGTGATGGAACAAACAAAAGACAAAGAGCCCTGCACCAAAATTCACATTAAGAGAACTTTGGTTACTATCAACAGAGAGAACAATTAGAGATTTTCTTTTGTAAGTGGCTTTTTTTTTTTGAAAAAAAAAGTCTCTCGGGGCTGGAGGAATGGCTCAGTGGTTAAAAGTGCTTGCCTAGTAAGCACTAAGTACCCTAGTTCGATTCCCCAGCACCACATAAACTGGGCGTGGTGGCGCACACCTGTAATCCCAGCACTCGGGAAGCTGAGACAGGAGGACTGCCTTGAGTCCAAGGCCAGCCTGGGCTCCGGAGTGAGTTCAGGACCAGCCTGGACCAGAGTGAGACCCTGTCTCAAAAAAAAAAAAAAAAGAAAGAAAGAAAGAAAGAAAGAAAAAAGAAAATGAAATGGAGTCTCACTCTGTGGCCCAGGCTGGTCCTGAAGGTACTATGGAGCCCAGGCTGGCCCCGGATTTACAGCAATCCTGTCTCAGCCTCCCGAGTGATTACAGGCATGCACCACCACACCCAGTTTATGAGGTGCTGGGGAACTGAACTTGGGTACTTAGCGCTTGCTTGACTCAGCAGCACTTTAACTGCTGAGCCATTCCTCCAGCCCCTGTATGTGGCTTTTTAATCATGCTTACTGAAGACTAGGACAGGAGAAGAGGGAATGTTGTTACTTGATCTGATCCAACTTCACAGATTTTTTTTTTCTGGGTGTGGAAATTGAAACCCAGGCCTCACGCTGACCTACATTCCCAGCCATCCATCTACCCATCCACCCACCCACCCCCATCCATTCATTTATTTGAGATGAGGTCTAACCAAGTCAATAAATAATCTATGCTAGGCTTGAATTGCAAACTTCCTGCCTCACCCACTCAGAGCGCTGGGATTACAGGTGTGTACCATCAAGTACGGTTGAGAAAATATGTAAGTGATTATTTAAATATAAATAATTGCAGTCAAACCTGTAATTCCAGCACTCTGGGAAGCCGAGGAAGGAGAATCACAAGTTCAAGGGCAGCCTTGGCAACTCAGTAACTTAACAGGACAGTCTCAAAATAAAAATAGATAAATAAAAATTAAAAAGTCGGGGGATATCCATCAGAATGAAGGCCTGGGTTCGATTCCCAGTAACAATAAATAAATAAATAAATAAATAAGTTGGACAGAGATCTCAAAATGAGTGACATAATTTTAAAAACATTAAATGCAAATCCCTAGATTATTAAATACTAAGTTAGATGTGTCTTTTCTATATAAAAGAACAGGAAAGAGACTTAAAGAGGGAAAAATGTTAACTAAAGCTTTTAATTCCATTTAACAAATTCAATGCACTCGATTTAAGCTTCCTGAAAAAATTCAATACACTGCAAATAAAAGCAAAAAAGTAAATTGCCAGGACTGACAACACCGTGCTGCTACCATGCTCCCACTCCTGGGTGTCACCAGCAGGCACTTGCTGGCTCTGTATACTATACAGGCTGGCAAAAAAGACAACCCTGTGGCAAGCTTCTGAGCTTCGCCTTTAAGATGTTCTCATTTAAATGCAGGTGTCAACCTCAGAAGCTCTGAGGTTTTAAACCAGGTCTTGGCTGGCACCATTAGAGCAAAGTGACTGGGAAACGCTTTGCATGTTCTAGTGGGCACTTCTCGCTTGCTGCCCACCTCTTCATATGCCCCCATTTCATAAATGCAACTGATCACAGCAGGTGAGTTCGGCGTCCTCACATTCCATTCTGTCTGCAGCATGCTAGGTCTCAAGTAGCAATGCTGGATTCTGAGTGGAATTCCAACATTAGGTAAATACCTAACCTTGTGGGAAATCACACATACTGAATACTTTGTATCTAGTAGACATGCTTTTTTGTTTTTGTTTTTGTTTTGTTTCTTTTGAAGTAGGGTCTCACTCTGTAGTTCAGGCTTGTCCTGAATTCACCATGTAGCCCAAGCTGGCCTCGGACACACAGCAATCCTCCTGTCTCAGGCTCCCAAGTGGTGAGTTGACAGGTATGCACCAACATGCCCAGCTTATGTGGCAGTGGGGGATCAAACCCAGGGCCTTGTGCTTGCTAGGTAAGCGCTTTTACTGCTGTGCTATTCCTCCAGCCCTGGAGACGTGCTTATTAAAACATGGTTTAATTTCTCTACTTGTATGATGTAATATTTGATCTGACATTTGAAATGTGGCCTCCAATGGCTCGTTTCAGTAATAGGGAATGAAATACACGGTCATCATTTCTGTCGTCATCAATACTGAAAGACAAGGGCTGGATGAATGGCTCAGCGCTTAAAGCGTTTGCCTAGCAAGCCTGAAGTACCCTAATTCGATCCCCAGCACCACATAAACAGGGCGTGGTGGCACACGCCTGTAATCTCAGCACTCAGGAGGCTGAGACAGGAGGATTGCCGTGAGTTCAAGACCATCCTGGACCACAGAGTGAGACCCTGTCTCAAAAAAAAGAAAAAAAAATTCAAAGACAAAATTGGTAATAAACATTTGAGACAGACTTGAAAATAAAGGCTTTAGTGCTTACTACCTACATGGACTACACAGATCGAGTTAACTTGCTCTAACTCCCTGAGCCCCAGCTTCCACATCATAAATACTGTCCTTAATAAAGATAAGGGCTCTGTTACTTTATCAATGATTACATAGTAACTGACAAAGTATCAACTACTCCACACAGCAAGGCTGAGGGTGAAGACTAGAGTGAATTTTGAACATATGGACACAGTAAGCACATGACAAATATTAACTGGATCTTAATCTGAAAAAGCCCTAACTGATATTTTACATGGACTTCTGCTTTCTTTGAGACAAGGTCTTGTTCTATAGTTCATGCTGCTCCTGAACTCACTGCACTGACTAGGCTGCCCTCAAACTCATGGCAATGCTCCTGCCTCAGCCTCCTGGGTGCTAGTGTGTCACCACGCCTGGCTGGAATTCTGCTTTCACTGCAGACAGAACTACAGAGCCTCCATTTACCCTCTCAGCTGAAAGAATAAAAGAACAAAACAAAAACTGGACAAAATGTATAAAATGATAGTTTTAGATGCTGGACATGAACCAGCAGAGAAAGTGATCCCTCCAGAGGGAAACCAAGTAAGGTGAGTATGTGACTGACAGAAATTACTGGGTGGAGAGTTTCTAGGTCTCAGTCCCAGGACAGAAAACCAGGCCACCTGACAGTTTCTAGCAGATGGAAGAGAAACACTCCAGTCTGGGGGCACCACGGCAGACAGCATGCGCAGTGCAGAACACCACTGAGCAGAGATGCCCAGCTCAGGAACATAATACCCGCAACCAGAGAAAGAGCCACCCGAGAGAAATAAAAGAATCCTCAGTTCAAACAGGGACAGAAGAGAGAAAACTCTTGTAATTCGGCAGGAAAAATGCTCCTCCTGCCCTTCCTAAAGATTTAAAAGGAGGAAAGTATTCCTAATAATAATACAGCTCTGCCCCAGAACACAGCTAAGAACACTTATAAGAATACAAAGCATCCAGCACTCAACAAGGTAAAAATTAACACTGCCTGGCATCCAATCAAACAATTACCAAGCACACCACAAAAAGGAAAGTATGACTATTACCGAGAGTAAAAATATACTGACAGAATTAAATAACCAACACAGTGAACAGAATTAGCCAAGATATGAAAATACTTATTCTAGCTATATAGATTCTCTGTATAACAGAGTAGAGAAATACTTGTAGGAAGATATAATAGATTCAAATCCATCTTGTAAAGATGAAAACTTCCACGGAAATGATTAACAACAGATGAAATACCGGCTGAAGTAACAACAGCTTTCAGACAGAGTAACAGAAACTATCCAACAATAAAACATTGGGAAAAAATGAGCACAGTATCAGTTCAGTGGACATCATCAAATGACCAAATACGCATGAAAATCAGTTTCCTGATGGAGAAGCAAAGAGTAACAAAACCTGAAAACTTAAGGCCAAATATTTATATGATTTGAAAACAGAGTATAAAAACCTGAAGAGGGGCTGGAGGAATGGTCCAGAAGTTGAAGCACTTGACTAGCAAGTACAAAGCCCCAAGTTCGAGTCCCCAGCACCATATAAAGCTGGGCCTGGTGATGTATGCCTGTAATCCCAGCACCTGGGAGGCTGAAGCAGGCAGATGGTCCTGAGTCCAAGACCAACTTGGGCTACAAAGTTAGTTCAGGACCAGCCTGGGCTACAGAGCGAGACCCTGTCTCAAAAAACAAAAACAAACAAACCAAAAAATCAGTCTCCTGTTGGAGAAGCGAGGAGAAACAAAACCTGAAAACTTAAGGCCAAAGATTTATATGATTTGAAGAGAAAACAGAGTATAAAAACCTGAAGAGGAGCTGGAGGAATGGCACATTAAGTTGAAGCACTTGCCTAGCAAGCACAAAAGCCCTGAGTTCGATTCCCAGCACCACATAAAGCTGGGCCTGGCCATGTACGCCTGTAATCCCGGCACCTGAGGTGGTATGTTTCATGTGAGAAGGACGTACATACTGTTCGGGCTCTACCCCTGCTCTTAGGGCAGTGCCTACCACATTCGTCCCTTAATGAATGCTTAGCAGTTAAGCTTGTAGTTACTGCAACTGGAATACAACAAAACAAAACCTTGATAATATCAGATTAACTACCTATAACAGGGTAGAATAATCATAATGAAAGTATGACCTTGTTTCTACAATGAACATAAGCCAATTTTTTAGATTAACTGCACTGTATAATCCCATTAAGCTTCTACAGTAACTTCCGGTGTACAAAGGAAACAGGTGCAAAACCGACAGAGATCAAAGGCAAGCGGTTTAAGGTTCCTGTTGAGCTCATTTTTTATATGACCTAAGAAAAACAAAGGCATATTTTACCTTTAGAGAACCTGATTCATGTACTGTCCTCTCTAAAAGTCACAAAGCAACTACACTGGCCCTACAGCTTCCCTGGTAACAAATAATACACTATTCAAGAGACCAACTTCTTTACACTCAGCCTTGAAGCAAAGCTCCTCACACACAGTTTCGAGAGAACAGCCACAGGGAATATTATTCTGTTTCTGGCCTATGCTGGATGGACTAAACACAGAATTTATTTCTCCTTCCTGAATTATCTAGGGCTAATCAATTAATGCATCCCAGATCAATCAAAGCCATCCCGGGACTGGGAAGCAGCTCAATATGGTATAACACTTCCCCAGCATGTAGGAGGGCCCAGGCTCCACCTACTACCCCATACCAGGGGGCTGGGGAAGGGAGAAGAAACATGATCACAACTAAGAGTAAGACCTTTCATAATAATTATAAACTCCTAAGATAGAAAGCTTGGGGTTGCAGAAGTCAAATGTTCCTGCAATTTATATCACAATCCATACTAGGATAATGGAAGTAATACCAGAAGAATCAATGATTAGAGATACAGCTGTGGCAGAATTTCAAACTAAGAGGCTGGAAGAATAGCACAGTAGTTAAGAGTGCTTACCTGGCATGTGCAAGGCCCTAGATTCAATTCTCTAGCACCACATAACCTGTGCAAAGTGGGGCATGCCTGTAATACTAGCATTCTGGAGGCTGAAGCAGAAAGTTTACTGTTGAGTTTGCTGCCAGCCTAGGCTACATAGTGAGTACAAGACAAGCCTGGATTACAAAGCAAGACAATGTCTTGGGGAAAAAAAGGAAGAAAGAAAATAGGGGTGGAGGAATGGTACAGAAGTTAAACTGTTTGCCCTGCAAGTGCAGGGCCCTGAGTAGATTCCCCTGCACCACATAAAGCTAGGCAAAGTGGCGCATAACTGTAACCCCAGCACTCGGGAGGCTGAGGCAGACTGTCCTGAGTGAGTATAAGGCCAGCCTGGGGCAACTCAGTGAGTTCAGAACCAGCCTGGGCTACAGAGCAAGATCCTGTCTCAAAAAACAAAAAAAAAAGAAAATTTTTCATACTTAATTCCACCCTGGTATGTAACTCAAGATATTCACTTTTTTCTAGACTTCTACAAGTCAACAAATTTCTACTTTGGCTTAAGCTATTCAAGCTAGTTTTTTGTTTATAATCAAGATAATTTTGGATACTGTACTTAGTGAAAACTGATCAATCCCCAAAAGAAAATCAGCAACGAAACAAAAGTTTCTAACATGTTTTCAGGTTTAAAAAAAAAATGAACAAAAAGTAAAGAGAAAAATCTTCCTCAATCTGAGAAAGGGCATCTACAAAAATCCACAGTGAACATCATACTCAATGGTGAAAGACTAAAAACATTCCTCCTGCCCAGCCTAGTGGCAAAGGCCTGAAATCCCAATACTCTCGGAGGCTGAGGCAGGAGGATCACAGGGTCAAGCCCAGCAACTTAAAAGCTTAGTAACACACTGTCTCAAAATCAAAATCAAAAATGGACTAGGGATGGAAATCAATGCAAAGGCCCTGACCTCAATCCCTAGTACTACCAAAACAAACAAACAAATGAATAGTAAAAATGTTCCTCCTAATACAAAGAAGATAAGGACATTTGCTCTAGACACTTCTATTCAACACAGGTTCTATTCAACAGATCTTGCCAAGGTAATTAGAAAAGACAATGAAAGACATCTAGAAAATAAAGGAAAACTACCTCTGTTTGTACCTAACATACACTTGTATCTCAGAAAGTGTAAGGAATCCATTAGAAGACAACTACTGCCAATAAATAAGTTCTGCAAAGTTGCAGAATGAAAGATCAACACAAATAATCTGGAAATGGAATTAGCAAAAAATTTAACTAAGGAAAAAAAAGAGCAAAGTAAAAGAGAAACGGAAGAAAATAGGAAAGTAATGGAAAATAGTAAAGAGGGAGATAAAGATGAAGATGCAGTATGTATAAGCACCAGTTTCTCAAGATGACTTGTTACTGTGTATCACAAACACATATTAATAACAGTTTGGCCAAAATTTTTAAGCACGGAAGTAAAAGATAAAACACTACTAAAGAAGATTTATACATAAAGATTTCCAGTACTGATGAATTGGAAGACAGTATTTTTAAGACTACAATACTCCCCAATTCATCTAAAGATTCAATGCAATATCTACCAAAATTCCAGATGCCCCTTTTGCAGAAATTGTCAAGGTGATCCTGAACTCATACAGAAACAAACATGAAGGATCCAGGATGGGTAAAATCATCTTGAAAAAGAACAAGGTTGAAGATGAGCAAAATAACATGGCTTATGCCTATTATCCCAGCTACTTGGGGACTCAGCCAGGAGTATCATGAATTCAAGGCCAGTCTGGGCACGTTAGCAAGATTTTGTCTCAAAAAAATCAAGAGCTGGGGATCTGGCTTCATGGCACAGCACCCCAGCTCAATCCCCAATGCTACCACCAAAAGAAACAAAAGGGAAAGGAAAGGAAAAGAAGGGAAAGGGCTACAACAAACTTCCAGGCCTCACACACTTCCTGATTTCAAAGGTTAACTACAAAGCTACAGTATCCGAGATCGTGTAGTACATAGTGCCCTTGCTTAGTAAGCACTCAGCAGCCTGGGTTTGCTTCCCCAGCACCACACAAGCCAAGAGTAGTGGTGTATACCTCAGGAGGCCGAGGCAGAAGAATTGTTAGGAGTTCAGGACAATCCTGGACTACAAAGTAAGACCCTATCTCAAAAACAGATGATGTGGTATTAGTAACAAGTAGATAGAGACACTCACAAAATAGTATTCAGAGTCCACAAATACACCTCTAGGGACTGGAAGAATGGTTCAGCAGTTAAAGCACTTGCCTGTCAAGCACTAAGTACCCAAGTTCAATTCTCCAGCACCACATAAAATGGGCATGGTGGCGCACACCAGTAATCCCAGCACTTGGGAGGCTGAGACAGGAGGACTGCCATGAGTTCAAGGCCAGACTAGGCTCCATAGTGAGTTCAGGACCAGCCTGGGCTACAGAGCGAGACCCTGTCTCAAAAAAAAGATGAAATCTTTACATTTATAGTGAGTTTACTTTAAGAAAGGCAATAAATCCTTACAATGAAGAAAGGAAGGACAATCTTTTTGACAAATGGTGAATATATTCAAACACAAAAGAACAAACGACTCTACCTCACACCATATATAAAAAATAGCCCAAAACACACCAAAGACATAGATCCAAAAGCTAAAACTTTTTAAAAAGGCATTCTGGTAATGCCTATTCAGCTAGCTCAGTCAGTAAAAAGAGACCCTTAAAAAAGGCATGTTCATGAAAGAAAGATGGACTTTGTGGAGAGGGAAAGGGAAAGTCTGTGTGTGTGTGGGGGGGGGGGAGGGATGTGATATGTAAACACAAAAAAAATTTTAAAGACATATTCTTCATGACCTTGAATTAGGCAATAGTCTTTAAAACTACAAACCACCCATGAAAAAATAAACAGGGCCTGTGGCAGAGACCCATAATTCCAGCATTCTGGGAACCTGAGGCAGGAGAAAGCAAGTTAAAGCCCGGCCTAGGCAACTTTTGTGATTTAGTGTGACACTGTCTCAAAATCAAAATTAAAAAATAAAAAAGGGGGGGACTGGGGCTGCAGTTCAGAGTGAAGGTCTGGCTTCCATCCCCAGCAATGGGAGCAGGAAAGAAGATGTAAAGCTCAGTGCACAAGCCCTAGCTTCCATCCCCAGCACTGCAATCAGCAGGCATGGTGGCACAGACCTGCAACCCTGGCATTCCGGGAGTCTGAGACAGTAAGATCACAAGTTTGACCCCAGTCTGGGCTTTTTAGCAGCTCAGTGAGACCCTCTTTCAAAATTTAAAATAACACAGAAGGTTAAATATCATATGGTTTCTCTAATATGAGAAAATCAAACCATAAAAAAAAAATGAAAAAAACTAAGAGGATAGAATTTGTGAAGGAAAAGAGGAAGTGGGGGGATGGCCTTGAGAGGGTGGGAAGGAGAAAGGCACACAACATGTAAATTTAAAAAACTGGGGGGCTGGAGGGATGGCTCAGTAGTTAAAGTGTGCTAAGTCAAGTGCTAAGTACCCGGGCTCAATTCCCCAGCACCACATAAACTGGGCAGGCATAGTGGCAGATGCCTGTGATCCCAGAGGTGAGACAGGAAGACTGCCCTGAGTGCAAGGCCAGCCTGGGCTCCATAGTGAGGACCAACCTGGGCTACAGAGCGAGACCCTGTCTCAAAAAATAATTTAAAAATCTTAAATAAGTTTTTTTAAAAGCTTAAACAATTAAAATATAAGGCTCAAGGTGTAGCTCACTTGAAGGTCTGCGGCTCAATCCCTAATGGTGAGGTGAGGGGAGATATTTCACCAAAATGAGGGGGTTTTTTTGTGCTTTAAAGGACACCACTGAGAAAAAAGATGATTTAAAATGGGAATAAAGTAAAATAAAAAACTTACACTCAATAATAAAAAGAAAACACAATTAAAATACATTTCTCTAAAGAAAACACACAAATACCCATCCAATAGGCACATGCTTTTAAAACCTAAACACACCACTTCACAGCCAGCAGAAGAAACAAAGACAGTAACAAGCGCTATGTGACATTAGAACCTATGTGCAACCTATGTGGAAAGGGCTGGGAGCTTCCTCAAAAAGTTAAATATAGCTCTACCATATGACACAGCAATTCCATTACTAGGGTACAGAGAGAAGTGAAAACACGTCACACAAAAATTTAAACACAGATGGTCATATCAGTATCAGCACTAATCAGAAGAGCCATAAAGCAGAAACTTCCACTTAAACATCTATTTAAAAAATGTGGTGTAGCCATACATCAATAAATTATTTAACTTAAAAGAAAAAAGCTGAAGGGACTGGAGGAATGGCACAATGGTTAATTCAATTCCTCAGCACCACATAAAACTGGGCACGGTACTGTAAACCTGTAATCCCAGCACTCGGAGGCTGAGGCAGGTCGATTATACTGATTCCAAGGCCAGGTTGGTCTACACAGCAAGACTCTGCCTCAATAAATAAATAAATAAATAAATAAATAAATAAATAAAATAATTTTTAAAAGCTGAAAGGAAATAAAGCTAGACATGGTAGCATACATCTATAATTACAAAAAAATGGGAGGCTGAGGAAGGGCAATCACAAGTTTGAGTCTTGCCTGGATAACTTAACAAGACCCTGTTTCACTATTATTAAACACATGAACATGAGAGTGCGCAGCATGCACTCTCTCTCTCTCTTTTTTTTTTTTTTAAAGGGCTGGGGATGTAGTCAGTGTGGAGGCCCTGAGTGTAATTCTTAATATACCATGCTTTATGTGGTGCTGGGGAATCGAACTCAGGCCTTGTGCTTGCAAGGAAAGCACTTCAATCAAAAAGGGGTGGTAAGGAGATAAAAGAGCTAACACATGCAACAGGTAAATCTGATTAACTGTGAAAACAAGCTAAACTAAAGAAGGCAGCCACAAAAGGCTACATGTTAATGTTATAAGACTGTTTAAATGAAATGCCAAAACAAGCAAATCCATACAGTTAGAAAACAGATAGTAGTGACCAGGCTAAAGAGGAACAGAGAGGGGTACAAGAAGGAACCATTAATGGGTCTGGTATTACATCCTGAAGAGATGAAAATGTCCTGGAATTAAATAGTAATAATTGAACAACTCTGTGAATACACTAGAAACCATTACATTGTATACTCTGAAGAGAAAATTTAGGGCTGGAAGATGGCAAAGCAGTTAATGCACCTGCCTTAAAAGCACAAGGCCCTGAGCTGATTCCCCAACACCACATAAACCTGGGTATTGTGGCACACACCTGTAAATCCCAGCACTTGGGAGGCTGAGACAGAGGGATTGCCATGAGTGCAAGGCCAGCCTGGGCTCCACAGTGAGGTCAGGACCAGCCTGGGCTGCAGAACGAGACTCTGTCGCAAAAAGAAAAGAGAAAGAAAAAAAGAGCAAGCCCAAAGCCAGCCCTGGTGACACAGCCTGTAATATCAGCATGCTGGGAGACAAACTGCAGGACTGCCAAGTCTGAGTCCAGCACGGACAACTTAATGAGACCCTCTTTCAAAAAACACCAAGACTCTGAGGGTGCACTACATCGCCTACCACAGGTTCAATTCCTGGTGTCATTTTTTAAAAAGTGAATTTTATGATATGTGATTTATATCCATATTAAAAAATACTAAAGCTCATATATTTTCCCTCACCAAAAAATTCCTGATTTTCACTTGAAATTTATTTATCCTCACTTTACACAATTTGTACAAGCCTGAGTATACACATTCAGAATCACAGAGGATCAAATGCCTCACATTTAGGTAAAACTGCACTGACAGAAAAAGTACACTGCAGTGAGGTTTAAATAGACACAAACCAATTTGTGAACAGTCTGAAGTCATTTTTCCTAAGGACCTACTATATACTTACACTGAGTCTATTATATATTCACATAAGTAAAGGCAACTATACAAAAATATACATTTGGCAAGGTCAACTATAAACTTAAATAAGTCCAAGAATGTAACAGACACACAACTTGTTATATATATTAGTCTACGTTTACAGTAATCTAAATGATAAGAAATACTAAGACCTAACCCACTTAGCACTTTCATTGTGCCAATCACATTTTTAAGTAATAAATCTCAACAATCCCACATGAAAATTATTATTACTTCATTCTACAGATAAGAAAGCAGCAAACACATAGCTGAGAAAATGACAAAGACTCAAACTTGGGAGCTCAGTGGTTAAAGTGTTTTTTTTTTTTTTTTTTGAGACAGGGTCTCCCTCTGTAGCCCAGCTGATTGTGAACTCACTATATAGTCCAGGCTAGCACTGGACTCACAGCAATCCTCCTGCCCCAGCCTCCCAAGTGCTGGGGTTACAGGCATGTGCCACCACTCCCAGCTTTATATGGTGCTGGGGAATCAAACTCAGGGCCTTGCACTTGCAAGGCAAGCATTTTAACTACTGTGTCATTCCTCCAAGCCCCTGCCCTATAGTTTGAAAAAATTTTAGTGAGACTAGGGTTGTCAATCTAAAGGAGTAACAGATTAAGATTACAAGAATATTACTTAAAAGTTTACTGCTACAGTCATATGCACTAATCTAATACCTTCAGAAATTATTGTTCCTTCTAACTCAAGTCCCTCCTTGAAAAGAAATTACTAAAAAATTCTAGTGGAATTTAAATTTTATTACTCCTTCATCTCCAACTACATAAAATGGAATAAAATCACAGTCATAGTTAAATTTCTTTCCCAGTACGTTACTTACATCAACCAAGTTAATACTACACAGCACAGTTTATAGTTTTTAATATATAACAGGCACAAAATATGGTGAGCCCTCAAATGTTTATTTAATTAACTATTATCTGCCTCCAATTACTCTAGTTTAATTTTTTCTCATGCCTTTTAAGGAAATAGCTTTGCACTTTGCGTTATTTACCCAACAAAACACTAGCCAGGCACGGTGACATGGGGGCACACCCCTGCAATCCCAGCACCGCGAGAAGCTTAGACACGTGGGTCAGAAGTTCAAGCACAGTCTGAGTAACAAAACTGGGTATGTAGGTCAGCATGAAAGCCCTTCAATCCCCAGTACCACAAAAGTAAATAGTCATCTAAACTACTGGCTTGTAATTTCCCTATTATCCCATACTTGACTCGTAATTCATTTAGCTGGGCTCGAACCTGCAACCCTGCTGCTTCAGCCTCCCACAGAAGTAAGATCACAGCATCCAGCTTGACTACAATCATTTTCATGACTATAAACCATGGTTTACCATACATAAAAAATCCGACCTAAGAATGGTCTAATGTCCAAGACAATCTTTTACCTAAAACATACCTCTAAGTCAAATGCTTACTTTTCATATTAACATAAAACAAATTCAAACCAACTCAATTACTTCTATGCATTACCCATTCAGGCAGTCACAGACCTGAATTAATATTTGTGTAGTATTTCTCCATTACCTAGGCTGAGAATTCTCTTCATACATTCTTTCTTTCCCCTCCTTGAAGAGGCTTATGGTCTGTTTAGTTTTCTTCATCAAATTTTCCATGAACACCCTAAAATATTCATTTTCTCCAAGTGTTTCCATCTTCCCCTCATATCTTGACAAGATAGTCCGCAGATGCTGGTACGTGTCAGGGAGCAGGTCTAGGATATAAGGTGGGCTGTTCTTCAGCGCCAGCTTTGGGTTCTGACACAACCGCACCACCTGCAACAAACAGAAAAGAAGGGCTACTATGTGTAGGGTCTATGGACAATCTCCTTTTTAAAGTTAAAAAAGTCACAAAATATGTACTCTTTACAGACAGAAATAGAAAAATTGCACAAGAATAAAAGCTATGTTTATAACCTACTCACTCTACATCTCTAGTGGTCCCCTTACACGAAGTTCTTAATACTTTATGGGAAGCTGGGGTATAGCTCAGTGACACAGCACTTACCTACCACACATGGGGTTCATGACCAGGGTTCAGTCCCCAGCAGGGTGAGGACATACAACAGCAGCAACAAAACTCCATGAAAGACCATCAGTGTAGACGGCAGACTGCAGACTACGGAGCTTGGGAGGGGCATGAATGCTTAAACATACTGGATGAATGAAACAGGATGACGTGCTTTCAGATACATGGCTGATTCCATAATAAAGAAACTTCCAGAGATGAAAATAACACATGGCTGCCCTGGTAGTTAAGCTGCTACAATCTAAGAGCCGAGTTTTAAAAACCACTTGAGACCTTGGACCCAACAATGGAACTGAACTGAGACACCCATTCCTCCTAAAAAATGGACTTTTCACCAAACGGGTCTGGAAATTCTTTTTTCCTCACAACTTTTCTGAGTTTTTTTTCAGTGGGTCTTGTTGTAGAGTTTTAAAAAGCCAATTTAACAACTTTTGTTTCTAACTGGTGGGTTTAGTCCCCTGTGTATGTGTTTACAACTCAAAAATTGTACATATCCCTACCCTCCTGTTCATGCATTCTATTTTAATAGACTTTTCTGTGTCTGAAAAAGATACTGCCTAGACAGTGATAGCAAAGACATCTAATGCCAGCACTGTGGGAGGCTGAAGCAGGAGAATCACAAGTTCAAGCACAGCCTGGGCAATTTAAAGATTTAGTAAGTTCCTGTCTCAACATTAAAAAATAGACAGGCTCAGTACAAAGACCCAGGAATCAATCCAAATACAATGAATAAATAAAAGCTGTTCTTAAACAAGACTATAAAAAGTAATAACCACAAAGAAAAAATTAAGTTCTGCTACTTCATATGTAAGAAAAAGCAGAGCGTGGCAGCACACTATAATCCTAGCTACTCCAGAGGCTGAGGTGTAAGGACTGCAAGTTTGGACTTTTGAGTGTTGCTGTGACAGTAAAGCATGTGCCTAGTATGCCAGGCCTTGAGCTGACTCCCTAGCACCAGATAAAAATTAGTTGGGCATGTTGGCACACACCTGTAATACCAGCACTAGGAGACTGCGGCATGAGGATTGTCACGAGGTTGAGGCCAGTCTGGGCTACACACTGAATTCAAGGCCAGCCTGAACTACAGAGTGAGATCCTGTCTCAAAACAAAAAACAGAAAGGCAGGCCTACTTTTCAGTGTTAATGTTCTATGGGGTGGGGGTGGGGTGGGGGGGGAATTGCCTTCTTAACCTCTTTAAAAAAAAGCTTCAAGGGCCGGAGAGATAGTTAAGTGGTCAGAGCACTTGCCTAGAATGCACAAGGCTCTGGGTTGGTTTCTCAGAACCACATTAAAGATTAGCCAGGCATGATGGTGAATACCTAGAGGCTGCAGCAGGAAAAATGCCGAGTTCAAGGTCAGCCTGGGCTACAGTGCAAGACCCTGTCTAAAATAACTAAATAATTAGAATCAAAATAATTTGAAAAAATTTTACAAGTTCCAAAAAGGTCCAATATGATTATTTCAAATGAATCATTAGCATCAAAAGGCAAAGAGCCTGGCTATGACCTAATGCATTTTAAAGCAGCAGTTTCACTTAACCTCCAAAGCACAAATGTACTCTTAGGCCTAAAAAACATTCAACAAAAAATTTCTGGAAGAGAACTACTTTCCTGCTTGGTTCATCCACCACTGGGCCATCTATCTTTACTCTGCTTTCCAAGCCCGCAGCAGCAAAGATGGCTGCCTTTTGTTTACTTCTGCCCAGGCATTCACAGCATCACTCAGAACAATGTCAGAGAGGAACGTGCTTAGTTAGCTGTGGGAAGGCAACAGTACCCTCGTACAACTGCCACATGTTCCATTCAAAACAGCTTCTGCCAAGGCTCAATGGCCACGGAACTATGCAAAGTGTCAGGATCTAATTGTGTTCTGAATAGAGGATTTTTCTCTAACAGTTAGAAAAATGCACTTCCAAAGAGACAAAAACCTATACGCACACAAGAAACAAGAAAGTATGTTTTTAAGTAAGCTGGGTGTGGTGCCGCACACCTGTAATCCCAGCACTCAGGAGGCTGAGGCAAGAGGACTGTCCTGAGTCCAATGCCAGCCTGGCCTCCACAGTGAGCTCGCTCTGTGGCTCAGGCTGGTCCTGAATGAACTCACTGTGGAGCCCAGGCTGGCCTTAAGACTCATGGCAATCCTCCTCCAACTCAGCCTCCAGAGTGCTGGGACTACAGGTGGGGTATGTTTATTTTTCAAGGACAGGAACTCTCTCCCAGGCCCAGTAGTACAAGCCTATAATCTCACTGAGGAAGGCTGAGGCACAAAGATCAGAAGTTTGAGTCCAGCCTGGGCAACTTAGCAACAAAATGATACCACCTCAAAATAGAAAACTAACGAATGGGCTAGGGAATGTAGCTCAGTATGAAAGTCCTGGACTCAGTCCTCTGTACTCCCCACCACACACACATATTCACACACACACACACGGAACTTTTTATTGCTTGTATTCATTAGTCATTGCAGTGTTTCTAGCTCCTGGAATAATGTGACATACAGAGGTCAGGCAATAAAGAAATATGCAGGATGGGGGACATAGCTTTGCGGTTAGAAGACTCACCTAGCATGTGCAAGGCCCTGGATTCAATTCCCCACTACTACATAACAATCAGCTGGGCGTGGTGGCACTCTTGTAATCCTAGCATTCGGGAGGCCAAGAGAGAAATGCCGTTGAATTTGAGGCCAGCCTGGGCTACACAGTATGTTCAACTTCAGAGTGAGATCTGCCTCTAAATAAATAAAGAGAACCTTGTCCAAGAAAACAGAAGGTACAGTGGAAAAACTACAGAAGTCCAGAAACACAAGGTCTAGCCCACTGACACTGTCTGTTACTCATCTTCTGTATCTCAGCTTCTGTCTTTTATCTCTAACGTCTCTTTTTAGAGCTTCAAATTTTAGAAATTCTAAATTCTATCATTTCAGAAAGTTGGAGTCTTTTTAACACTTTTATAAGTGAAGCTTCGTGTGCGTGTATATGTAGTTAGTTAGGTAGGTTGCACTGGGGAGAGCTCAGGACCTTCACACTTCTCTCTGAGCTACATTTCCAGCTTTTCTTGGGTCTCACTCCTGAACTCACTATGTATTCCAGGCTGACCTCAAACTTATGGCAATCTTCCTGCCTCAGCCTGAGGGCTGGGATTATAAGCATGTGACACCACGGCCATTTATGCAATGCTAGGAAACAGAACCCAGGACATTGTGCTTGCTAGGTAAGTGCTTTACCCCCATCCCCCAACCCTCCCACTCATCCCCAGATCATTTTATTATTTTAAGACAAGATCTTTTTTTTTTTTTTTGAGACAGGGTCTCACTCTGCAAACCAGGCTGGTTGTGAACTCACTATGTAGCCCAGGCTGGCTTTGAACACAGGGCAATCCTCCTGCCTCAGCTTCCCAGAGTGCCAGGATTATAGGTGTGCACCACCATGCCCAGCTTACGTGACCAGGAGGAACTGAACTCGGGTACTTGCGCTTTAACCCCTGAGCGATCTAGTCCTCTAGCCCAACACAAGATCTAGCTAAGTTGCCCAGGCTGTGCTTGAACTTGCCACCCTCCTGCCTCCACCTTCCAAAGTGCTGAGATTACAAACTTGTGCCACCAGATCTGGCTCTCCATTTTAACACAATACTAGATGATCTCCATACATATTCAAGTCTGAGAATCACTAGTTGACAAGAAGTCACTTCAGACAGCCTGAATACCAGTTCAAGATCCATATAAAGAATAAGTATGGGGAGCTGAAAAAAAAAAAAGAAAAAGTATGACAGCTGGGAGCATAGCTTAGTAGTTAGAGCACTTGCCTAGCCAAATGCAAGGCCCTGGGTTCAATTCCCCAGCACCACATAAACCAGGCATGGTGGCAACATACTTTAATCCCAGTACTCAGGAGGCTGAAGCAGGAGGATTATCTGAGTTCGAAGCCAGCCTGGGCTACATAGCAAATTCAGGACCAGCCTGGACCACGGAGCAAGACCCTGTCTCCCAAAAAAAAAAAAAAAAAAAAAACAGAGAAAAGATAAGTTTTGGGTTTATGACATAAGTGACTTAGAAAGATTACTTATTATATGAATTTCCTAAAACACTGTATTTCAGAATTCTAGTGAATCAGTAGACGGAAAATAGTAATCTAATCTGAGATACAAGAAATTATTAATACCAGGTTGTCAGCCTTAGAGAGTAAATGTTAGGCCAATTACTTGCTAAAAGTCAGTAAATCACTCTGAAGGGCAATGCTGTCCATGTAATGTTCTCAGAGCTGCCCCTTAAGAAAGCGGGTAAGAGCTGGAGAAATGGACCCTGAACTATAGACAGTGACACCTGTGGACAGGGTAGTCATTTCAGGACAGGAGAGTAAAAGGGGACTTAGTGAGAAGTGCTCAATCCCTAGGATGGAAAGGAGGAGAAGAAGGAAGAGGAAGAGGAAAGCAGCAGCAGCAGCAGCACTAGCACCACCAGCACCACCACCACACAATGGCCTGCTCAGACCTCCCGCCATGCAGATCCAAGGCAGGGGAAAGGCACCAGCAGTCAGCAGGTTGTGAGAAAGCACAGGGAGAACAGGGTTCCCTCAGCATGTCCCACCTGTCCATTCCAGGAATGCGAAGAGGCAGAGCCCTCCCCACCCACCACCACTGACTGCTGACGGCTATGCTGTCATGGCAACAGCATCCCATCTCCCCAAGGCTTGGACTTCCAGCAGACGTGCACCGCCAGTGTCATCACAGCATCCCTTTCCCCTCCTTTTGGAAGCTGTTACAGGAAGGAGCACTGTGCTGACCGAGTGGAGGCTGGCTTCCAGTGCTCCTGGCTGATACGCCCACCTATTTCCTTCCAGCACAGTATGTGCTGAGCATGAAAGCATTTCACAATGACTTGCTGGTCAGCATCTCCCTTTCCTACAAATCTAATGTAGATCAAAATTAACAACTTCACTGGAAAATGTGGTTGAAAAGTAAGCTTCATTTTCAGGCTAATAGTCCATTTTTCCTTTTATTGTGCTGGGATAATCAATGGGAAAGTGATTTTCACAGTATAAACATTCTTTTATGTTTAAATATACAATAAGAACTCTGCTGAAGAGCAAGAATTGTTTGATCATAATTTATCAGCTAGTATATATATTACTTGCTAACAACACAATAAAACATGTTTTCTCTTTTTTTTCCATGACAAAGTTTCACTGTAGTCTAGGATACCCTCAAATTCAGAGCTATCTTCCTGTCTGAGCCTCCTCATATCTGTCTGGGATTAAAGGTGTTCAGCAGTACACTCAGCTAATTTTTATGTGGTGCTGGGGAATCAAACTCAGGGCCTTGTGCATGTTAGGCAAGTGCTCTGACCACTGAACTATACCCCTAGCAAGAGTCACCAAAAACTTCAAACCTGTAAACTGAACTCAGCAGATTATCTTCCTTCCTGACCCAACCTGACTTTTGTTTATTGGTAGGTTCTTTTTTTACTGGGGTTATTTGGGGTACTTCCCTACCTCCCCCGTACTGAGAATTGAACCTAAGACCTTTATACTCTGCCCTTTTTTCTTCTATTTTAAGACCAGTCTCACTAAGTCACTTAATTACCCAAGTCCGGGCTCAAACTTGGGATTTTCCTGCCTCGAATTCCAGAGTGCTGGGATTCCAGACCTGCGCCACCACTCCCAGATAGTACATGTTATCTTTAGGCGGTATGATCGTACAGACACCAGAATTACTTACACAAACCCAGGTGCTATGCTACAGGACAATCATCTGACACAGCCTCTTAGATGCAACCCAGTGTCAAAACTGGACAAGGAAGAATGGCTGTGGTAAACACAGGATGTATGAAGCTCCTACCTATGTAATATAACACAGCACACTGTACATTTTTTTTGAGACATGGTCTCAAAAAATGTACAGTTTTTTTTTGAGACAAGGTCTTGTTCCATAGTTTAGGTAACATGCACTATATTGCTCAGGCCGGTCTCGAACTTACAGCAATTCTCCAGCAATCCTCCTCCTCAATCTGATTACAGGTACATGCTACCATACTCAGCCAGTTATTTCTTTTATAAATAAAAGATGTATACCCTAAAATGACAAAATACATTGCATCATAAATGCCTAAACCAGCAATACACTTTCAACTTTTGATGTTGTGAGGTTTTTCTTTTAATGGGAATGAATTCAGGGATTTGAGCTCACTAGGCAAGTGCTCTAACCTCTGAGGAATGTCCCCAGGCACCCCATCAGCCCCCGGCCTTTTCTCATTTTGACACAGTCCTATTAAGTTGCTAAATTGACCAGGCTAAACACAATCAAACTAGCAAATCTCCTTTCCTGACTTCCCAGGGATATGAGGATGATCTGGCGGCAACATCTGTCACCCCATTGATCATCAGGGTTGACTTGGCTGATCTGGCTGGCTAGGCGAGCACCTCCTTCCTCCCTCACTACAGGGCTAGCCAGCCGCTAGAGGAGGACCTCTCTGCAGCCAAGGGTATACAAGTAGTTACGCACTCCGGCTAGACATCCTAATAAGCTCTCAACTCCCAAGACTGCTGGAATCACAGGTGTGCACAACACTGGGCTAACACAGCCATTTATTATCAAGTACTGTGTACTCTAGTAATTATATGTGCTAAAACTTCACACGGTAGGTCTGTTTATACCAGCACCACTACAAGCATAGCAGAATATGTTGCCCTGTGACATTACTAGGTAACAGAAATTTTGTGGCACCATTATAATCTTCTGGAACTAGCATTGTTCACGTGGTGTAAAGTTGACAGAAACTGTAGCTGGCTGTGAGTGTGACTCACTGAAAACGAAGTGTGCAGAGCAACTTTCTAGCCCTCAGGACTAAGGCAACCCTGGATTCACGTCCCACTATCAACCAAGTTATTTAATCTCTCTGCACCCAAGTACTTTTTTTTTTTTGTGAGACAGGGTCTCACTCTATAGACAAGGCTGGTCCTGAACTATGGAGCCCAGGCTGCCCTTGGACTCACAGCAATCCTGTCTCAGCCTCCCAAGTGCTGGGATTACAGGTGTGCACCATCACATCCAGCTTATGCGGTGCTGGGGACTCAACTCAGGTATTTAGCACCTGCCAACTTAACCGCTGAGCCATTTCTCCAGCCCTACATGCAAGTATCTTCATCTGTAAACAGGGCTACCAAGAAAGGGCTACTGCAAGAAATAAATTTTTAATGTGATTAAAATAAACTATTCCAGTACCTACTCTTTCAGTTAATTCCTTGGAGGCACAGAGGAATTTAACAATTCACAGAGTCCTACATTGGGTAAGACCTTGTGACTGGATACTGCCTTAGACGTACTTCTGTAGTCACTTGCCATTTACCTTCCACTGACAGCGCAATCCCCGGGAGTAAAAGAATGCACTCCTAGCACACTGCTTGGGACTTGGCAAGCATGCAAACACAGGAAAAAGATATGGAAGAAAGGTATGAAAAACATGGGAGAGGAGAGAGAAAGAGCAAAAAGACCAGTGAAATGTACCCATTTAATAATTTAGCCAGGGAGCTGGAGGTGGAGGAAGTGATTAGATTGCTTGCCTAGAAAGTCCCGGCATCACATAAAAGTCAGCCAAGTGGGTAATGCATGCCTGTAATTCCAGTACTCTGGGAGGACGAGGCAGGACTGCCAAGTTTGAGATCAGTGTAGGCTACATAGTGAGTCCAGGACCAACCTGGACTACCGAGCAAGATACTAAATGTCCAAAAAAAAAAAAAAAAGCAGGAGTGCTGATGCATACATACCTATAATCCCAGCACTCTAGTAGGAGTTTAAGAACAAGGGTCACAACTTCCAGCCCAGCCTAGGTAACCTAGGTAACTTAGCAAGACTTTGTCTCAGAATAAAGCATTAAAAATAAACTAAAGAGAGCTAGAGGAATGGCTCAGCAGCTATAGCACTTGCCTAGCAAGCACAAGGCCCTAGGCTGGATTCTCTAGGACCACAATTAACAGGGTCTAGTGGAACACACTGAAATCCCAGCACTCAGGAGGCTGAAGCAGGAAGACTGCCACTAGTTGAGGGCAGCTTTGGCTCTATAATGAGGTCAGGACCATCCTGGACTACTGGAAAGAATCGCTCTCAAATAAATAAATAAATAAATAAGCTAGGCATGTGGCACATGCCTACAATCCCAGCACTCCAGAAGCCAAGGCAGGAAGATTGCTTTGAGTTAAAAGCCAGCCTGGGCTACATAACGAGATCTCATTTCACCAAAAAAATGGGGGCAAAAACAGGGCTGGCCACTGGTTGAACAAACATGCCTTAATGCTGGATTATCATCAGTCGATTTAAAATAACATAGGGCTGGGAGGCTGAGGCAGGTGGACTGGTCTGAGTCCAAGAGTCCAAGGCTAGCCTGGGTTACACGAATGAGTTCAAGACCAGCCAGGGCTATAGAGCAAGACCCTGTCTCAAAAAATAAATAAATAAATAAATAAATAAAATAAAATTAGGGCTGACGTCACAGCTCATAGAGAGCACTTGCCTAGTAAGTATGAGGCCCTAGGTTCTACCGCCAGTACCAAAATAATTTTTTTAAAAAAAAAATACAGACCTAAAATACGCAAACACAATGTCTACTTCAGAAGTGAGCAAATTATGACCTACAGCCATTTCCCCAATACACCTGCAAGCTAAGTTTTCACATTTTTAAAAAGTTGCAACAAAACATGGATTAAGCATGTGGCCAGCAAAACCTAAAGAACTACTAGTGCTCCCTTTACAAAGAGTGTGCCAGCCTCCACTAGTTCACAATGGAATCTTACATCTCTCACTAAATTAAGTATCTTGATACTTTCTGCTTGGGGGTGGTGGCCCATGCTTGTGTCACGGTAGTCTGGGAGGCTGAGAAAGATTTCAAGTTCCAGCCCAGCCAGAGCAAAACAGCATTTAGCAAGACCCTGTTTCAAAATCAGAACTAAAATTGGAGCCAGGCACATGGCTATGAGTGTAATCTCAGCACTCAGGAAATTGAGGCAGAACTGTTCAGAGCTCTAGGTGGGCCTGGGCTACACAGTGAGTTCAGGACTAGAGTGAGACCCTGTCTCAAAAAAAAGGGTGGAGGTTGGAGGAAACAGAGGTTGGACTGCTTGCCTAGCAAGCACAAGTCCCCGAGTTCGATTCCCCAGCAATACTTAAACTGGGAGTAGTGGCTCGGGCCTGTAATTTCAGCATTCAGGAGGCTGAATCAGGACTGCCTTGAGTTCAAGGCCAGCATGGGTTGCATAGTGAGTTCAGGACCAACGCCGACTACAGAGCAAATCCCTGTTTCAAAAATTAGTAAATAATAGAGCTAGAAGAATAGCTCAGTGGTTAAAGCACTTATCTAGCAAGCATTAAGTACCCAAATTTGATTCCCCAGCATCACATAAAGTGGGCATGGTGGCGCACGCCTGTAATCCTACCACTCTGAGAGGCTAAGGCAGAAGGATTGCTGTGAGTTGAGACCAGCATGGACTACAGAGTGAGACCCATGTCTCAAAAACAAACAAAAAATAGTAAACAGGGGCTGGAGGAATGGTATAGCAGTTAAAGTGCTTGCCTTGCAAGCTCAAGGCCCTTGGGTTCAATTCCCCAGTACCACATAAAGCTGGGTTTGGTGATGCATACTGATAATCCCGCACTCATGAGGCTGAGACAAGAGGACTGCCTGAGTCCAAGGCCAGCTTAGTCTCCAAAGTGAGTTCAGGTTCAGCCTAGAGTAGAGTAAGGCCCTGTCTCAAAAAAAAAAAAAAAAAAACAGTATATAAATAATCGAGCTGGTGGGACCAGGGGCATAGCTCAGTGATTAGAGTAAATAGCGTGAGCAAAGCCAAGGCCGCAGGATTATCATGAGTTCAAGGCTAGCCTGGGCTACATAGTAAGATTAGGCCTAGCCTGGACTACAGAGAAAGTCCCTATTCAAAGAAACATAGAGAAAGAGAGATGTAGCTCAATGTGAAGGCCCTTGGATGGACCACCCCAGCACCAGAAAGTAAATAATATAAAATTTGGGGGCTGGAGGAATGGCTGAGTGGTTAAAGCACTTGCGTAGCAAGCACCAAGTACCGGAGCTGATTCATCAGCACCACATAATCCAGGTGTGATGCCACTCGCCTGTAAACCTAGAAGTCAGGAGGCTGAGGTAGGAGGATTGCCGAGAGTCCAAGGCCAACCTGGGCTCCATAGTGAGTTCAGAACCAGCCTGGGATACAGAGCGAGACCCTGTCTCAAGAAGAAAAAAAAGATATAGTTCAGTGTGAGAGCCCTGGGTTCAGTACCCAGTACCACAAGAAACAGACAAGCTAGAGGATGTAAAGGTCACATATGTATCTCTCTCTACTCTCTATTACTATTTGCTAACCATCTTGTCTCTACTCACTAGCCATTTTCTTCATGTTGAAGTATTTATACAAGTACTGATTACAATATCCTAGGGAAGCAGGATAAACTAAAAGCAGAAAACCCAAGGCTGACCATGTCTGACTTTTGTTTAATAACATGCATGGTAGCATGAGCATTTTTCCATCAGAGCTTAAACTGAATAAGGACTTAGTAAGCTGGGCTTCTGCTGACCAGAACACATGACTTATGCTGATGTTTCCATGTGCACATATCCAATATTAAGGAAGAGAAGGGGACCAGCAGTTCCTAACTTAATAAACTGATTTACCCCAGACTGGTCACCTAGCTTCAAGAACAAAGCAAGTGTAAAAGGGCAACAAAGACCCCGTTCACTTTCAGTGTGCATGCCATCTGTCAACAGGGCAGTTAGGTTCTTCACTACTTATACAACCCACATGCAGTCAAGAGGTAGAATGGGAGCTGGAGGAATGGCTCAGCAGGTTTGCTTAGGCAAGCACTATCTGAGTTCAATTCCCCAGCACCACACCACATAAACTGGGTGTAGTGGTGCATGCCTGTAATCCCAGCGTTCAGGAGGCTGAGGCAGGAGGATTGCCATGAGTCCAAGGATAGCCTGGGCTCAACAGTGAGTTCAGGACTACAGAGTGAGACCCTGTCTCAAAAAAAAAAAAAAAAAAGAAAAAGAAAAAACAGGTAGAATGACTACTAAAGATGGCGACACAGGCCTAGAATTCCAGTATTCTCAGACCAAGCCTAAGCAAGTAATTTATTTTATTTCATTTATTTTAAGGCTGGGTCTCACTCTACAGTCCAAACTGGTCTCAAACTCACTGCAATCTTCCTGCCTCACCCTCAAATACGCTACCACATCCAACTTACTCAGTGCTAGGGAATCCAACTCAGGCCCTTGTGCCTGCTAGGCAGCACTCTAACTGCTGTGCTATCCCTCCAGCCCCCAGCCAGAGCAATTCAGCAATTTAGTAAGACTCTGACCAAAAATAAAAATAAAAAAAGAGGCTGAGAGTTTAGCTCATTGTTAAGGCCCTGGGTTCAATCTCCAGAAAAAGGACTTTGGACAATTAAACAAGGAAAAATAAAGAGAGAGAAAAAAAACGTCTCCCCCATGCCCAAAACCCAAGAGTAAAAGAGATGGTGCAAGACAACATCATTACAGAAGTACTGAAAAAGCCTGGAAAGCAGTGAGGACCTTCAAGACTAGCACAGCAGAAAGCCAAAGCTTTCATTTTACCACAACTAGCAACTTGTAATAAAGGCACAGACGGTCATCATCTGAGACAGGAACACAAGAATACAACATGCCTGCTGGGTGTGAAGCAGGCCAAAAAACTGAGAGAGAGAGAGAGAGACTAAGAACGCAACGCAAGGCCATCACACTGAGCAACACCCTTAGCCCTTTAGTTTTCATTTTCAGACACAGCCTCACTAAGCCATTTACTGCCCATGCTGGGCTTAAACTTGGGATCCTTTTGCTTCAGCCTCCCAGAATGCTGAGATTACAAGCAAGGTCCAATATATTTAGTTTCCTTGGACTGGGGATGCAGTTCAGTGGATAAAGCACTTGCCTAGCAAGCACAAGGCCCCGAGTTCAATTCCTCTGCTGGCGTGGTAGCACATGCCTATAATTCCAGCACTTGAGAGGCTGAAGTAGGAGGACTGTGCTGAGTCCAAGGCCAACATGGGCTCTACAATGAGTTCAGGACCAGCCTGGACTATAAAACAAGACCCTGTCTCACAAATAAGCAAACGTGAGGTTGGAGGAATGGCACAAGGGTTAAAACACCTGGCTTGCAAGCACAAGACTCTGAGTTCAATTCCTCAGGACCACAGAAAGCAGGGCATAGTGGCGCACACACACACCAGTAATCCCAGCACTCAGGAGACTGAGGCAGGAGGAATGCCATGAGTCCAAGGCTAGCCTAGGTTACAGAGCAAGATCCTGTTTCAAAAATAAACAAACAGGGCTGGAGGAATAGCTCAGTGGTTAAAGTGCTTGCCTAGCAAGCTCAAGACCCTGAGTTCAATTCCCCAGCATCACAGAAGAAGGGTGTGGTATTGACATCTGTAATCCCAGTACTCAGGAGGCTGAGGCAGGAGGACTGTCATGAGTTTAAGGCCACTCTGGGGTACAAAAGAGAGTTCAGGACCAGCCTGGACTGCAGAGAGCAAGATCCTGTCTCAAATACATTAATAAAATTTTCTTTACAGCCAAGCCAGACCTGATGGCAGCGGCCTGTAATCCCAGCACTCTGGAAGGCCAAGGCAAAAGAAATGCTAATACAAGCCCAGCCTGGATAACTCGGGGAATTAGTGAAACCCTGTCTCAAAATCAAAAATAAAAGTGGGCTGCAGATATAGCCTGAAGTGAAGGTGCTAAGCCTGATCCCCAGTATCACAAGTTTCCTTTACAGTCTGTAATTCTCCCACTACAGAAGCTTGGAGCAGGCAGACCCCAAGTCTGAGCCAACCCTGGGCATCTGAGTGACTAAGAGCAAAACCCAGACTCAAAATCCAAACCTAGAAATAGACTGTGATGGAAGCACAATGTGAAGGCATGGGCTCAATCCCCAGTAGTGCACCCCCCCCCACAACAAGAAAAAAAGGAAAGAAAAAAGGTTCCTTTACCTGTCTTTTCTAAATGGTTTTATTATAATGCCTAATAATAAAACTAGTACTATACCATTAATATAATCAACATACACTAATACATCACTCAACATACAGTCTATGTTGTATATAATCAATGTAACATTATTACACCACTAATATCATCAGCTTATTAACTATGACACCAATGAGAGGTGCTGAAGATGGAAACAAGGGTCTCATGCAATACAAAATCATTTAACCTGAGAAAAATTAGTCCTGAGGTGGCACTGCCCAGCAGTTAAAAGACCTTGTCTAGCAAGCAAGGCCCTATGTTTGATTCACCAGCACCACGTAAACTGGGCATGGTGGCACACACCTGTAATTCTAGTACTCGGGAAGCTGAGGCAGGTACATTACCTTAAGTTCAAGGCCAGCCTGGGCTACACAGTGAGTTCAGGAGTAGGCTTGACTACAGAGTGAACCATTGTTTCAAAAAAATAAAAAAATTAGCCTCAAAAGTGACTGCAAAACCACTAGCATGCACTACAGCAGTGTTAGTTCTCACGCAGAACTTGTTGAGCATTTACATAGCACATTTACATTTACCAAGTACTTCATAATCATTTTAATAGCTGTTTCTAGTCCAAAACAATCCATGAACTTTACATAAGAGGAACTGAGGCCCAGAGAGGAACCAAGTACCAGTTTTTTTACCCCGGGAGGAAGCAACACAACTGTTAAGTACCAGATCCACGTAGTCACTTTTTATCTGGAGGATGAATTTTACCAAAATAAATTTAATTTTTTGGGTTTTTGGTACTGGGGATCGAGCCCAGAGCCTTCACAATGAGCTACATCCTCAGCATATTTTTAGTTTTGATTTTGAGACAAGGTCTCTGTATATTGCTAAATTTCCCAGCCTGGCCTCAAACTTGTCATCTTCCTGACTCAGGGCCCATCAATGTTATTACTGAATAGGATAAGTGTCAATAAATACTGAATTCTGTCTAACAAAGTAACAGATTTATACATTATGAAGTACATAGCACTATTTTCATATATTTTTATATATTTGTATACATTTATTTCTGAGCAAGGTCTTCCGCTGTAACCCAGGCTAGTTCTGAGCTCACTATGCCTTTAACTCATGGCAATTTGCCTCAGCCTCCTGATTACTGAGATTAGAGACACGTACCACCACACCTGGGAACTGAACTCAGGGCCTTAAACTTGATTGGCAATTTGCCTCAGCCTCCTGATTACTGAGATTAGAGACACGTACCACCACACCTGGGAACTGAACTCAGGGCCTTAAACTTGATAGGCAAACAGTCTAACCGCGGTGCTATTCCCCCAAGTCACTATTTTCTAATGCAGACACGACTGGAGAGAAGTAAAATTATCCCAAACGACAAACTTAAAAGACTAAAGTACAAAACAGTTACTTTTCACATTTGCTAAGGGGCGGAAAAAAGGTAATCAGACAGACTCATCGAACAAGCTCGGGTAAGGTCCTGTAAAAACAGAGATCTAGGCCCGTTACACAAAAATGCAGAGGCCAGATAAAAGCGGTGAGAGTAGGGAGGAAGTTAAAAGCCAGAATTTGCCGCTTGGCGTGCTCAGTCAATCCACTTTTTTAACAGATAATGGTTCTAACCAGAACTTGCGGTTTATAATCAGTGCACACCTCAGCTCCAGCTCTGGATCATATCCAGTTTCGGATGATAACAAAAAACTTGGGCCTGAGTAAGACATGGAAGAAAGTTCCTTCCTTGCCCCCATTTAAACCTCCTTTCCTCCCTCGTTTATCTTGGTGTTGCATCTTAATTAGGAAAAAAAAAGAGAGATAGGCTCACCTGGGACACAGAGCGTGGAGCTGTCCTGAGCCCACGAACCCGACTCCCTGGTCAGATCTCCCCTCCCCACGCAGACAGGCGCCTCAGCCGGTAAATGACACACTTCCTCGCCCTGGCCGCCCGTCTCCCGGGGCCAATTCCCGGACCCACATCCCGGCACCCCGCGCAGAGCCCTAGACCCAGCACCCTCACCGCACTTCCGCCCCGGTGGCTCCCCGGCCAGCCCTCACCCCAGCCCCCACCTCATCTTTGTCTCGCTCCCCGAACACTCCAACGCTCCCAACTTCCCACGACGGCCCTTCCCAAGAGACCCCCGCTCGCGAGGTCGCGGCCCGCCCCGCCCCGCCGGCCCCGGCCGGCTTCCCGCCCCCTCCCCCAGCTTCCTCCGCCCCGCCGGCCCAGCTGCGGCCCCACCGCCCACGCCCACCCGGCGCCGCGCGCGGGCCGCCTGAGGCCCTTCACCTTGTCCATGAGCTTCCAGCACTTCTCCACCATCTTCTTGTCCACGGTGCCCGGCGGGTGCGGGCTGAGGTGGTGGTGGTGGTGGTGCGGCTGGAAGGCGTCCTTCATGAGCCCGATCAGGCCGCCCGCGCCCGAACCCCCGGAGCCGCCGCCGCCCCCCGCGCCTGAGCTCTTTTTCACGTTGCCGGCCATGGCCCAGGGAGGGTCGGGGGCCCAGGCGGGTCGGCCGGCTCCGCGCGGCTGCAAGCGAAGGGAAGAAGGAGAGCGTGAAGGAGGGGGCCTCTCCCGGCCGCCGCCGGCGGCTCTCGGGGCGGAGGGCGGAGCGGAGTGGGCGGGGCCGGGCGAGCGCCGGGCGCGCCCCTGCCGCGAGCGCGAGCGCGGCGGGCGGAGCGCGGGGGCGCGCGCCGCGGATGGCGCGCTGGCGGGGCGGCTCTGGGGAGCGGGCGGATGCGTGCCCCCTCTCCGCACATAGACCTTCTCCCACGCCACCCTCCTCGGGCGCCCGCGTACCCACAACTCCCGAAGTCTCAAGTTTCCGCGCCCTCCTCCCCTGCCCCGAACCCCGAGGCCAGGCCGGGTCGGGGCCAGGGAACCGCAGTGTCTACGCCCTCTGCTGGAGAAGCGGGGAAGGAGAGAGGGTGGGACCGACACGGAGTCTGCGCATTAGGCAGGAGCCGGGACCTCCATGTTCCTTGTGGGCTGGATCTTGGTACTCCAGGAGGGGTCCTTGTAATGAAACTGTTAAGTCTTTCACCTGCACCTGACAAATGTAGAAAATGAGCCTAGAATTATTTGCTTTGTATTGTGGGGAAATGGTAAGGGAAAAGGAAAGTGATTTAATTTACCCTCTAGTATTTTTATTTCCTTATAGTCAAGAATTTGAATGCTGCTAATTGTTCCTGCCCAATTAAGCCCCAGAAAGGCTTGAAGGCTTGAGTCACCCAGCCCAGGAGCTCTTCCTCCAAGCCCTTGAGCCCCTGCAGAACGGTTCTTACCTCCTGCTGCTCCTCCTTCTGACTGGATTCTTCCTTCTGTGTGCTGATAGTTACAATTCTGCTCAGTGCACTGCAGGGCAGGTCTGCACGCAAAGACCTAAGGTTCTCCCTCTGTGCAAGGAGCAGAAATGCGGTCCCCAGCCACCTCCACTTCTGTAAAAGTTCTCTTGGAAGAACTATGAAAATAGGAACTTCCTTCCCAAAGAAGGAAGTGCCCTGCTCTAATTTGCTAGCTCCGAGCCTCAGCTTTTGTGAGTTTGCAGAGCCAGGTGTGTCAGTTCCTCCCCTGACATCCCTGCGGCTGTTTGATAAGCAGTTAAGCTCATCAGTATTCCCGCAAGAGGAGAACACATCTCTGAACTCAAAGACCTTTCAGCCAGGTGTTTTAGGTTTGCAAATCAATCTTCTTGATATAAGACTGATTTTGGAATCTATCATTGTTAATTCATAAAATGCCCTTTTTATTGGTTGATATCTAGAAATAAAAGAAGAGTAGGGTGCGGTGGCACCAGCCTGTAATTTCAGCACTCTAGAAGACCGAAGCAGGGAGACCTAAATGCGAGCCCAGCCTGGGCATTTCAGCAACTCATTGATATCCTGCCTCGAAATAAAAACTAAAAAATAAGCTGAGGATACAACTGAGTGCAAAGGCCCTAGGCTAAATCCCCTGTCCAAAAATCTGAAGAAAAAGCTAGGCAACTCCTCAATAATTATCAAAACTATCCACCCCTGGCACCATCAGCCTAGTTGCAGGCCTTTCTTTTTCCTTCCCCTCTTACCTTACTCCACTATGGGCAACATGTTCTCATGGCACACTTTTAAAAAATTTTTTGAGGACTGGAGGAATAACACAGCAGTTAGAACGCTTGCCTAGTAAGCCCAAGGCCCTTAGTTCATTTCCCAGCACCACACTGAGCCAGATGTGGTGGTGCACACCTGTAATCCCAGCAATTTGGAGCCTGAGGCAGGAGGATTGTCATATGAGTTTGAGACTGTCCTGGGCTCCATCGTAAATTCAGGACCAGCCTAGGCTACAGAGCAAGACCCTGTCTCAAAAAAAAAAAAAAAGCAGAGGGAGGGACTTGCAAACTAAAGACCCCCCCCCACCACCACCACCATATTTTGGTGTGCTGCTCTCTGCCTTGGTGAGGAGCTGGTGCTCTTTTGCAAGGTAATATTTAAGCCTCAAGGGGTTCACCTGTCCATACAAGGTGAGGGATACAGAGATGTGGAGAATGAAATCAACAAATTAAAAACAATAAACCACTCCTCTTAAATTTTCACAACCTTTTTTTTTTTAAGACAGGGTCTCTTCATAGTCTGGGCTGATCCTGAACTATGTAGCCCAGGACTGTCTCAAACTCAATCCTCCTGCCTCAGCCTCCCAAGTGCTGAGATTACAGGCATGCACCACCCTGCCCCTCTTGGAGTTTTTGAATCTATAGAGAACTCGGCTCAAACTATAGGAGAAAAGAAGTGGCCACATTTTACAGGGGAAAGGCCCACTTTGTGGCGAAAGATAGTTTATTTTGCGGGAAGTCTCAAGCACGCCCTTAAATGTTTTACTTAAGTCATTCTCTGAATTCTTTCCATCTGTTTCTTTAAAACCAGGTTTCTGCCCTATATGTTAACTGAGTTAGTTTATGAGTTTACAGTGGACCTGGGAAGGATAAAACAAGCCTATAAAGCAATAACAAGCCTAGGGAATTGAGACAGGGAGCACAGATATAGATAAACTTGGGTAAATTTGGTTGTGTCCTGGAGTTGTAGCCTTCTTAAAACCACATTTTTTTTCAGCCAAGCCTGGTGACACAGGCCTATTATTCTAGCACTCTGAGAGTCTGAAGCAAAAGGATCCCAAGTTCAAGCCCAGCCTGGGCAACTTGGCAATTTAAGGAGACCCTGTCTCAAAATCAAAACTAAAAAGAGACTGAAGAGGCTGGGGACATAGCTCAACATTTAAGGCACATGCCTAGCAATCACGCAGCCCTGGGTTTGGTTCCACAGTACTATGTAAACCGGCTGTAGTGGCACATGCTTGTAATCCCAGCATTTAGGAGGCTGAAGCAGGAGGAATGCTATGAGTTCAAGTCCAGCCTGAGCTACAAAGTGAGTTCAGGACCAAGTGGGAAAAAAAAGAATTGAAAATGTTGCTAGTATAAAGGCCCAGGGGCCTGGGAGTGTACAGAGTAAGACTGTGTCCAAAACAAACAAAAAGGCTATCATTTCTCCAGGCTGGCCCCCAGCTCACAGCAATCCTTCTCCCTCAGCTTCCAAAGTGCTGGAATTTTAGACATACACCACCATGCCAGGTTTATGTGGTGCTAGGGAGTCAAACTCAGAGCCCTGCACTCACTAGGGAAGCCCTTACCCACTGAGCTATGTGAGCTATGTGCCATCCCTGCTTGTTCTTTAAACTGTATTAAGCATGGGATTGGATTGCTGAGCACAGTGTCACTCTTCTTCTGGCTTATGGCAGAGCCGATTGCCCTAGTGTCACAATACTGAGGTTAGCACTTTTCTCATTTCACTTCTTCTTCGTCCCAAACCACATCCTCATTCTGCACCTGAAGTCAGTTGACTGAACCCATTTGCAAAGTGAATGCTCTTTTGAGGCGCGATGCGTTGCTTGGACTATGATCTCTGTCCCTGGTACGTCACTCCATGCATCACCATTACAGAGACACCAATGATTATATCAAGAACATTCCCAAATGGGCTCCTAAGCGAGACTTTTGGGGACATGAAACCCAACCGTAATCAAGGGCAGAAGATGGGATTTCTGGAGGGAGAGGTGAAATCATGCTGGAAGAGCAGAGGAAAGTGTTCTCCAGACTGATGGGGATTTCACACTAGCTACATCTCTGGCCCTTTCCTTTTTTTTTTGGGTCTGAGACAAGGTACCACTCTGTAGTCCAGGCAGGTTCTGAACTTACTAGGTAGCCCAGGCTGGCCTTGAACAGAAGGCAGTCCTCCTGCCTCAGCCTCCTGAGTACTAGGATCATAAATAAATCAACTGCTAAGATAACACAGGCATGTGTGACCATGCCCAGCTAATTTTTATGTTGTGCAGGGGAACCCAAGGCTTTCCACATGCCAGGCTAGTGCCTTAACCACTTAGCTGTCTCCCAACCCGTCCTCCACCTCATTTTTGTGAGTTTTTAAAAATTGATTTACATATATATTTTTTCCTTTGTTAGGATATACTTGTAATACATTACATGAGCAGTCAGCTTGAGACATTGGTGCATTTACCTACCGCCTTGTACTCATTCCCACTTCCCTTCTACATCCCCACCTCTTTCCCTCTCCATAAAATCTATCTTCTTACTTTCTCACATCTCTCTTTTACTTTTTTTGTGGTTTGGCTTTCTTGTAATAGGAAAACTATGTGGTGCTTAACCTATGTCTGATTCATTTTGCTAAGCATGATGGTCTCAAAGTGTATTCATTTTCCTACAAATAATTCAAATCTCTCTCTCTCTCTCTCTCTCTCTCTCTCTCTCTCTCTCTCTCTCTCCTTTGTTTAGGAGAGGATCTTTCTCTATGACCCAGGCTGGTCCTAACTCACCATGGAGCCCAGGCTGGCCTTGAACTCACAGAACTCCTCCTGCCTCAGCCTCCCAAGTGCTGGAATTACAGGCGTGGGCCACCACACTCAGTTATGTGGTGCTGAGGAATTGAATTCAGGGTCTTACACTTGCTAAGCAAGTGCTTTAACTGCAAAGCTATTCCTCTAGCCCCTCAAATTTATCCCTTTTTATGGCAAAGTAGTACTGCATAGTATAAATAAACTGCATCTTCTTTATTCATTTGTTTTTGGACATATTGGCTATTTAAAAGATTTGGCTATTATAAATTGTGTTGTTATAAACACGGATATGCACGGATCACTTTTTTTTTTCCTTGTCTAATTTTGAGACAGAATCTTGCTCTGTAGCTCAGGCTGGTCTTGAACTCACTGTGGAGCCTAGGTTGACCTTGGACTGAGGACAATTCACCTGGCTCGGCCTTCTAAATGCTGGGATTACAGGCATGTGCCAACACGCCGAGCTTTATGAGGTGCTGGAGAATTGAACTCAGGGCCTTGCACTGGGACTGCTGTGCCTTTTCTCGAACCCCTGTATGTATCACTCCTGTATGATGACTTGGACTCTTTTGGGAAGATACCCAGAACAGGTACAGCTGGGTCAAATAGGATATCTACTTTCAGTTTTTTGAGGAATCTTCATTTTGCTTTCCATAGTAGTTGCACCAGTTTACATTCCCAAGAACACTAAAGAAGGAACCCTTTTTCCCCACAGCCTTTGCCAGCATTTGTTGTTTTGGGGGGTTTGATACCAGCTATTATCACGGGACTTAGATGGAACCTTCACGTCGCTTTGATTTGTATTCCTCTGTTGGCTAAGATGCGGAACATTTTTTCATGAATATTTTGGCCATTCGGACTTCTTCTTCGGAGAACTGTCTATTCATCTCAGTTGCCCAGTTTTGGATTGGGTGTATTTTGAGAAGGGTCTAATTTTTCTCGTTGCTTTGTATATTCTGATAGATAATACTCCTCCATCTGAGGAGCAGCAGACAAAAAATTTTTTTCTATTTCATCGGTTATGCCTTCACTCTGTTGATTTTTTCTTTTGCTATGCAGAAGCTTTTTGATAGAATTCCATTTGTTGATTCTTGGTGTTACCTCATGTGCACTGGGTGTCTTATTGAGAAAGTCCTTCTCTATGCCTAGGCTTTTAAGGATTTGTCTTTTTTTTTCTTCCACCAAGCTCAGTATTTCCACTTTAATGTCTAGGTCTTTGATCCATTTTATTTGACACATGGTGAAAGATGTGAGTCTAGTTTTATTCTTCTCCATGAGGTTAGCCAGTTTTTCCAGCACCATTTATTAAAGAGGCTATCTTGGGCTAGGGGCATAGGTCAGTGATTAGAGCACTTGTATAGGAAGTATAAGGCCCTACATCCAGTCTCCTAGCACCACATGGTGGCATGGTGACATGTGGCAACACTCAGTAGGCTGAGGCAGGAGGATTGCTGTGAACTCTAGGCCAGCCTGGGCTACATAGTGAGTTCAAGACCAGCCCAGATTACAGAGTGAGTCTCTGTCCAAAACAAATGAACAAGTAAAAAGGCTATCTTTTCTCCAGCCTGTGTTTAGGCCCCTTTGTCGAAATTCAGGTGGCTGAAGATATCCAAGGTGGTATCTGCATCCTCAGTTAAGTTCCACTGGTCCACCTGCCTATTTTTGGGCCAATACACTGTTTTCATCGGTATTGTTTTCTAATGTAGCTTGATGTCTGAAACTGTGATGCCTCCTCTTTTTGTTTTGTTACTTACGATTATTATTTTCGCTATCCTGGGTCTCTTCTGATTCCTCATAAGTTTTAGAGTCTTTGTCTACTTTCTCCTTAGAACAAGACACACCCGTGGTGAATATTATTTTTTAATGAAAGAAAGATTTTTATGAGAAAAAATTCAACCCATATAAAGAATGAGAAAAAACATTGAAATAAATAAAACAAGTACCATTTACAAAAGAAAGGACGATTTTTTTCTTCTGCCATCAATAAAAACATTGTGCTATAAAAACATTTTTGAGTCTTTTTTTTAGTTCTGTGAAAAAATGCTGTCGGTATTTTGATTGGGATTTCATTGAGTCTGTGTATCAGAGTGAGTGGTATGTCATTTTGACAATTTTGGTTCTGCCTATCCGGGAACAGCGTATGTCTTTCCATTTTCTAATATTTTCTCCAATTTCTTTTTTCAGATTACCATAGTTTTCAGTATGGGGGGTCCTTCATTTCCTTAGTTAGGTTGATTCCTAGATGGGATGGAATTGTTTTTCTGGTCTCATTTTCTCTGCATTCTGTTATTTCTACTACTTCTGCTGCTAGTTTTGTGTGCTGAGTTTGAATATTGCAACTTGGCTGAATTGATGAGTCCTCAGAGTTCTGGCAGAGTTTTGGGGTCCTCTCTGTAAAGGATCATGTCACCTGCAAATAAGAATAGTTTTCCTTCTTCCTTTCCTATGCATATTCTCTTTGTTCCATTCTCTTGCCTGATTGCTCTGGCTAAGGTTTCAAGCACTATGTTGAACAGGAGTGGTGAGAGTGAACAACCTTGTTTTGTTCTTATTTTTAGGGGAAATGTTTTCAGTTTTTCCTAATTTAGGATGATGTTGGTATAGGATCATCATAAATTGCTTTTATCACCTTGAGGTAAGATCCTTCTGTATTTATTTCATCAGTATTTTTTTTTATCATGAGGGGATGTTGTATTTTGTCAGAGACTTTTTTTTTTTGCTTCTATTGAGATGATTGTGTGATTTTGTCCTCGCATTTGTTAATGTGGTATATTACATTAATTGATTTGTATATGTTGAACCAGTCTTGTATTCCCAAGACACAGCAAACTTGGTCATGGTATATAGTTTTTTAAATAATTGTTGGGGCTGGTGGAATGGCCCAGTGGAACATCAAGCACTAAGCTGGGCATGGTGGTGCACACCTGTAATTCCAGCACTTGGGAGGCTAAGGCAGGAGGATTGCTGTGAGTCCAAGGCCATCCTGGGCTACAGAGTGAGTTCAGAATCAGCCTGGGCTACAGAGAGAGATCCTGTCTTTTTTTAAAAAAATAAAAGGAATAGAAAAGCCATTAAAGCACTTGCCTAGCAAGCCCAAAGCCCTGAAGGCCCCAGGTTTGATTTCCCAGCACCACATAAGCTGGGATGGGTAAGGGTCATGGCACATGCCTGTAACCCCAGCACTTAAGGCTGAGGCAGGAGGATTGCCATGAGTCCAAGACCAGTCTGGGCTATATAGTGAGCACAGGACCAGCCTGAGCTACAGAATGAGACCCCCCCACACACACACACACACACAAAACACGAATAATACATTGCATTCTGTTTGCAAGTATCTTGTTAAAGATTTTTTCATCTATGCTCGTTAGGAAAATTGGCCTGTAGTTTTCTTCCTTTCTTGGATTTTTTTTTTTTTTTGAGACAGGGACTCACTGTGTAACCCAGGCTGGTCCTGAACTCACTATGGAGCCCAGGCTGGCCTTGGACTCATGGCAATCCTCCTGCCTCAGCCTCCTGAGTGCTGGGATTACAGATGTGCACCACCATGACCAGCTTATACATTTTCCCTTTTGATGTTTCCTTTTCTCTGAGTTCTTATTATTAGTTAGGGTTTTTTCAGAAGACAGGATTTACAAAAATTATAACAAAAATGATCTATTCAGAAGGCTTACAAATCTGAGGATAGAGATAGTCCAAGATGGCGGCCAAGATGCACATATGAGAGGTGGAGGGTCCAATGACCGCTCAGCTGCAAAGTAGAACTCCCGTCTGGGACAGCAGGTCAGCCAGTGACAGTCTGCTGCAGATCTCGGTTGTTCAAAGAACAATGGTGAAGACCAGAGACTGAAGATCAGCAACAGGCAGACAGGCGCAAGTCGAGACTGGAACAAATCTGTGATGAAGATCTGTGGCATGTAGCCATAGACAATTGCAAAGGCGGGAGCTTTCCCAGAGGAAGAAGCTGTGACAACCTTCCTTCCTTCCTTTTATACTGTTCGAGTCCCAGTTGGGCCTCCCACATCCAGATGGGTGTTCTTCCCTCATTCACCAGCCCACAAATCACTCACACTCTAAGATGGTCCTCAATTGCCTAGTCTACGCGTGGTTCCCAAACCCTAATCCAGTTGTGCTTCCTGATTGCATCAAATTGCCATAATCTCTCCAATGGTCACATGCTCTTTTCCTTGTCTCTAAAATTTCTCCAAGTATTTTCTGCAATGCTGCTCTAGTAGTCATAAATTTGTTCTTTCTTTCCTTCTTTTCTTTTTACTTTTTTTTTGAGACAGGTTCTCATTCTATAGTCCAGGCTGGTCCTTAATTTACTGTGTAGCCCAGGCTGACTTGTAACTCACAGCAATCCTCCTGCCTCAGCCTCCCAAGTGCTGAGATTGCAGGCATGCACCACACGTGCCAGTTTTTCTGTGGTGCTAGGAAACTGAACTCAGGGCCTTGTGCGTGCTAGGCAAGCACATTAACCAGAGCTATGCCCCCAGCACTTGTGGTCATACATTAGCATTTTTTTGTCATGAAAAATCTTTCCTTCTCTTTAGAATTTCAAGGATAATTTTCTGGATATAACAACCTGAGTTGGTACTTGCTTTTTTTTTTTAACTTGAAAGATTTCATTTCAGGCTTTCCTGGCCTTTATGGTTTGCATTGAGAATCTGCAGTTCTTCAGATGGACTTGCCTTGGTAGAACAGGGTCTGTTTTCCTTTCTGCTTTTCTTCTCCCCCTCCCCTCACTTACTGCTTTTAATATCATCTTTGTGTTGACTTTATGAGATTTTAACTATGATGCATCATGGAAAGCTTCTCTGATCAAGGGCGTCTGATGTTCTATAAGCTCCTGACAACGAAGAAAATTTGTTTTCCTAAATTCTAGAAAGTTTCTACCACAATCTCAGTGAAAAAAATTCTGCACACCTTTTGTGCTGTCTCCTGCTCTTTCTTTCTTTGAGTCACCCAGCAGCTGCGTTTCCAGCTCCCGGCCCCCTTCTGTTTTGGTATCATGCCTGATTACTGCATTTAATCCATCAACCTTATCTTCAAAGTGAAAATTATGTCCTCACAATTCTGCCAAGAGCAGACCACTTGTCATAGTCTCTGTCCTTATTTATGTATTTACTAATTTCTACTTAGTGGTACTGGGGATTGAGCCCGGGGCCTTCACACTGAATCACATCCTCAGGCTACTTTTTGGTTTTAATTTTGAAACAGGATCTCACTAAAATGCTAAATTACTCAGGCTGGGCTCAAATTTGTGATTCTCCTGCCTCAGTCTCCCAGAGTTATGGAATTAAAGACCTGTGCCACTAGGCACCTTTTATTTATTTATTTATTTATTTTTAATTTTTTTTTGAGACAGGGTCTCACTCTGTAGCCCAGGCTAGCCTTGAACTCGCAGTCCCTAGTGCTGGGATTACATGCCTGCACCACCATGCCCCAGTTTATGTGGTGCTGGGGAATCAAACTTAGGGTCTGGCGCTTGCTAGGCAAGCTCCTTAACTGCTGAGCTATTCCTTCAGCCCCCTATTTTTTGATTTTGAAGCAGGGCCTCAGTAAGTCACTAAGTTGCCCAGGCTAAGTTCAAACTTTTTATCTTCCTACCTTAGCCTCCTAGAGAACTCAGTTACAAGTCTGAACCACTTAGCCTGTCTTCTGTCTCAAGTTTGTTTTCTTGCAATCACTTATGACTGCAGCAAGATGTTTGGAAGCATCCCCAAAAGGGAGCTTTCCCGCCTTTACTGATGAATAATTTGAAAGCAAAAAGTCAGGAGAGTCAGAGATCAAAAAGGTCCACTAGAGGGCGCCCCAGACAACTCTATACTCTTATACCGCGGGAAGCCTTAAGGGGTTCTTTCTCAGTGTCTGTGGAAGAGCCACATAGGAAAGAGGGAAATGAAACAATAGATTTCGCACTGTGAGAGAAAATTTTTCTTGTTGTTTGTTTGTGATACTGTGGCTCCAACTCAGGGCCTCTGCGCATCCTCGGACCAATTTTTATTTTTGATTTTTGGGGCCTGGCCTCACTAAATGGTTAAGTTGCCCCGACCAATCTTAAATTTGCTATCCTCCTGTCTCAAGCTTCAGAGTGCCTGAGTCACTACAGGCCTGTGTCACTGGGTCTTACAAGCGAGAAAATAATCTTGCATATACTCAGTGAAACCCAGGCCTTTTCAGGCCTGGTGGCACAGTTCTATAATCCCAGCAAACTGGCAAGCTGAGGCAGGCGGATCACAAGTTCGAGCCTAGCCTAAGCCTGTTGCATAGAACACCATAAGGGCAAGTGGAGGATCAAGAGAGGTTTGTTATAACACCTGGAGAAGGATCAGCCAGGCTGGGGCACAGACTCCTTTCTGTCAAAGTCAAGCCCTGAACTGAATTTTTACAGAGTTTTTACAGTCATATTTTACAATATGCACAAGGTTTCATGTAACAAACAAGACAATGCTGATGTATTTAGGACAATGCATATTGGTTGTAGCTGGGCCTCTGCATCCTTGTTTCAACTTTAGTTTTAGGTTCATTGTTTTTCTCTGTGCCATTGAGCTGGGGGAGGGTGGGTAGATAGGTACCCTATGGCTTTGGCAAGCAAGCTAATTCCAGAAGCCAAGGAAGCTGGTTGACAACAGGGAAAACATTTTACTCTTTTGAGCCTGAGCAACCTAATGACTTAGGGAGACTCTATCTCAAAATCAGAAATAAAAAATGAATCCAGGTCCTTTGGTGCTGGTCTGCAATCCCAGTATTCTTGGAGCCTGGGCCAGGAGGATTTCAAGTTTAGCCCAGGCTCAGGAAATTTAGTGACTTGAGATCTATTTCAAAATCAAAACCAAAAAATGGGCTTAGGTTGCAAAGCCCTAGGTTTCATCCCCAGCACTGCAATCAATCAATCAATCGATCAAATATGGGCTGAGGTTGTAGCTCAGTGTGAAGGACCAGGGCTCAATCTCTGGTACTAGTAAATAAACAAATAATAGTAAATAAAATGACAAGGGATATTGTTTAGCACAAAGATCCTGGGGGCTCAATCTCCAAATCTATTTTTTATTTTTCTCTTTTTCCCAATTCTAAATAAATAAATATTAATAAATGGCAGGAAACTGAGGCTAGGCAAAGATAACTATCTTGCTGTCGTTCCTACATCCTGAGAGGGGACTAGAACTCCTCTCTCTGGCCTCCAATCAGTGCCCTTTCATGGACACTTGTGTTCTAGTGGGACAGCATCCTGGAGTCTCTGAGTTTACTTCTTTGCTCTCATTTCACCAAAATGAGAACTTTATTCCACCATGTACTTCTCCATTTGTTTTCCTCACATACTATGAAATGCCTTCTGGAAGGGGCTCTTCAGTTTTAAGCCTAACAATGCCATTTTTGCCTTTGGGGCCAGAGGTTGTAAACTGTCCAAGATGGCTACCGTCAGTCATTTGCCTCCATCAGAGCAATACCGTTAACTCAGATCCAAACTGCGGGCCTGCCCGGAACTGAACCATAGCTACCCAACTGCAAAGCCTTTTCTCTCCAAATGAACCACTGGATTTTGGCATGGAGCGAATTGAGTCCACAGAACCTTCCTAATTTGAGCTTGGTGAGCTGATGTAGCCGGTGACACCTTGCTGTAAAGCCCTGCGTTTCACGGTTGCCCGGCAACACGCAGTTTCCAGAAATCCAGGCTTTCAGTTCTTAGTCCCGCCCTCCCAGGAAGTTTGCCCCACTGGATTGGCTTCCTGGTTCAGGGTTCCTCCTCAGGCTCTGCCCTTCCGCGGCAAGACCTCCCTCCCCGCACTGACTGAGAGGATCCTTCGGGGTACGTGGGCAGGAGGGGGAGGACTATACGCAGAGATTTATTTTCCCTGAAAGAGGCTTGAGAGGAATGGCTTCTGTACATAGAGCCTTCCGCTCCTCTGCCTCCAGCCCTTCCCCAGCTTCCCAGGAGACCAAGAACTGATGCTTCTGGAAGGTGTGACACCAACTTGGAGACTAGAAATCTGACTCTGGATACACAGCTGCTGGGTGACTCGAAGAGAAGCAACCTCAGAATTAGGAAAATAAATTATTATTCTTCGTGTGGCAGGAGCTTATAGAACATCAGATGCTCTTGATCAGAAAAGCTCTCCATGACACATCATAGTCAAAATCTCATAAAGTCAACACAAAGATGATATTAAAAGCAGTAAGCGAGGGGGAGGGGGAGAAGAAAAGCAGAAAGAGGAAAACAGACCCTGTTCTACTAAGGCAAGTCCATCTGAATAACTGCAGATTCTCAATGCAAACCATAAAGGCCAGGAAAGCCTGAAATGAAATCTTTCAAGTTAAAAAAAAAAGCAAGTATCAACTCAGGTTGTTATATCCAGAAAATTATCCTTGAAATTTTAAAGAGAAGGAAAGATTTTTCATGACAAAGAACAAATGTTAATGTATGGCCACAAGTGCTGGGTGCACAGCTCTGTGGTTAACGTGCTTGACTAGCACTCACAAGGCCCTGAGTTCTATTTCCTACCACCACAGAAAAAAAAAGGCTAGGTGTGGTGCATGCTTGCAATCTCAGCACTTGGGAGGCTGAGGCAGGAGAATTGCTGTGAGTTATAAGCCAGCTTGGGCTGCATAGTAAGTTAAGAACCAGCCTGGACTATATAGAATGTCTCCAAAAAAAAGTAAAAAGAAAAGAAGGAAAGAAAGGAAAGGAAGGAAGGAAGAAAAATTTACGACTACTAGAGCGGCATTGTAGAAAATATTCGAAGGAATCTTAGAGACAAAAGAACAGCACCAAAGAACTCAAAGAAAAGGAAACATCAAAAGGGAAAGTGTATAAACTGGGTGTGGTGGTGCACTGCTGTAATCCCATCACGGGGAGACTGAGGCAGGAAGATTGCTGTGAATTCAAGGCCAAGAGTCAGGAAAGCATCCCTGTGCCCAGGTCTACACACAAAGACCTCTTTCCCCCAGGGCACGCCACCTAAAGTCAAAGAGAAAGGGAGGAAGCCAGGAACACAAAGGAAGAAAAAGAACTCAGGGGCTGGTGAGTTTGCAATGGTAGAGGTAGTGCACCTGATCCTCTGTGTCCTGGCACAGAAACCCCTCAGAGGTCAAGATGCAAGATAAGGCTTGCTTGATTTTCTTTTCTTTTCTTTTCTTTTCTTTTCTTTTCTTTTCTTTTTCTTTTTTTTTTTTTTTGACTCAGGATGGAACCCAGGGCCTTAACACTGAGGTAATCTTCAGCCCATTTTATATTTATTTAGTTTATTTTGCAGTTTTGCAGTACTGGGAATTGCCACTGAGCCACATCACCAACCCATTAACCCATTTTTTTTTTTTATCTTATTGTGAGACAGGGTCTCACTAAGTCACCAAATGGCCCAGGCAGGGCTTGACCTTGCAGTCCTCCTGTCTCAGCTTGTAAAAGTGCTGGGATTACAGGCCTGGTCTAGCAGGTCCAGCCCATTTTATGTTATTATTTTTTTAATTCTGAGACAGGGTCTCACCATGTGGCTAAATTGCCCAGGCTGTGCTCAAACCTGTGCTCCACCTGCCTCAGCCTCCCAGAGTGCTGGGATTACAGGTGTGTGCCACCAGGCCCAGCAAGCCCTCTTCCTTGGCTTGAATCCAGATACTGTGGAGCTGAGGAACTGGGGGAATGCTCACCCACATTCTCCGTTGATTCCTGCGCCTACCTTGTGCTGGGCACTGAGGACCCAGAGGTGGACTCAGCAGGCTCCGGCATCAGGGTCCCCCTTTAGTGGTCCTCCCATCTTATGCAGAAGCGAGTCCAGAGGTGGGGAAGGACATGGGTGGGGTGCGGGGGGGTGGTCAGGATGAGTTAAGGCTCTGCTGACTTGCCAGGCAGAAGTACAGGCGGAGGCCAAGCACAGGCTGATGCTGCTGGAGAAGGAGCTGCTGCAGGACCGCTTGGGTGAGGAGGATAAGGACCCGCAGAAAACACAGAGGTGGCACCTGCGGTGCTCCTGTGTCTTTGGGGGCTGGAGGCTGGACCTGTGCGCAGGATCGAGGCAGACCCTACCATCGCCTAGTGGGAAAAGATTCAGGGCGGGGCAGAGAGGGTGGATGAGGGAACTCCCCTGATCCAGTACCAGGGAGAGAACCCAGAACCCAAACACTCTACTCATTTTATTCTGTTCTGAGACACGGCTGTGCTGAGATGCCCAGACTGGCCTGAAATTTGTAACCTTGCCACACCTCCTGAGCTGCTCAACTGGTTTTGTCTTTTTTTTTTTTTTTTTTTTCCTTATGGCACTGGCGAGTCCAGGGTCTTTGCTGTGAGCTACATTCCTAGCCTATTTTTTCTTTTCTTTTCTTTTTTGACACAGGGTCTCACTCTGTAGCCCAGGCTGGTCCTGACCTCACTGGTACAGCCCAGGCTGGCCTTGGACTGAGGACAATCTGCCTGCCTCAGTTCCCTGGTGCTGGGATTACAGGTGTACACCACCATGCCCAATTTTATGTGATGCTGGGGAATCAAACTCAGGGCCTTGCATTTGCAAGGCAAGCACTTTACCTGCTGTGCCAGTCCTCCAGCTACAATTATTTTGAGTCTCATTCTATAGCCCAGATTGGTCCTGAACTTACTGAATAGCCCAGGCTGAGTGTGGGGATTACAGGCATGCACCATGTACCACCACACCTAGTTTATATGGTGTTAGGGAATTGAACCCAGGGCCTTGCACTTACTAGGAAAAGTGCTTTAACTGCTGAACTATGTCTCCAGCCCTCCCCACCCATCCCCCCATTTTTTTTTTGAGACAGGATCTCACTCTGTAGCCCAGGCTGGCCTTGGACTCACTGCAATCCTCCTGCCTCAGCCTCCTGAGTGCTGGGATTATAGGCATGCACCACCACCCCTGGCTGATGTGGTGCTAGGGAATTGAACTTGGGCACTTAGCACTTGCTAGGCAAGTACTTTAATGGCTGAGCCATTCCTCCAGCCTCCCTCCCCCTTTTATTTGAGATAAATTTCTCACTAAGTGGATAAATTGCCTGGGCGGGGTGGGGGTGGGGGCCTGGAGGAATGTCACAGCTGTTAAAGCATTTGCCTTAACAACACTAGGAGGCCGAGGCAGACTGATTGTCCCAAGGCCAGACTGGGCTATACCAATGAATTCAGGACCAGCCTGGGCTACAGAGAAAAAAAAAAAAAAAAAAAAAAGAAAAAAACCTGTCTCTAAATAAATAAATAAATAAATAAAATATAATATAATTGTCCAGGCTCAGTTTGATCCTGGCAACCCTCCTGCTGCAGACTTCTAGAGTGCTGGGATTACAGGCATGTGCCACCATGCCTGGCTCAGGAGGCTATTTTTTATTATAGCCAGAGCCCTTGGGTGGGGAGGAATGAGGGACAGGTTTCCAGAGGTGAGAGAGGTCATCAAGCCCACAAGGGCTGATGCTGTGGGACCCTCAGCTGGTCCCCAGGGACTGCTGGGCATCTTCCTGGCTCTCCACAGGGATGAGGCCCACCGATCAAGGCTTCCGAGGAGCGGCTGAAGCAGAGGCTGCAAGCATTGGAAGCTGAGCCGAAAGGGGCCCAAAGTGAAGGGAAGGCCATCTATGCAGGTGTGCTTGGGTGAGCAGCGGCAGGAAACGGGCCTGGAAGAGGACAACTAAGAGGCCAGAAGGTGCCAGGAAGAGTCCACTAGGAGGCTGTGGCTGCCAGGCCTGATTGTGATGTTTCCTGCCCAGGCAGGATCCTGAAGGTGCCACAGGCAAATCTCTGGCCTCTCAGGCTAGGACCGTCCAGCACGCCTAGTACCACATACTTTATGTTCCACGAAACCCAAAGCGTAGTCAGTCACAGCCAGGTGTGGTGGCACACACCTGTAATCCCAGCACTTGGAGGCTGAGGCAGAGGAGTGCTGTGAGTTCAAGATCAGCCTGAGCCACATAGTGAGTTCAGAACCAGCATAGACTAGAGTGAGACCCTGCCTCAAAAAAGTGCAGTCCTGCCGTTATCTCACATATTCCATGGGGAAAGGGTGGGGAGAAGGGTGGGAAGAAGGGTTGGAATCCCCACCCTCAACTGGAATGAGGAAAGGGAGTATGCTTTCCTATCTCTTCCCCAGATTTTCAGCATCTCCCAGATTCTCAGCATCACTATGTGAAGAACTCAGGAAGTCTTCATGCTTGTGTTCCTGTGCACCAAGCAAAGTGTCCCCCCTCCCCGCAACAAGTTCACTTCCTTTCTTATGTCCCATCCCCCACCTCAGAGATGAGCTGCCAGTGCTAGGCCCTGCAGGAGCCCAAAGCAAACAACTGGAGGAGAACTTGAGGGGCCTTCAGGAGCAGCTAGGTAGGCTCCCCCACCCCACGTCCTTCACCTGGCCTCACCAACAAGGTCCCGTGTGAAGGCGTGGACTTACACGGTCCTTCTCCAGAAGGTTGCAATCTGTTGGTTGAACTTGAATTTGGATTACTTTTTCCCCTGGCTCTCTTCTCTGAGCAGAGGGTTTAAGACAGCAGAAACGAAGCTGGGCCCCAGGATATGAACCTGTAATCCCAGCATTCTGGGAAACCAATGCAGGAGGACTGCAAGTTCAGACCTAGTCTAGGCAACTTAGTGGAACCCTGTTTTAAAATAAAAAAAATATAAGTACCAGGTGTGGTGGTACATGTCTGCAGTCCCAGCACTTGGGAGACTGAGGCAGGAGGATTGCCATGAGTTCAAGGCCAGCCTGGGCTACATAGTGAGTTCAGGACCAGCCTGGTCTACAGAATGAGATCCTGCCTCAGAAAAACAAAATAAAACTAAAACCCACATGTAAGTATACAAAGGAAAGTGGGCCTCTCATTCTCCCCCACCATCTCCCCTCTGCTTGGTCTTCCCAAATCCAGCACTTACTCCCTTCCACGGCCCTGTATCTCCTGAGCAACACACATTCCTTCTAGATTAACCGATTTTTTGTTATAACAAAACAAAGGAAAGATGTTCTACTAATTTATTTCTATGACCTCAAGGCCTACCAACTGGTAAATCCTTAATAACTACTTGCTAATAAATGCCAAATAACCCTCCACATAAGTAAAAATATAAAACACAAAATCTTTCTCTTCCATCCCGCTTACCAGAATTAAAACATCTTAGCACAGCACACAATTTCTCTCACAGTTATGACCTCAAAGTGTTCTTATCCCAACATATCCTCATGTCAGCTGTAGCTCTCCAGGGGCTGCTGATCTTCCATACAGACCCTCAGTTTCTTTGCCTTCTTTTTTTATTGGTTTATTTTTTGAGACAGTCTCATTCTATAGTCCAAGTTTGCACTGAACTCACTATGTAGCCCAGGCTGCTCTTGAACTCAGGCAATCCTCCTGCCTCAGCCTGCTGACTGCTATAATTTTTGTCCTGTGCCACCATGTGCAGCTAATTTTTATGTGGTACTGGGAATCAAACCCAAGGACTTGCACATGCAAGGCAAGCACTTCAATCAGTTAGCTATGCCCCCAGGCAACTTCATTTCAGTTTAATTAACACTTATTGAGCACCTCCTGTATACTAGGTGTTATGATGTTCATTTTCACATTTAAGACTCACAGTAAGCAAGTGAGATATGTGAGATATATCATTTTTCTTTCTTTTTCTGTTTTTCTTCCTTTCTTTCCTTCTTTCTTTACAGGCTTGTGCCACCACTCCCAGCTTTATATAGCACTGGGAAATTGAGCTCAGGGCTGTGCCATTCCTCCAGCCCCTATCATTTTCTTTTTAAAGATAGAGATGAAGACTCCAAGACAGACTTGTCCCAGATTACACAAGTAGTAAATGACAACAAGATGTTGGGTTTTTTTTTTTTTCTTCTTCTTCTTCTTCTGAGATAAGGTCTCACTCTGTAGTCCAGTCTGGTTCTGAATTCACTGTGTAACCCAGGCTGGCCTTGAACTCAAGGCAATCCTCTTGCCTCAGCTTCCCAAGTGCTATGATTACAGGCATGTACCACCATGCTCTGTTTATGTGGTGCTGGGGAACCAACTCAGGTACTTTAACAGCTGAGCTCTTCCTCCAGCCCACAAGACTTTGGACCTATCTCCTATTTCAAGTCCCCTTTAGTGGGTCATCAGCGCCTTATAGAAATGACAAAAAACTTAATAACGCTGATGGTGTCCTTTTTAGATACCCGTGAAGACTGCTCAGGGTAGAATGTGACTGTCCTGTCCTCTTTCATCCTTCCACCTTGCCCCCCCACCCCAGACACATGTTAGAGAAAGGCAGAGCAAGCCCTCAGGCAGCAGGACCAGACCCTGACCAGCTTTGGGCCCACGGGACAGACATGGAAGCCGAGTATGAGGAAATCTTAGACGTAAGCATCACCCTTAGAGCCTAGCACACCTCATCCCCACACCCATGACTGACAGACAACTAACTGGGAGAAGAATGAGAGGTATACCCAAGGGATCCCCACTCCAGCCTGAGGGCAGATGGGGGATACAACAGTGCCTGTCCTCTCTGGAGCTAGAATTTTAAAGGGCAGGGGTGTGGCTCAGTGATCAAAGTGCTTGCCTCTAGTTTGATTGGCGATTTGATTAGTTAGTAGTTTAGCACTTGCTCTTTTAATTCAGTTCCTCAATACCACAGAAAAACTGGCTGGGCATGGTGGCATTCCTGTAATTCCAGCACTCAGGAAGTTGAGACAGGAGAATTCTGTGAATTCGACGCCCGCCTGGGCTACATAGTGAGTTTGGAACCAGTCTGGACTACAGAGCAAGACCCTCTTTAAAAAGAAAAGAATAGAAACCACTAGCAACCATGCCTGATAGTATACGCCTATAATCCCAACACTCTGGGATGCAGAGGCAGGAGGATCACAACTTTAAGCCCAGCCTGAGTCATTTAGCAACTTAGTGAGATCCTGTCTCAAAATCAGAAATAAAAATGGGCTGGGAACATAGCTCAGTGTGGAGGCCCTGGGCTCAAGCCCCAGCGCCACAGACAAAGGCAATAAATATATTAATAAGAAGGCACCAGCAAGGAAGATTTACAGCCCCACCTGGGCAGCCCTCACCCCTGCCCTTTCTTTCCTGGGAGGTAAAAGAACCATCAAGCCATGGGGGGATGAGGCTGCACTGAGACTCCATGCCAGGCACAAGGAGCAGCTGTACCAGTTTGGTCTCAACCAAACCTGGGCTGTGGCCTCAGGCAGTAAGGAGTAGGCTTCATGGGGAGAGTTCAGTGACCTGTTACTACGAAGACTAAGTGACAGGAAGCCGGGCCTGATGGCACAGACCTGTAACCCCAGCACTTTGGGAGGGTGAGGCAGGAGGATCACAACTTTGATGAGCCTCCCAGAGTGTGGGATGATTTAGCGAGACCCTATTCCCAATAAGCAATAAAAAGGGGTTGGGGGTGTAGGTCAGAGCAAAAGCCCTTGTTCAGTCCCTGGTACCAAACACACACACACACACACACACACACACACACACACACACACACACACACCCCTGAGTGACACAGGAGACTTCTGACGAGGTCTCAACTCCTCTCCTATAGAAACCGGGTCCTACCCTTGGAGCTACCGTTCTTTTGGCTTCTCCAAATCACCTCCCTTTACCCCTACAACACAAACACAGGCGATCAGACTCACAGAGAAAGGCCATCTCTATAACAGGATACAAGTGTGACCAGGTACCAGCCCCCACAATTCTAAGGTGTCCCCAGAGGGAGGGTCTAGCTGGTCTCCAAATGACCCTGCAGTCATATTTAGGCAGGTTCCAGATGGCTTTGATCCTAGCCATCCCCACAGCGCCCCATCTCAGGGTGTGACTCTCCCAAGCTCCCAGGCAGTTCTCTGGTGCTTCAGCCTCCCCAGGGGCCCACCCAAGTCTCTGACCCGATGGGCCAGCAGGAGCCAGTCTGGGGGTCAATGCCTGGGAGTCCTCCAGCTCTGGCCTCTGGCAGGGAGAGGTCATCCATCCCTCCTCCTGTCACCTCAAGCTGCAGGGCAAAGCCAGGATGGCTGCTCAGCGGGTCTGTTCCAGGCAGTGGTACTCTACAGCAGTTCTGAGGCCTGAGACCAGCCCTACATAGAGAGAAGGGAGACGGTCAGTCCCCAATCACAAGATTCCCCTTCCCTCAGCCCACCTGCCCCAGAATGTCCAGGAATGGAACTTGTCCCATGAGTCCTTGTGACCCCTTCCCACAGCCTGAGGTCCCCACCTGCACACCCCACACTGCTTCACCCTGCATCCCCCAGTCTGCCTGTTCACAGTCCACAGTTGTCTCTTCCTCACCTCTCCACTCACTGGGGGAACCTGGGCTTCCAAGCCATCTCTAGACCTCACTGCCAGTGTCAGGCACAGGGGTGGCTCAGCCTCTGCCAGCTGCTGAAGCCTTTTTAGATCACTGTTATTGCTCACAGGACACCCATTCACCTCCAGGATTATGTCTCCTGTTTTCAGCCCTGCCTGGGCAGCTGAGCCTCCTGGGGTCACCTGGGGGTAAAAAGGGACATAGAGAGCACAGAACACCCTGGAAAAGTATTTTTGGGTTTCTTTCTTTTCTTCTGAGTCAGGGTCTTGGTGTGTAGGCCAGGCTGGTCCTGAACTCACTATGTAGCCCAGGCTGGCCTTGAACTCACCACCATCCTACAGCCTCAGCCTCCCAGGTGCTGGGATTACAGGCGTGCCAGGCATGCGCCATCACACCCAGTTTATGGGTTGCAGGGGAATCAAACCCAGGGCCATGTGCTTGCAAGTGTTTAATCGCTGAGCTATGCCTTTCACCCCGATCCTGCCCCTTTACTTTTTAGTGGTTTTGTGTGTGTGTCTGTGTCTGTGTGTGTGTGTGTGTCTGTGTGTGTGTGTGTGTTTGTACCAGGGATAGAGCCCACAGCTGTCCCACTGAGCTACATCCCCAGCACTTTTTTTTATTTTGAGACAAGGTCTCACTAAGTCACCAATTTGCCCAAGTTGAGCTTAAACTTGCAATCCTCCTGCCTCAGCCTGCCAGAGGGCTGGGATGACAGGCCTAGGACACCATTGCTGCTCCTGCTGGGTGTGCTAAACAGGGAGGAAGGCAGAAAAAGACCGATTAGGAGATAAATGATGGGAAAATGCCCAGGAGGCATGAGTTACCTGAGAGATGAAAACACAAGGCCCGTTGGCCACACAGCTGAGTCGGAAGCCATAGCAGCCACCAGGCCCAGGGAACAGGAAGTACTGGCGGGAACCAAGAGAACCAGGAGACAAAGCTGTGTCTTCACCTGGTAGGCTCTCCATCTCAACTGGGGAGGTGGAGCAGGAGTCCTGAGGGGAGGGGGTAGCTTCCGTTCCCTCCAAGAAGAGGAGTGGGGACAGGCGCACCTGAGAGGCAGGTGAAGCAAACCTGTCACCCTCAAGTGGCATTCCGTTCCTGCCCCCTCCCTAGTCCCAACCCGCGTCTCGCACCATGCTGAAGAAGCGATCAGCTTCGGGGTCAACAACGATGAGGGAAACACACGAGCCCTGTGCGCGGATCCTGGACACTGTCTCTTCATGGCCCAGCCCCTCCACGCTCTCTCCAGCCACAGCCACCAGCCGGTCCCCAGCCTGCATTCCAGCCTTGTCAGCTGGCAGTCCTGGGTCCACCTCCCATAGGAACTGCCCTGGGACATAGATATCCTCACTGCCCCTCCCCACTCCATGCTATCCCATGTCACCCTGTACACACCTGGGGAATGACCTGGGGGAGCACAGAGGCCCAAGGCTGCCACTGACACAGGGACCCCTCTTTTCCTTTTTGTGGGAGGGGCGGGTGGGCAATGGTACTGGGGATTGAACCCAGGGCCTCCACACTGAGCTACATCCCCAGCCCATTTTGATTTTGAAACAGGGTCTCACTAAATAGCTAAATTGCTCAGGTTGGGCTCAAACTTGTCATCCTCCCGCCTCAGTCTCCCAGAGTGCTAGGATTACAGGCCTGCACTCGTAGGCCCGGCTAGGGACCCCTCGTGCACGCAGTGAGAATCGTGCACATGCAGTTGTGGGCCCACACCAAGGCCTACCTTCCTTACCCAACCCCAGGGTCTCACTCACCAAGGCGACCATCAGAGCCCTTTTCCTCCCGCAGAAGGAAACCGAAGCCACTGGGCCCTTTCTGTAGGTGCAGACAGCGGGGCTTGGCAGGCAGGGCCCAGCCCTCTGCCAGGGGAGCGGCTAGGGGCATGCCCAGCTGCCGACACTGCTCTTCCACCTCTGGCCCTGCCACCAGCAGGGTCACCTGCTGTCCACTCTGCCAAAGCTGTGGGGACCCAGTGGAACACCAGCCTTAGCTATTCGAGTAGGGAAGAGGCAGGCACCCCCCCCACCCCAACCCTCCCCGGCACAGGAACGAGACACTCAAGGGACAGCCTGGCATAAACTGCAGGGGGAAGGGTGGTGACAAGACGTCAGACCAGGACATTCGGTGATGGGGGGAGCTAGCTGTCTGCTCAGACCCCCACCCAGGAGTGTGGAGGGAGGGTCAGCTGCAGCTGTACCTTCCTGCTGAGTTGGCTGTGAGTGAACTTCTCCACACAGACCCCATTCACTTCCAGCAGCCGGGCCCCAGGTGGCACCCCTGCCCGCTCTGCCGCCCCTCCCACACTTAGCACCAGCCAGAAAGGGCCCCGAGCTCCTGGAACCAAAAGGGAAAAGGGACAACACGTTCCAGTCTGGTCTCTGCACAGAACAGGGTCTGAGACCCACCCCCCAAGGCCTCTGAGCTCACCGTGGGTGACACTGAAGCCAAAGCCACCCTCGTCCCTCACCACGTGGCACAGGCGGGGCCGGACCCCCAGGCCTAGGGCAGGGCAGAGAGGGGTGCCCTTGCCCTGCTGAGCTCGCACTGCCTCATACACGTGCCTCGCCAAGACTGTCAGCAGCACCCGGGGACCGCTGGCGCGGATGTGACGCACCACCTAAAGACAGGGTAGCGTGGGGACAAGGGGAGGTGGCTCCTCTTGCCAAATCCCAGAACCTCCCTGGAACCTACACTGTTCACCATAGGAACCAGCTTTTTAGGGGGAGGAGCACTGAGGATTGAGCCCAGGGCCTTTGCACTGAACTACATCTCCAACCCATTTTTTATTTTTTTCTTTTCCCACTATTTTCATTAATATACATATGTAATACATAGTGTTTACAACGAATTTGGGTATTTCGTGCACATATGTATATATCAACTTTATAATCCCTTCCCATTTTTGACCCTCCCACCCCGTCTCTATCCCTTCCCCCAACTCCGGCTATCACTTCATGTGGTTCTATAGAATGTCTGTGTCCTGGGTTTTCCAAGTCAGAGAAACTATACAGTACTTAACACATTAATCTTCTGCACCTAAATCATTTCACATAAGTCACCACTCTAATTCAGCTTCCTATTCCTCGAATGTCCAACCCATTTTTTAGATTTAATTCAAGACAGAGTTTAAGTTGCCACATTGCCCAGGCTGGGCTTGACCTTGGGAGCTTTTTCCTCAGTCTCCCAGAGTGCTTGGGACTATAGTCCCCAGCTGCAACCAGATCTTCACATACTTTCATTCAACCTTCCTACCTGGGCACCCTTAAATCCTGGAGTGGGGAAGCATGAGGCTTGGGCCCTGTAGCATAGTGCCCAGGGAGGTGGCTGGCCAGCTTTACCCCCAAGGCACTGTTGGAATGCAGCCCCGTCCCACAGGGAAGCCCAGCCCAGCCTCACCACTGGGAAGTCCTCATGTTCCACAGCCTCACTGTTGACCGCCAGGATCAGGTCTCCTTCCCGGAGACCCTGGCGCTGGGCAGAGGTACCTGGCTCCACCCTGGACACCACATGCCCAGCTCTGCCCAGATGCTGCTGCAGGTGGAACCCAAAACTCCTGCCTTCATCTTGGCTCAGCAGACAGAAGCGAGGCCGCTGCAGTCTCCAGGTCTCTGGAGGAGGTGGTGAGCAGCAGGAAAAGAGGAGGGGAGAGGATATGGCTCAAGTACAGGTGTATTTGTCACTGGCATCCCCTGCCACCTGCCAGGGCACTCCTCCACCCAGAGAGAGGTTGGGCAACAAGGCCAACACTGCGTGGGCAGTGGGGCTGGAACAGGGGAAGGACTGATCCTCCACCTCCACCTATTACTGGTATCAGGGTGGCAGTGAGGGGTTGCCATGGAGACAGGAGCCTGCAAGGAGCTCAGGTGTCTCCAGGAACCAGGAATAGGCAATGGTTTCCAGGGGGAAGGGCTTACCAGCACAGTCGTGGTCTTCCGCCAGGGAGAGGACAGGATTGTCAATGCCCAGCTTTGGGTTAAACTTAAACTTTCTGCAAGGAGGCAGGGGGGCCAGGAAAGAGAAGCTGGCAGCTGGACTTGGGTCCCCACCTCTAGCTGAAGAGCCTCCCCTCCATTAGTTCACTCCCTTGCCCCAACCCTCATGACACTTACAGAGTTAATGACATTGTGTCCTGAAGATCTACCGGACAAAGAAGCGGGTGAAAGGACGGTCAGCTTCCTCCCCGCCCCAGACGTCTTTCCCGTGGTCGTAGGGACGCTCTTACCCTTCCGTTCTGCTGCCAAGGGTAGTCCCTTTTCCCTAATGTCATCAGCCAAGGTTGTATTCCCCTCCCCCACGGCCCAGCTCATAAATCTTGGCATATCAGTACAGGGTGTGGACCAGGAAGACCGTCCTATCAATTCGCCGCCTCCCTCCTAACTTCTGGGTATTTCCCTCAAGGCTTCAGGCCCCAAAATCAAGGGTGGCCTAGTCCCAAAATCTCCAAATTCGCAGGACAACCCCAAGTGCCCCAAGTACCCTTTGGAGGATACCTCCTGGCCGCCTACCTGCAGCTGCCTCCATACTTGGACCAGTGACACAGGGCAGTGTAGGGACAAGGTCCGTCCGTTGTAACCAGCTGACCCTCCCACCTACCCCCTCCCAAGTCCCGCCTCCTTGAAGACAGCTGTGCAAGCCATAGGGTAATGGTTAATGGTAACAAGAGCCTTAATCTCTGAGGAAGTGTGTTCCTCCTGCCCCGTTCCTAGGCCTCAACTTTCTCCAGAGATCCTGTAGTTAACTCTGTTTTACCCCTGCACATAGAAAGATCGCTAGTCACTGTAATTCTAAGCCTGGGGATAAGGGGATGGATGGGAGCTCTATGGCCCGGTATGGCCAACCCATCTCCCTGTGTTCTGTGTGCATGTGTGCTTGCTTGTGTGAGTGTATGTGAAGTACTGGGCATTCACCTCAGGGTCTTGGCACATCCCCAGTCCATTTTTATTTTTAATTTGAGACAGGATCTCACTAAATCATTAAGTTGCCCGGGTTGGGCTCGAACTAATGATCTTCCTACTTCAGCCTCCCAGAGTACTGGGATTGAGTCCTATGCCACTGGGCCTGATTTCAATTTCCCAATACCTACACGTGGGCTCCTCCAGCCCCTGCTACTTTTGAACCTAATGTCCAAGAACCACTTCCAACAGAATGTGGTCAATAGTTTTACTAGAATGAACATAAACACTTTCTCAGAAGCCCCAAACAAGTAAGAGGAGGTCACTGCAGGTAGATGACACAAGCTTTTTAATAGCAAATGGGTGACCTGCCCCTGGGGGCCACGAGCCACTGGTACCAGTGAAGTGAAGGAGAAGGACTGGGAAGCACCAGTGTGAGACACCCTTAGTGTCCCAGGTGAGCCTGGCAGGATGGGACATCTGAGACACATGCCCTGCGGTGGCACAGTCAGATTCCTTAAGCAGAGGGCAAAGTAAGGCTGATGGTGGTGCCACAGGATGACATGGGGCCACCCAACAGCCACATCTTTAGTAGTTCCAGCTGACTGGAGAGTCCATCTCTAGGACCAGGCGTTACTTCTGGCCTGGAATTTCCAGCTACAAGGGCCCTGGCTACACATGCCCCACGGGGCAACTGGATACCTGTGCCTGGTTTTCCTTCCAGCCCTGAAGGATTTATTAACATTATCATTATTATTATTACTATTATTTGCAGTACTATGTGTTGAATTCAGGGCCTTGAGCTCTGTGTGCTCTACCACTTGCCACATCCCTAGCACTTTTTATTTTTTGAGACAGGGTCATACTAGGTTGCCTGGGATGATCTTGAACTTGCAATCCTCCTGCCTCGCCTCCTGAGTGGCTGAGATGTTATAGCCATGTGCCACTACAACCAATTGCAGTGATTTTTTTTTTTTTTTGATACTGGAGCCTAAGCTCAGGGCCTTCATACTTAGCCTCTCATCTCCAGTCCATTTTTATTTATATTTTATTATTTTCGAGACACAGTCTCATTAAATCACTAATTGCCCAAGCTGGGCTCAATCTTAGCATTCTCCTGCACTGGCCACCCAAATGATAAACATATGCAAATGGGCCTGACTTGAAGGGATTTTTGTTTTCTTTTTTCTTTCTTTTTTTTCCCCTCAAAGTATTCCTCCTGCCTCAGCCTTCCAAGTGCTGGAGTTACAGGCAAGTGCCACCACACCTGGCTTTTGAAGGTATTTTCTAGGAGTATAAACCAGGAGCCCACTGGTAGAGGGAAAGAGTTGGTCCAGTGATCCTGCAGCTAGGTGTCAGCTGCCACTGTGTCAGCTCCCAGGGCCGCCCAGCCGCTCCATGAGGGCTTTGACCTCGCCCTCCACGCGCAGCAGCTGGGCCTTGCGCCAAGGATTGAGAGTAGCACCTCGGCTGTCTTCCAGGTCCCGCAGCAGCAGCTTGAGATGGCGCCGAACCCGGGCCCGATCCCAGCTGTTGAGATTTCGCTGGACTTCACTGAGGATCACTGACCAGTACTCTGACACAGCTGCCCCCTCTGTCAGCGATGCCACAACCCGGGCACCGCCTTCAGCAGTGGCTCCCAAATCCCGCAGGACCTGGCGGCCCTCTGAGCTCAGCTCATTGAAGTAGAGGCTGGCAGGAAAGAGAAGGGCAGACGTTACTCCTCAGGGCTTTGAGGAAGAGGGCCCACGACAGACAGAGTCAGGAAACAGGACTGACAATCGCCTTCTGGCTGCGGGGCGAGATGAGGTAAGCGTTTACAGTAGCAGGGCTGAGGGCACAGCCCAGTGGCTAGAGCACTGGCCTAATGTGTGCAAAACCCTGGCTTTGGTCACCTAGCACCACATAAAAAGTAGCTGGGTGTTGAGGCACATGCCTGTAAGCCCAGCACTTAGGAGGCTGGACCAGGACAATTGCTCTGAGTTTGAGGCCAGTCTGGACTATATAGTGAGCTCAGGACCAGCCTGGACTAGAGGGAGATCCTGTCTCAAAAAAAAAAAAAAAAAAAAGACAAGAAAAGTTTGTAGGAAGCCAGGGCCCAGAGGAAGCAGGGTCTGACAGGAGGAAGTGGGGCAAGGGACAAGGGACAGGAGACACCTAGGACAGAGTGACAGGGAATCAGGTCAGGTAAGGGCCAGTCACAAAGGAGGTAGGTTGGCTCAGAATTGGGTTGACAGGTATCATCTGGAACCCAGGAAGAAAGAACAGACCCCAGGCCCAGGCCCAGAGCAGCCCTTGGGGCAGGAGCAGCGCAGTGGGAGAGGGGAAGAGGATGGAGGGGTGGGGCCATGGGACCCGGGACAGGACTCACTGGAGCAGTTCCAGGGAGGGGTGCTCCTGGGCGGCTTGGGCCAGGGCCAGGGATGCCTTGTCACCAGCGCCATTGTAGGCCACATTCAGTTCCTGTAGCTGCTGGTTGAGGTGCAGCTGTGCAGCCAGCAACTCCAGTCCCTCGTCCCCAAGGCCAGTGTGAAGCAGGGACAGATGTGTCACCGAGCTGTTTCCTGCCAGCCCCTCCATCAGCAGGGCGACACCTGCTGCCGTCAGCGGGTTGTTGGACAGCCTACGGCACAACAGGCAAGTCGGAGTTAAGAGGGCCACAGCTGACGCCCTCTGCTGGGCAGCAGGACATGGGCCAGAGAGGACACAGCCGAGGGCAGAGATGAGCCTGGACACAGGGGAAGGGAACTGGGAAGTGGGGGTGTGGTCCTGCAGAGAAGAGACAGGAAGGAAGCTGGCTTTTCTCTTTTCCTGTTCCCACCTCCCTTGCCCACTCCCTTCTTCCCTTCCTCCCTCCTCTACATCACTGCATTTCCCAGCTGCTGCCTACCCCCAGCCCCATACCCCACCACTACCCCTCCACCCAGGTTCCTCCCTCCTCCTGCTCCTCCCTTTTCCTCCCTGACCCACTTCCCCTTACTCCACCCGGAAACGGGGCCCCTGACCTCTGGGTTCCCAACATGTGGGAGGCATCTAGTAGGCCTGGCTTTAGGGTCATCCTTGGGCGGCTGTAGGGAAGGTCCTAGGAGGGGATCCCTGGCTCTGTTGTCAGGCAACCGGCTCAGGTAGCAGTACAGATTTCCTGCCTTCAGGCTAAAGTGAGCCACTGAGAGATTTTCTTTTTCATATATATATATATATATATATATATATATATATATATATATATATATATATAGTTTTGGGAATACTGAGGATTGAACTCACGGCTTACGTCCTGAGCTGCATCCCCAGCCCCTTCTGATTGTTTGCTTGAGACAGAGGCTTGCTAAGTTGCTCAGGCTAGGCTCAAACTTTGTGATCCTCCTGACTCAGCTTTCCAGAGTGCTAGGATTACAGACCTGCACTACTGGGCCCAGCCAGAGAGGCTTTCTTAGCATCTGGTACTCGTGATATCCTTCTGCCCTGCTTGTAACCAACCTAGGTAGGGAAAAAGGCAGCGAGACAGGAAGCGAGATGGGGCCCAGTCCGCCACCCCTTCATAACACCACACGCAGGTCTGGGCCAGGCTTGCTGTGAGGCAGAAGCTCACTGGTGACCTGAGTTGGCCCCCAAGGAAGAGCCGCTCCTCCTGTCCCCTCCTGGGCACTCACCGCAGGGTGGTGATTTGGCACTGGTGATGCAGCAGTAGGTCTCGAAGGTCCCTGCAGGCCTCAGGGCCTAGGCTGTTGAGTTGCAGGCTGGAGCAGGAGGCAGCCAGAGACCAAGGGAAGGGACCAAGGAAGGAGCTCAGCGTGGCACCTTGCCACCCACAATGCCTCTTGCTCTTGGCCACCACTTACAGTCCACCTGCACCTCTCCTCCAGTTGCCCCCTTGACCCACACCAGACATCCCCCTCCTCCCACACCATGTGGTCTGGATGTGGGGTTGGAGGCTCTGTCCCCAGTGAGCTACTGAGTGTCCCCACATGGGGGACCAAGGTAGACTCAAGGTGGTAGAACCTTGAGAGATGAGGCCCGGGTCAAGTGAGTTAGTTCTCATGATAGTGGGTTGTTATAAACCAAGGTTGGCTGGAGGAACAGCTCAGCAGTTAAAGTGCTTGCCCAGCAAGCACAGGCCCTGCATTCAATTTTCCAGCACCAGTAAGTCAGGTGTGGTAGCAGACGCTTGCAATTCCAGCACTCCAGAGGCTGAAGCAGGAGGATTGAGGCAAGCCTAGACTACATAATGAGTTCAGAAGCAGCCTGGGCTGCAGAGTGAGACTCTGCCATATATATATATATATATAAAACAAGGTCACTCCACCTGTAGCCTCCCTTGCGTTCATATTGCCATGCAGCCAAAGAGGCTGACACCAGAGGCTGAACTGATGTAGCTGCTCAACTTTGGGCCCAGCCTCCAGAATTGTGAATTAAATGTATTTTTCTTTTCTTTTCTTTTCTTTCTTTCTTGAGACAGGTCTCATTCTGTAGCCCAGGCTGCTTCTGAACTCACCATGGAGCCCAGGCTAACCTTGGACTCAAGGCAATCCTCCCCAGTGCTGGGATTACAGGCATGCACTACCACACCCAGCTTATGTTGTGCTAGGGAACTGAATTCAATGCCTTGCATTTGCAAGGCAAGCACTTTAAACACTGTGCCATTCCTCCAGCCCTAAATTTCTTTTTTGTGTGTGGTACGTGGGACTGAACCCAGGGACTTCATACTTAATACATGCCCAGCATTTTTTTTTTTTTTTGAGAGGGTATTTCACTACATTGCTAAATTGCCCAGACTGGACTCCAACTTGCAATCCTCCTGTCTCAGCCTCCTAGAGTGCTGGGATTACAGTCCTCCACTACAAGGCCTGGCTTCTTTTCTTTATAAAAAGCACTTAGCCTCCGGTATTTCTTTTCTTGTTTTAGATTTTGGCACTGAGGATTGAGCCCGGGGCCTTGCTGTGAGCTACAACCCCAGCCCATTTTTAGTTTTGATTTCAATACAGGGTCTCACCAACTTGGTAAATTGCTCAGGCTGGGCTCAAGCTTATAATCCTCCAGTCTCAGCCTCCCAGAGCTGGGATTACAGGCCTGTGCTACCAGGCCCAGAGGTATTTCATTATGACAGAAAAAAAAATGTCTCCCCACCCCACACAACACACCGGTCCTTCCTCATACCTTTAGTTTCCCTAGCGCCTTCCCTTCCCCGCTCACCCTTGCCTCTCCTCATGCCTACACAGAGGATGCGTGCTCACCCCAGCTTCCGGGCACGCAGGAAGACAGGCATGAGTGTGCGCAGGCCCGCAGGATCCAGCTGGCAGGAGGCCAAGTTGACCTCATCCAGCACATGCCTTCCACTGCCCAGGACAGCCGCCACCACGGTACACTTGAGGGGTGTCATGCGCACACCAGCCAAGTTGAGCTGGCGCAGGGAGCTGAGCACCTCAGCAGAGAAGCGCTGGTTCTGGAACTCATAGTGGAAGAAAAGATGGTCTAGGAGCTCCGAGGGGGGCAGCACCTGCCGGCCCAGCTTGCCCAGCTTCTTCTTGATGGCCTGGGCGTTCTCCAGGGCATCCAGGTTCTTGATGGGGCAGCCGAGCTGAGCCAACACGGCCCGGTTGTGGGCAGAGAGAAGTTCCCCCATGAACATAGGGAAGAGCTCAAAGACTTCATCCTCTGGGGGCTCATCGGGGTGGCGCCGGGGGCCCTCCACCCCCAGGATGCTGGCGCCCATCTGGTCCAGAACGTCGTCATTGTAGTAGTCTTCCTCTCGGAACATCTCCAGCACCATGGCCTGGGCTACCGCCTCCCGGCTCTTCCCCACCATGCGCCCAAACAGTCTTGGAACCACCTGGAAAAGCAGCAGGGAAGGTCATGGTGGCCCCCCAGGGGCTTGTTCAGCCTTCAAAGCTCAACTTAAGATACACCCGGCTCCTGTTGCAGCCTCATGATCCCCAAACACACACTCTTTTTTTTTTCTTTCCTTAGTGCTGGGGATAGAACCTAGGGCCTTCCACACTATGCTACATCCCAGCCCAATTTTTGGTTTTGTTTTGATTTTGATACAGGGGTCTTGCTAAGCTGATAAATTGCCCAGGCTGGGCACAAACTTGTGCTCCTCCTGCCTCAGCCTCATGAGTGCTGAGTGTGCCACCATTCCCAGCTTACGGGATGCTGGGGAGTCAAACCCAGGGGCAGGCTTGACCTTGCCAGGCAAGCACTCTAACCACTGAGCTATGCCTTCAGTGCCTTTTTTCAACTATTGTTAATCTGATGTTGCCTGAATCCACGGGTGTAGAACCAGCAGATACAGAGGGCTAGCTGTTATGCAATTAGTTTGAGGGCCGGGGTGTTATAAATACATCACTACCTTCAACATCCTTGGCATCCTAACAACCATGATCAACATAGCTCCTGCCATTGCAAGGTCCTGTGGGATTTGGCTCCCGCCAAACATGGCGCTTCCGCGGCAAGCCCCCCACTCTCACTTACTATGCCCCTGATCTTTCAAGCTGTGTGTGTGTGTGTGTGTGTGTGTGTGTGTGTGTGTGTGTGTGTGTGTTTATGCAGTATTGGGAAGTGAACCCAGGGCCTTTTGCTCTGAGCTATATTCCCAGTCCATTTTTATTTACTTGAGAAAGGGTTTCATTAAATCGCTAAATTGCCTAGGCTGGGCTCAAACTTGTGATCTTCCCGCCTTAGCCTCCCAGACTGCTAGGACTGCAGGTGTGCCACCCACCCAGCCTCATCTTCTTCCTAGTGCCAAATCCCCACTCCCACAGAGCCTCCTCAACACTGCCTTTTCTGGGGTAGTTCCCCAGTTTTCCTCTCGGCTAATCCTACAGGAATCGGATCACATACCCTTCCTCAGAGAGGCTTTACTGACACCACCAGCCCCAGGCACATTCCCCCATTACACACTGGGGATTTTTCCCCCCAGTTCTGGGGATTGAACACAGGCACTTTGCTCTGAGCTATCCTCCAGCCTCTCTCTCTCTCTCTCTCTCTCTCTCTCTCTCTCTCTCTCTCTCTCTCTCTAAGAAGGTCTCACTAAGTTGCTAAATTGCCCAGGCTGCACTTGAACTCTGCTTCAGACCTCCCAGAGTGGCAGGATACCAGGCCTGCACCACAGGCCCGGCTCCCCTGTCCCACACTGTATATATAACACCTGGGACTTCTCTTCCCAGGCATTTATCACAATCATTTGAATATCTCTGTGTGTTAGGCAATGTGACATTATATAGAGAGGGCTGTAAAATATTATTAATGCCCCCAATCTACCCCCTACTTTTTTGAAAAAGGCTTTTCTACATAGTCCAGGCTGACTTCAAACTCCAGATCCTCCTGTACCAGGTTCCCGAGTGCTGGGAATTTTTTCACTTTTTCTCTCTTTTTTTTTTTTCTGTAGTACTGAAGACAGAGACCAGAGCCTCAGCTACAAACATAACTATGAAAAAATACTGAAGATGTAGTTCAATACAGAGACCCTGAGTTCAAACCCTAGTAATAGAAAAGAAGGGTCATAATAGTATTTCATCTCCAGGGTTGATGTGAAAAATGAAAAATCCTAATGCAGTGCCCGGCAGACATGAGCAGTCCCGTCCCCGTCCCCCCCCCCCCCCCCCCCCCCCCCCCCCCCCCCCCCCCCCCCCCCCCCCCCCCCCCCCCCCGGGACAGCTCACCTGCCCTGCTCCCACAGTTGTCTGCTTTCTGGAGCAGGGCTGCACCCAGGATGGCCCGCCCTAAGTCAATCAACAATGTCATTTGTCTTCCCAGTATAACTGAATTCAATGGCATCTGCTTTGTAAACCTGTCTCTGGTGATTGAGTTAGGATGAGTCATCACTCCCAGAGCCTCATCCCCTCTGGGGGAACAGATGCCACTGAGTGTTGGGCCAGCAGAGCAGAGGACAGGCCCCGGGCTGCACGGACCCTGCCTCCCAGCAGCAAAGACAGTGAGGAGAGAGTCAAGGAGGAAACCGCTGTTAGGAATCTGCGGAAGATCATTACCGGTCTCCATGCCCTCAGATTCCTCCCCCACTCCCACTGTTCTCCAGCCTGTAGCTTCTCTCCCCCCATTCCTTAGGTCCCAGCCCCACTAAAAGGCACACTGCCCAGGCAAGCCTGATAGCTCAGGCCTACAATCCCAGCACCCTGGGAGGCTAAGGAAGGAAGATCACCAAGTTTGAGCCCAACCTGGGTAACTCAACAAGACTGTCTCAAGATCAATAATAAAAATGGGGATTGACTTAAAACCCAGCATTCTGGGAGGCTAGGACAGGAGGATCACAAGTTCAAGCCCAGCTTGGGCAACTCAGTGATTTCACAAGACACTAAACCAAAAATGGGCTAGGGATGTAGCATCCTGCGAAGGTGCTGGGTTCTATCCCTACCACCAGGGGGAAAAATGAAAGCCAAATGTCCCAGGTGACACTAGCACTCTGAAGAAGAAGATTCACGCCTACGCCAAGGGCGGCACTCTTCCACTGGCAGAAGGGCCAGGGTGCGTAGGGGGCCAGGAGGGGGAAGCTTGAGCAAGAGTGGGGGTCCTGGGGCAGTTACCTTGAGCAAATTGAAGAGCAGAGGCAGAATCCTCAGAGGCAGCAGCTTGGCCACTATGCCCAGGACCAAGCTGACATCCTCCCCGGCACGGCCCACGAGCTCGGCCACCTCCTTGCCCACGCGCTGCAGGGTGGTCTTGCGCAGACCCAGCACAATGTAGAGGGCAGCCAGGTACTCCTGCATGGCAGGCACAGTGAACACAAAGGAGCCCTGGTGCCCTGGCTCCACACACGGGGCCAGGAAAAACCTCAAGGCATCCCGGCGGAAGACGTGCAGCAGCTGGAACTCCTCTTCCGTCTTGATGCCGGCCTCCAGGCAGCCACGGACATCCTCTTCAGAGAAGTACGTCTTGCGAGAGGACACCCCCTCGTAGGCCAGCTTGCCCATGGTTCGGGCTGCATAGGCCATCAAGGACAGATTGGAGGGGTCCGTGCTGTCCAGGGTCTCCCCACTAAAGTTGAGGCGCAGGAAGCTGGTGTAGATGCTCGTGAGTGTCTGGCCAGCAGGTGTGGGTGCGTGCAGGAAGTGTAAGGTGGCACAGACAAGCCAGCAGTAGGAGGGCAGGAAACAAGCAGCGGTGATCTGATGGTGGCCCTCCAGGTTTCGGGATAGCATCTGCACCAGGTTGTCCCGCTGAGCTGGCGTGGCTGAGACCCCTGCGCTGTTCCCACAGTCAGGCTGGTTGAGGCGGAGCTGGAAGTATAGCTTCTGCAGGTTGGTATCAGAGAAGCCACAGATCTCGCCATAGCGGCCCACGTACTTGCTGGGTATGCGACCAATGGCAGAGGACCGGGTGGTCACAAGAATGCTGGCCTGGGAAAGGCACGGTTGAAGGTTAAGAAAGATCTTAGAAGCTAGGTACAGTGGCACCTGCCTGAAATCCTAGCACTCTGGTAAACTGAGGTAGGAGATTGCAAGTTTAAAACCATTCAGCAAGATCCTGTCACAAATAAACAAGAAAAAGGGGGCTGGAGGAATGGCACAGCAGTTAAAGCACTTCCCTTGCAAGCGCTAGGTCCTCAGTTCAATTCCCTAGCACCACATAAAGCTGGGTGTGGTGGTGCACACGTGGAATCCCAGCACTGAGGTAGGTATCATCCTGAGTCCCAGACTAGCCTGGGCTCCATAGTGAGTTCAGGACCAGCCTGGGCTACAGAGTGAGTCCCTGTCTCAGAAAACCAATAAAACAAAAAAAGAAAGAAAGGAAGGAAGGAAGAAAAGACAATAAAAATGGGCTGGGGATATAGTTCAGTGCAAAGGCTCTGGGTTCAACTCTCAGTACTTAACAAGAAAAAAAAAAGATCTGCGTACCTTGATTGTTCTTTTTTTTTTTTTTTTTGAGACAGGTTCTCACTTTGTAGTCCAGGCTAGTCCTGATTCACTATGGAGCCATGGCTGGCCTCAGATTTGAGGCAGTTCACCAGCCTCAGACTCCCAAGTGCTGGGATTATAGGTGTGTGGCCCCACACCTGACTAATTTGGAGGTTCTAGCGCAGGAGCGCAGCTACTCTTGTACCCTGGACCACAGAATGGCCCTCCTCTAGTGGGGAGGTCGTCCTCTTCGACCAAGCGCACAGCTTCAGGAGGGATGCACACAGAGCGGTAACAGAGGAAGGGGACACCTGCCTAACCAACCAGACCAGCCGAATCAACCCTCGTGATCAGTGGGGTGACAGATGTCACAGCCAGACTGCCCTCACATTCCATGCCTGACTCATTTGTATATGGTGCTGGGGAATGAACCCAGGGCCTTGTGCATACTAGGTAAGTGCTTTAACCATGGAGGTACGCCCCCGATCCTCCTTGACTGCCTTAAGCCCCTAGAGATTCAGTGTGTAAGGATGAAGAGGACAAAAACTATAATAATTGTAACTACCAATTACCAAGCCTCTGCTAGGGTCCAGGGCATGGAGTGAGCACATGTATGCAGTATCTCACCTGATCCATACAACTTAAGGACAGAAGGAAACTGAAGTTTGACATGCTAGGGCCATAAAACTGAGACATGGACAGCCGAGACTTAAACTCACCCAGGATCTGTCCTACCCAACAAATGTGAACCCAGGACAAAGATCCCTAGAGGACTGCAGGGGCAGCAGTGGCAAAGTGGCAAGGGGCCACTCACCTCAGGCAACATGTATTTGCGTAGCAGGTTAACTATGATGGCACCTGGAGTCCCCAGCTCCTCAGGGTCACTACAGAGCCCTGTCCCTGCCAGCCGGAAGTCAAGATTAAGACGCTCCAAACCATGGAGCACAAAGAGTAGGCGGGAGCCGGCAGCAGCCATTAGGGGCAGGACCTCCTTCAGGGGTATATAGCGCTGGGCCACAAGCTGGCACAAGGAGACTGGAGCAGGACCCATGGACGACAAGTCTTCGCAGGAGAAAGGGATGAGTATCTCAAAGGCGGGCAGCCGCCCGTAACACCAGTCCAGGACCATCTTGCGCACCAATGTGCTCTTGCCTGTGCCCACTGTCCCATACAGCACCACGGTCTGCACCCGGCGCCCACAGGCATCTGGGTCAAAGAGCTGAGACAGGGCCAGTGGCGGGGGCCCAGGCCGGGGTGGTTGGTGCTCCAGGGCCAGCTCCGCAGATGGACGAAGCAGTTCATCAGGGGTGCTCTCGCGGATCACGGGGTCCACGTGGACTGTGTCTAGGGCAAAGGTTGGGCCAAACTGGCGCTCCTCCCTGGGCAGTCTGCTGAACCATTCAGCCAGGTTCCGGCGGTGCCGCTGGAGAGATTCTGGATGGGACGACGAAGGACAGGAGTCAGAGGAAGGAGCTGCAGGAACTGGAGTGAGGGCCAGCGAGGGTGGCAGGAAGTCAGCTGGCGGATTGACACACAGCACCCAGAGACAGTAGAAGCCAGTATTTCCTCAGAAAACACAGATTAAGGCTGCGGGGGGGGGGGGGGTGTAAACCAACGGTTAAGGTGCCTGTACAGCATACACAAGGCCCTGGGTTCGATTTCCAAGCACCACAGTAAAAATTAGCTGGGTGTAATAGCACATGCCTGTCATCCCAACACTCTGGGAGCCTGAGGCAGGAAGATTGCAAGTTCAAGCCCAGCCTGAGTGAACAAGACCCTGTCTCAAAATGGAAATTAAAAGTTGGGGTTGGATGTAGCTCCATGTGAAGACCTTGGGCTCAATTCCCCGCACTAAATAAATCAATAAAACCATTGTCTGGAAAGTTTGGAACCCTTCAGAAAGTAGAACGCTCCTGGCCAAGGAAGGCTAAGCCTGGGCTTTCCAGCTGCGTTGTTATCTGCGTGCAGTCTTAACCTGACTGCCAGCCCCAAAGCTGACTGAAGGCAGGGAGTGCGTCCAAGGGCTTTGTACACAGGAAGTGCGGACGATGTGAGCACTGCAGGAAGGGACAGATGGGAAGGAGAGGGGCACAGGAGGGACCAGCAATGGACCAGGGCAGAGGATCCTCCAACCTCCCATCCAGCTGCTCCCCCTCTCCCCTTCCTGGATCACAGTCAGTCTTTACCAGCTGCATTGATGCTCCGGAACAGCTGTCCATGCCTCCCAGATGGGGGCGCACTGTCGGCTGAGCTTCCATGGTGGCACGCAAAGGCCCTGGCAGCCAGGAGACAAGTTGAGTGAGGGCTTCAGTCGGCCCCTCTGGAATCCCTGAGTCCTGAGATCCAGGCCCTGCTCTAGACACCTGGTTCAAGGCCCTTGTCTAACCCTCACTCCTCCCCAGGGTCAGGCTTTCCCCTGTCTCCATCCCTCCATCTCCCACTGCCAAGTGCTCTCCTGGAACTATGGCTGGGGACTGACAAGTCCACCCACTTCTCATGAGTGTCCCCTTCCCCCCACCATGACATCTACCTAGATGATATAAGGAGCTAGTGCTGCCTCTATACCCTCCCAGCACCCCAATCCCCTCTTGTAGGGGATCAAGTTAGTGCCACATCCTGGCTCTTCCCAACTGCTGACCTGGGCCCACCTGCATTCTAAGGCGTTAGTTACACCAAGGCCTCACCTAAGGGGCCCAAGGGGACGCTTTCCTCTAGGGGGACAAGTCCAGTGGCTCAGGAAAGGGATACGCTCATCTACAGAAAGAAGAAACAATACCTACAGACCCCGTCCACATTTCTCCACTGGCCACAGCCCCACATTGGCTCACATAGCCACATGCACTGACCATCTGTAGCAACTGTGATGTAATCTTATATTTCATTATGTGATGATCTGATTAACATTCACTTTCCTCCCCCCATAAGAGCAGGAACTACATCTGATTTTGTTCACAATTATAGACCTAAAATTTAACTCAGGCTCAGGCACATGGACAGCACTCAGTAAATTATCTGATGAGCACAAAATAAGATCAGACAGTATTCCTGGGCTCAAGCAGTCATGAGTCCCTGGAAAAATACTGTATCTAGCTTGTTTGTTGTAGGATGAGAGAAAGGCACAGGAAAGCTGGGCCTGGTGGTACAGACCTGTAATACCAGTACTCTGGGAGGCTGAAGCCGGAGAATTCCAAGTTTAAGTCCAGCCTAAACAATTGAGCGACTTGGCAAGATCCTACCTCAAACCAAAAAATGGTTGTAGATGTAGCTCAGAGCGAAGGCCCTGTGTTAAATCCCCAGTACTGCAAAAATAAATAGTTAGCACAGAGAATTGAGGTGCCCATGGAAGGTCAACAGCTAGAAAACCAGAGCTGGGCCTGGTGCAGCTGGTGTCTGGACCCCTGCTGTGTGGGAAGACCACCCAGACCTAGAGGAAGAAGAAGGTAGAAACAATAAGACCAGCTTCCTGCTTACCTGGTGGCTGAGGGAATCTTCCCAGACCAGAGCCCCAAGAGGCCCTGGACAAATGGCGGCCCCACCTCATCCTGAGACGGAAGGTCAGAGTCTCATTCCATTCCCCTGCAGGAAGAATGGTGTGAATGCATGGCCACCACCCCCTTCCCTCCCATAGCCCCACATCCCCTTACCACATACCCCAGGAGAAGGCTGGGCTAGGTCCTTCCTCAGATGGCAGCACTCACAGCTTAAACCCTGGCTCCTGGCTTCCAGCTTTTCTCCCTGTCAGATAATCCTAATGCCTTTTTTTTTTTTTTTTTTTTTTTTTGCTTTGTTTTTTAAATCTTGAGACAGTGGGGCTGGAAGAATGGCACAGCAGTTAGAGCACTTGCCTTGCAAATGCAAGGCCCTGTGTTTACACTCCTCGGCACCACATAAAGCTGAGTGTGGTAGGACACACCTATAATCTCAGCCCTCAGGAGGCTGAGCCAGGAGAATTGCCATGGGCTAGCCTGGGCTCCGTAGTGAGTTAAGGAGCAGCCTGGGCCACAGAGCAAGACCCTGTCTCAAAAAAAAAAAAAAAAAAAAAAAACCCATAAATCTTGAGATAGGGTCTCACTAAATTGCCAAGAAGCCCAGGCCAGGCTAGAATTTTCCATCCTCCTGTCCCAGTCCTGGGATGCTGGGCTCACAGGCTTGTGGCACTGGGCGTGGCTCACAAACGCCTTTGTCCCAAGGGTCTAGCTCTATAGTATGGCCTAGTCCTGAACTCACTAGTAGCCCAGGCTGGTCTCAAACGTCGGCTTTCTTTCTTTTTCATTTTTTATGGAGACAGGGTCTCACTTTGTAGTTCAGGCTTCTTTCTTTCTCTTTCTTTCTTTCTTTCTTTCTTTCTTTCTTTCTTTCTTTCTTTCTTTCTGTTTTTTTAACTTGGCAAACTCAGATAGTAGTCCTGTGTTCATTTACTGTGGCTTTTCTGTGCGTGTCATTTCCAGTAATAATTACGCACTCCCTTTTGTCCGTATTCCCCAGCCATCAGGTCCTTTTAGTGGTGTTAATGGTTTTATAGTTTTACGTTCCCTGTGAGTTTTATGTAAGCTGCCTCTGAGGCAGGCACAAATAATAAATTAACGAGGGACTCAGCTTCCTACTTGACAGCTCCAGGAGGACATGCTGCCAGTACTTCAGACTTCACCCATGTGCCAGGTGTGGTGGCCCACGTCTGTAATCCCAGCACCCTGGGAAGCCGAGGCAAGAGGATCACAAGTTCACGCACAGCCTGGGCTATTTGGCCACTTGGTGGAGAGTTTGTCAAAATAAAATTCCAGAGCTGAGGCGCTGTGTTTAGAATGCTTGCCTAGCATGCACAGAGCCCTGGGATCAATCCCCCAGCACCACATAAAATTAGATGGGCATGGTAGCACACCTATAATTCCAGCACTTAGGAGGCTGAAACAGGAGGATTACCCTGAGTTCAAAGCCAGCCTGGTCTCTATAGTGAGTTTAGGGCTATCCTAGACTATAGAGTGAGACCAGGTCTTTAAAAATAATAATAATAATTAAAATTAAAAATCAAAGAGGGAAAAGGGGCCTAGGGCTATTAGCTCAGTGTGAAGACCCTGGGCTCATTCTCTAAAACAAAACAACTTCACGTGACCACATGAATCAGGACCTATCATTTCCCTTCTTGTTAGTTACTTTGCTACAGACCTTCCTAAATACCTGGCTTATAGTGCTGGACCTCTCTGTTCAAGTCCTCCCTCCCTGGTCCCTTCAGGCAGGGGGACAGGCCTCCCCACTGCTTGGCGGCTTGTCCTGTCGGCCCCCTCTCACTTTTCCACAGCCAGCATGGACCCTCCTGGGTCTTACTGGGCCCCTCCTCTACAGGGTCTCTCTGCCTCCAGTCTCTGCACTGCCCCTTGCCCCCCCGCCCGCCCTCATTCCAGGCACATCGCCTCCAGAAAGTCCCAGGATACTTATATGTAATAAATGTATAGTCCAAACTATCTTATTTTTGTTTTGAGACAGGGTCTCTATCTGGTCGTGAACTTACTATCTCACTATGCAGTCCAGGCTGACCATACACTCCCAGCAATCCTTCTGCCTCAGCCTTCCAAGTACTGGGATTACAGGTGTGTGCCACCACGCCCAGCTCCATACAAACTATTTCTGAATTTATACCCAGCTAGCATCTCATTCTCCAGGCTCATTGGGTCCCTGCTCTCACTTTTCTTTTTCTTTTTTCTATTGGTACAGGGGATTACTAGTGGGGCTTAAACCCAGGGCCTTCGCACAAGCTACATCCTCAGCCTGTTTTTATTTTTTATTTTCAGACAGGATCTCGCCAAGTCATTAAGTAATCTAGGGTGGGCATCAACTTGAGAGACTCCTGCCTCAGTCTCCCAAAGTGCTGGGATGACAGGCCTGTGCCGCAGGGCGCAGCTCACTGATCTCAGTGCATGCACTTTCCTCAGCACGGAATTACCTTTCTCCTTTATCAGAACTCTGTGTGTGCGTGTGTGTGAGCGAGCATGTGTATGCACCTGTGGCATCAGGGAGCCAACCTAAAATAAAGCCTTTGCACCAAGCTACCTACATCTCTACCTCATTGTTTTATTTTTAATTTTGAGCTAGGGTCTCACCAAGTCACTAAACTGCCCAGGCTGTGCTCAAACTTCTGATCTTCCCATCTCAGCCTCCTGGAGTGCAGGAATTAGTCTTGCAGCACTTGGCCCAACCCAGTCTTTTAAAATCCTGCCCAAAGGTCCTCTGTACTAGGAAGGCTTTCCTGAGCTCTGGGAGCTCCCTAAAATGCCCTGGGCCTGGCCTCTGTCGCTGAGGGTTAAGGGAAGGGCACCCTCGAGAAGCTGTTCCATTAGGTGACCTGCCTCAGCAGGCCCAAACAGTGCAGAAGCTGGCTCCGTGCTGACTGAGCTCGGAGCAGGCGTCCCAGGACCGGATAAGGTTAAGAGAGGACCCCAGAACCCGAGAAAGTTCAGAGTTAGTTTCAGATCCAGAGCCACTGAGTCGATCGGTCTTGTGCGCAGAGACAAGGGCAATTCTCTGATGATCACCCAGGTCCAGGCCAGTAAGTAAAGCAAGGGGCACGGCAGGCAGAGCGCAGTGTTTCCGCAGGTCCCGGGGTCCCCCCCAGAATGGCTCTCACGCCTCTCCTACTTTCCGTCCCCTATTCGGCGCCCCAGAATCCCACCCGTTCGGGCCGCGACGTCCCGCCGGCACTCGCCCAGCGCCGCTCCACCCTGCGCCCCGCCCTCGCCCACCCCCCGCCAAGCGCCAAGCACCAAGTGCAACCTCCCGGCCGTGCCGGAGGGCCGGCGGCCCGGTAGGCCTTTACCCGAGACTGGCCAGGCCCGCGAGCCCGGCCGAGCGCCGGCGTCTGGCGCGGGCTTCCACCGAGAACCGGTGCTTCCTGTCCGCCCGCGCGGTGCCCGGGCCGCCCAGACGTCCGCCGGGACGCACCAGTTCGCGCGCCGCGGCCGCGGAGTCGGAGAGGAGGGGAGCCGAGCGGGCGCGGCCGGGGACGCGGCTGGGACTCGGCCCTCCGCGCGCCGCCGCGCCGCCCCTCCCGGGGCCTGGCCCGATCCCTTGGGGCTGGGCGCCGGTACTGCCCCCTGCAGGTTCCCAAGAGCCAGTCCCACCCAGTGACCTCACTACCTTTTTCCAGGCTGGCTTGTTGATAAACCCACTTTACAGATGAAGACGCCGAAGCTCCGGAGCATGAAATGACATGGCAGGTTGACCTAAGTGGCAAGTGGGTGAACCACATTAGAAATCTGAGGCCTGGGGCCTGGTAAGTAGCTTAGCAGTTAAAGCACTTTCCTAGCAACCACAAGGCCCTGAGTTCAATTTCCAAGCACCAAATAAACTGGACATGGTGGTGCACGCACCTGGGAGGCTGAGGATTGCTGTGAATTCCAGGCCGGCTTGAGCTACACAGTGAGTTCAGGACCAACCTGGGCTACAGAGCAAGACCTTGCCTCAAAAATGAAAGAAAAAATCTGAGGACTGAGTCTTCCTCTCTCAAACGGAGGCCTTCTTGAGACACTGCAGGGTCTTCCTCTGTAGCCCAGGCTGGTCCTGAACTCACTATGTAGCTCAGGCCACCCTTGAACTCATGGCAATCCTTCTGCCTCCAAATGCTGGGATTACCGGTGTGTGCCACCATGCCAAGTTTATGTGAGCTGGGGAATTGAACCCAGGCCCTTGGTCTCGCTAGGCAAGCACTTTTGCTGCTGAGCTATGTTCCTAGCCTCAAATTTATATTCAATTTTGAGACCATATCAGTCACTAAGTTGCCCAGGCTGGTTTTGAAACTGCAGTCCTCCTGCCTCAGTCTCCCAGAGTGCTGAGATTATGGGCCTGTGCAATTCAGGACCTTCTACCCGATCTACATCCCCAACCACTTTTTTTAGTTTTGCTTATGATACAGGATCGGACTAAATGGCCCAAGTTGGGCTCGAATTTCCTATTCTCCTGCCTCAGTCTTTCAGAGTGCTGGAATTGCAGGCGTAAGCCACCAGGTCCAACAGATCCACCTTCTTGTACCTGGCCCTTCAGGCCTGAGACCTCTCTGTGCAACCTTGATCAGAGAAGGAGAAGAATGCAAGCTGAAGGACAGTTCCCACCCTAACCTGCTCTTCCGGTCTGACATTTAGTCATCTTTAGCCTCGAGGCTTCAGGTCCAGAAGCCCTACCTTTCTCCCGGTGCTGCCACCCAAGGCACACCCAGGGCTCACGTAGCCTAGATGGAGGAGCGATCCATCACTGCCACCAAGGCACACCTCCACGTGCAAACATGGGTGGGCAATGTGCAAAGAATAGAGTTGAGCAACAGGAACGCACTAGAGGCTCCCCCGGGGAAGGGTTGGAGAGATGGCTTTGTGGTCTATACTCTTCTTTAACCGAAGACAAGGTTGATATTTCCTTTAGAGTTTTGTCCACTCACTCAACACGTGGTGTCAGGCTAGTATAAGCACGCTACCCCACCCTCGGCCCCGGACCGCCCACTGGAACAAGGCATCTAGGCACCAGGCCACCACGCTTACAAATCAGGTCTCAGAGACAGAGGCAAAGTGTTAGGAAAGTCAGGAAGAGGAAGTTACTAACTGTTCTGGCAGAAGAGGTGACATATAAGTTAGATGTTAAGAAATAAGAGCCAGGCCTGGTCACATAGACCTGTAATTCCATAACTCACTCTGTTAGCCTGAGGCAGGAGGACCACAAATTCAAGCCAAGTCTGGGCAAGTTAGCACCTTAGCAAGACCCTGTCACAAAATGAAAAACACAAATGGGCAGGAGGGGAGAGGAGGAGTTGGAGGAATGACACAGCCATTAAAGCGCTTGCCTTGCAAGCTCAGGGCCCTGGGTTCAGTTCCCCAGCACCACATAAAACCTGTGCTACTGAGTCAAGCTTCTTGCTCTAGCATCCCTCCACTTACCTATAGCCATGTGGGACAGATGGACACCTGGCTGTAGTCACCTGACCTAGCATAGGGCAAGCCGCTTCCTCCCCCATGCATATGACAGCCATGTAGGTTTCATTAATACCATATAATTTGACTGTCCTTTTGTAGACAGAAGTATTGTGAGTCATGCCATGGGCATGTCCTCTGTGTCTGACCTCAGGATGGAGTGCCAGGTGCCCTAGAAGCCCAGCATTGAGAACTGTCTCAGTCAACTCCACCCCTCTGCAGCATGCAAAGGCCTCGGCCCAAAGAAGGTGAGTGGTTCAAGAGCATGGTCTCTGAGTCCCAGCCGGTGGGCACTTCCAGGGACACTCGGAAACATGCTAGAGGGCAGAGTGCACTAGTGGCCCCCTCAGCAGGTTAGAGGGACCCAAGGGAAGCACAGTAGGTGGGTTACTGTGGCAAGAACCCAGTGTCTTCCAGGCTTGTGCAAGTCATTTCTCCAGGCATTCATTTCCTATTCTATAGAGGGAGGAAGAGATAGTGCTTATCCGGGCTGCCTCATGGGGCTGCTGTGGGACCAAAAGCGGTCTCTGCAAATATATGAACTTGTCCCCAAAGGTCTCTATGCCTGGATGACTGTTACTGGCTACTGATTGGCTAGGTGCCTTCTTTAGCTCCTGCAGAAATTTATAGATGTGTGAATTTGTATATATTTAACCCTTCGAGGAATATTCTCTATTTATTTATTTATTTACTTATTGGCTTCTTTCTTCTCATTTTTTTAGGCAGTATTCAGGACAAGTTTCAGGCTGGTCCTGAAGTCAATGTGTAGCTCAGGTTGGTCTCAAACTCATGGTAATCGTCCTGCCTCAGCATCCTTGACTGCTGGGATCACAGCATGTGCTACCACACCCTGGTCTTGTTTTTATTTTTTTTCAGTACTGAGGATTGCACTGAGGAGCTTTGTGCTGAGCTGTGCCCCTGCCCTTTCTATACCTTTTATTTTGCAACAGGTTCTTGTTAAGGGGTGGAATTGCATGGGCAGAGCTTGAGCTTATTTATTTATTTTGTAGTACTCAGACTGAACTCAAGGCCTTACCACTGGCCTACATTCCTAGGTTCTTTTTTCAATTTCGCATTTTGAGATGGAATCTGTTAAATCACCCAGGCTGGGATGAAACTCGGCAACACTCCTGCCCTTTTTTAGGGGGGGAGGGGGACAGTGTCCCTCACTCTTTGTCTAAGATGGTCCTGAACTCACTATGTAGTCCAGGCTGACCTCTAACTCATAGCAATCCCCCTGCCTCAGCCTCCTGACTGACGAGACCATGGGCATGTTCCACCATACCTAGCTCATGTGGCACTGGGAAATTGAACCCAGGGCCTTGCGCTTGCTAAACAAGCACTCTAACCACTGTGTTCTTCCTCCATTCCAAGTATTTGTATTATTTATTTATTTATTTACATATTTATTTTGACAGTCTGCTCCATAGCCCAGACTGGTCTTGAACTCACTACACAGCCCAGACTAGCCTAGGACTCATGACAGCCTCCTGAGTGCTGGGATTACAGGCATGTGCCACCATGCCGGCTTTATGTGGTGCAGGGGAATTGAACTCAGGGCCTTGCACTTGCTAGGCAAGTGCTTTCACCACCCCATCATTCCTCCGGTGCAAGTAACTGTATTTTTAGAAGAGAAAAATAGCTAATCTAGGTGACATAGGCCTGGATTCTGTCTTCAGTATCACAAATACATACAAACATACATACAAATAAATTTTTTAAAATTCCATCTCTAGCTGAGCACCCAGCCTGCCACAGATTTCCAGTCTCTTCCTTCAGTTCTCAAGCTTCTGGCCCCAGAGAGAAGAGGGTGAGATAGTGTCCTGCCACCAGCAGGCCCCTGGACACTTGCCTACTCCAAACCTATGGCCTGCAGCCCTGGTGGCTGATGGCTCAGCCCAGTGTGACCAGAAGGAAAGAAGAGGAACAGAAAAGCAGAAAGCACAAGTAAGGCCAGGGAGGCTGCTGCCACACACACTCTGGATGAGGCTCCGGGGTCTGTTCTGTTCTCATTGTCCTTCACAACACCTGACAGACCCCTCCCCTGTCCTAAGGAGACCGTCCCATAGCACTCAGGTACAAATGCAGGCTGCATGCAGATCCACCCCAACAGTGACCCTGACTAGTGCCAGCAATGACATCGGGAGGCAGAAGACCCGGCCTCCAGGCTGTTTCCACCTCCTCAGCTCTAGCGCCCTTGGCAGATTCCTTAACCCAAGTCTCAGTCACTCAATCTGCACAACGAGCTGTCATGAGACACAGCACGGGGTCAGCACAGGCTCCCCGGGGGTAATAAACAGGAAGCACTAGCAAGGTGAAAGTGTGAGAGAAATAAGTCACAACCACGTGCAGTGGCACATACCTGTCACCCTAGCACTGTGGGAGGCTGAGGCAGGAGGATCACAAATTCGAGCCCAGCGGATGCAACTTAGCAACTTAGTGAGAACCTGTCCTAAAATCAAAAATAAAAAAATAATCTGGGGATATAATTTAGTGTGAAGGCCCTGGACTCGATCCACAACACCACCAATCAATCAATCAGTAGCTTGGTTTCAATCTTCAGTGTAACAAAAAATCACAACACAACAAAACAAAAAGATGCACATTCACCGAGGTCCTCCTCAGGCTCCCTAAGGCTGGCACATCTCTGGCCATGCGCTTTGAAGATCCCCTCACAGCCCACAGCACTGGGTGGCAGACCCACACAATCACATGCTGCATACTGCATAAATAGTATAAATATAGGTTTTATTAATAATGGGCGAAATCCCACACATACAACTGGCATCTCTGTAATAAGAATCAGGAAGGGAGAGGTATATGTACAGGAACACAGGGGAAAGAGCCCTGGGGGAGGGGAGTTCAGGACAGTGAGCTGACACCTGCTGGGAAAGCCACACTAGGTGTGCCTGCACCCCGGTGCCCAGGGCCACCTGCTGATGACAAGGGAGTGGGGAGACATGGACAGGACTTCCAATGAGCAGCAGGCAGCTGGGGAAGGTGTGAAAGAGAGTGACAGTGCCAGCTTGGAGCACAAAAGGAAGGCGGGGTGGCAGGGGCCAAGGCCAACTTATGCTCAAGCTTGTGCTTGTTGGGTCCTGAACTCGGGAGACCAGTGCCTGATGCCACCTCTGGCTGGGAAGGGAGGGAGAACGAGGGAGATTAGACACCTGCAGGTCCTGCAGTCACCCTGGGCAGTACCAGCCTCCTCCTCAGTCTCTGAAGTGGGATTCCCAGGAGGAACGTGACACTGCCCTCCCATGACACCCACTGCTGCCATCACAGTGCCACCAGCACTTTTCTGGAGAGCTGTCAGGGATGGGCCTGCGCCGGGCTGAGATTGCCTGTTCGCGTGTGTGTGCCTGTACCTCTAAGAGGGAGGGACCAGTGGAACCGTGTGACAGGAACAGCAAGAAAGGAGAGCTAGGTGTCCCCTGCTCACCCCACAAAATAAAGTGCATTCTTCAGTTCCAGGGGCAGGTGAGACAGAATGGCAGACATTATTGCAAAATGCCCCCAGCATCCCCCCCCCCCCAACCAAAGGTATAGGGAAGAACAGGGAGCAGATACCCATGGCCTCTCCAATCCCTGGGATTGGAGTGGTGACCCGAACAGAAAACCCAGCTTCTGTCCTGGCAGATTGGGAGTAGGAGGGAGGACGGGAGGAGAAAGAGACTTCCAGAGTCCCACCCTGCTCCACCACAAAGTCCATGATGAGACGCCCTGGAGATCCCACCAGGGCCTAGTTGTGAAGTACCAACCTCACAGCAGAGTCTGGTTAACAAACACTGCTGTGGTGAGGACCCCAAGGGAATAACTTTGGTCAGTTGTAAATGGGGACCTGGAGAAGCCAGGGCTCCCGGGCAGACAACGGAGGAGGGTGTCATGGGCGGGAAGGAGGGTGGCAGCCTCCCACCAGTCTTTGCATGCAGGTGTTGGAAAGAGGAGGGAGGGAGCTACAAACTGCATCAACTTGGGGAAACTCCTTGGAGCATTAGAGACAGCCGGCGCCACTGTCCCTGGGGCCACAGCTGGCAGGCAGTGCAGTTCACAGCCAGCCTGGGGAGTAGCCCAGGGAAGGGAGGGCAGCTGCACCTGGCCCAGTGCCCAAGTCTACAAGATTAAAACAGTCCCAAAGAGCTGGGGCTGGGAGCACCCTGCGACAGGGGCTGGGTGTGGCCGGGACAAAGCTCTATCTCTCGGATTTGACTCGGTAACGGAGCACAAGGTAGGCCAGCAGCCGCAGGGCTAGGAAGAAGATGCCCAAGACCAGGAAATCCACGTAGAGCTTGGCATCCTCCACATCCAGCGCTCGCAGAATGCTCTGTGGCTGCCGGTATGGGCAGTGCTCCTCCGAGCACGTCAGCTCCTGGCGCTCCATGCCATAGATGGTCAGGATGGCACCCTCGAAGCCATACCTAGGTAGGCAGGGCTGTCAGAGCGGGACACGGAATGCAGGGTTCTTGCTCCCTCAAGCCCCACTGCTACGTCTTCATCCCTGGGACCAGGCTTGTAGCCCTGCCTGAAGGCACAAGACTTGGCCCAGCCCAGGGAGAGCTGGGTGAAGTCTCCTACAAGGAGGCAGGGCAGAGGGATGAGGCACCGACCTGACATAGGAGAGGTAGGAACTCCACTGCAGGTATGTGGGGATGGTCTTGAAACTGACAAAGAAGCCGGAGAACAAGAGGACAGGGATGGCAGTAACTGGGCCCACAAAGGTGGCCACCTGGAGGAGACACAGGCAGCTTGGCCATCACAGGGATGCCCAGAAGTAGGGCAGCCCCACCTTGATGCCAGCCTCGGCTTTCTACCTTGAGGCCCTCTCCCCGCTGGTGAGTTCCCATGTCCACTGTCCTACCTGTAGGGAGTTGGAGGCAGCTCCAATCAGTAATCCCAAAGACTGGGCCACTAAGGCGGTGGCTGTGGCCAGGGCTGAGAAGAGCAGGAAGCGACTGGTCTCAGCTGGCTGGCCTGTCATCCAGTACACAATGCTGCAGTACACCACTGGGCACACCACCTGGGGAGCCAGCACACAGTTGGCAGGGACTCTGAGCCAGGGGCATGGTGGCCTTGCATTCCACTTAGAAATGTGTTCCTAAAACCCCTATTCCGAGAGCAGCCTGGCCTGGCCTGCATGCCTCCTGCTCGTGCCCTCTCTGGGCTGTCACACTGAGCTACATCCCCAACCTGGTATTTTTATTTTTGATGTTGAGACAGGGTCTCACTAAATTGGCCAGGCTGGGCTCCAACTTGCAATACTGCTGCTCTGTTTCCAGAATTCTGGAATTATAGGCCTATGCCACTGAGCCCAGATAGAACAGCTTATTATTATGTTTGAGACAGGGTATCGCTCTGTAGTACAGGTTGGTACTGAATTTATTAGGTAACCCAGGCTGGCCTTGAATTCATAGCAATCCTCCTCTCTAGCCTCAGGATTACTGAGATTACAGGCATGCACCAATATACCTAGTTAACATGGTTTTTTTTTTGTTTTTTTTGTTTGGTTGGTTGGTTGGTTTTTTTTTTTTTTTTTTTTTTTTTTTTTTTTTTTTTTTTTTTTTTTTTTTTTTT